>JALPQD010000623.1:0-209937 GCA_023101885.1 Typhlomys cinereus | reverse complement strand
GTGGCCTGCATTCTAGTCCTGGTAGGGCGAGCCTGTGAATCTCAGGGAAGAATAAACGAAGAGATGGAAGTGGTCCGGTGATTCCCAAATTTGCCCATGTTCTACACACACACACACTCTGCACACACACACATGCACACACACACAAGCACAATTGAATAAATAATAAAAAAATCATCAAAGCAGATCAACATTTATGAAAACCTTATCATTGAAAACAAAAATCTCATATTAGTTAAGTTCAGCAGTATAGGTTAATTATGAAAATCATGAAAAGCAGTTTAAACTTTAAAATTAAGTACCAAAAAACAAATTATTATTTAAAAACTTTATATTAATAGACGATTAAATATAAAGGGGTCTATACGTGGGGTCTAAGATCCAAACTCAGGACCTTCCACCTGCAAAGCAGAGGCTTAACTCCTGAGCCACCTCTCCAGCCCCTATTTGCATTTTTAAAGGCAAATACTTATATTATTGTTTCCCAAGCTGAGATCATCTTGCCACAGCCTGTGAAAGTGACAGTTTTTTTTTATGGATCTCAAAAACATTTGAATTATTTTTAGGATATTAGGTTTTTATATTAATTTTTGTTTTTTCTTATAATTTAAAATATTAGGAAGAACATGTTTTGTCCTCTTATATTTATTTTTTATATATTTAATTTTTAAAATCCATATGAAACCAAATTCTGGGATTTACACTCCCTTCAATAAAAGAAAGATGTAAATTTACAACTTAATCTATAAAGCCAGCCAATTGTTTTTCACTTTTCTAATCTTTTTGGTTTTAACATTATGTTTTCTGTGTGATGATTCTGTATGCCCGAATTTTAACTGTTCTTCTACCAATTGTTCTATAGCCTGTATTTTTTCCATTGATAGAGGCCACTGTTCAACCCATACAGGCTCTTTTGATTTCCATTGTATTATCAGCATAGTAAGTGTGATCCCATTAAAAATTTTCGTTCCGATTCTACAGGATCAGGAACTACTGAAGCCATTTCCATTGAGAACAAAACACCTCTTCCCCATAATGGAAAGAAGAGAGGAATGACATAAGGCTGAAAACTTTTGATTTAGTATCACCTGCTCATTAATATTTTTACTCCTTGCATATAGGCTGGTAAGGCATTCATACATCCTCTGATATAATCTCTCATAGCTCTTGTTTTCTGACTGATCTTAATAAAGCATGGCACATTGTATTTGTATTCTCAAAGGACAATTGCTTTATAACTGTTTCTGTAGCTTCTAGATTTGGATCCCATGTGGGATCTTCATTTTCCATTCTTCTAGCCTGTTGTAGTGATCCAAGAAAGCCTACTTCTGTGGGAGACTCCCTAGGACTCTCAAGGGGAAATGGCATTGAAGCCTTTCAAGATACCCATCATCCTCACTATGGTAAGGTGTTGCTTCTTCCTCTAAATCAGTCCCTCAGAAGAAGACAGGACATCACTGTCCACTTCTTTCCCTAAACCAGTCTCCTCAGAGGGAGACAGGACATCACTGTCCACTTCTTCCCCTAAACCAGTCTCCTCGAGGGAGACAGGACATCATCATCTGCTTCCTTCTCTAAATCAATCTCCTTAGAGGAAGACAGGACATAATCATCTGCTTCATCCTCTAAACTTACTGTTATGATACATTGAGGCTTAATTAAGTCTTCATATTTTATCTTTATTTCCCTTTGGAGTCAGAGGAGTCTTAGTTTCCTGTGCTATGTTTACTGTTTCTTGACTAGGACCTAAAGAATTATCATTAAACTCCATAAAGAAAATATAACAATTGGGACCTTTTCTGGTTCATGAACATGATAATAGTTTTTTTTTTTTATCTCTTTTCCTATCTTTTTCCAAATTTCTAGATCAAAAGTTCCCTCCTCAGGAAAACAGTTTTTTACAAAATGAAAAAATTTCTTAACTGCTTAGAAGACACAAGAATACCTTGCGCATTTATCATTTGCTTAGTTATTCAATAAAGAGTATTCTTTCTTTATACTCAGTATGGCCCATGTTTCTTACCCGTCTTCATCACTCGGCCACTTTCGTCTGAGAGGTCTTCTGTATCCTGACAGAATCCTATCCTTACCTGTCTCCTTAACTCTGCTCCACTTGGTCCAAGGGGTCTTCTGTACCCTGATAGGATCCTATCCTTGCTTGAAAGACTTAAAGGAAAAAAGAGAAAAGGAAAGATTTACCTAGTTGAGTGTCCCAGGTTCGGGCACCAGGTATTGCTGTCCAAGCTGCAACCTCAAAACCAGGGCTCCCCTCAACAAGGTTGGCAAGACTTCTGCAAATGGAGGACAGACAGATAGCTCTCTGAGTTGAGTGAATCTGAACTCTTTATTGAAATTTTAGCAGAGTTTATACTTTAGAAAATCCAGAGTAAATGCCAGGGGATGTGTCACCAAGCCCATAGGCAAATCATCAAAGAAAACCAGGACCAAATTCTTTATAGATAATGTAAAACGTATTCATTCCAGATAATAAAGGAAGAGCAGAGGTGACAAATATTTCTGTGTTGGAACAGACATGATGTCTCCAGGTAGAGTTAAAGCAGGCATGACACTCAGTTGCTAAAAGCAAAGGGACAATGAATGTTTCAAAGCAGATTTTTCCCTGGTTTATGTAAAACATCAAATCTGTGGGGGAGGAACTGTAAACTAGCTAGTCCTGAGAAACCACAACAACAACAACAACAAAGATCTAAGAACATACAAAAGGTAGACTTAAATTCCAGAGGGAGGAATCCTCCTGCCAGACACAAAACTTAATTTACTTATGGAGGGCCCCTAGCACTTAGCAATTGCCTATTTAGATGTTAATGTGTCACTCCCCAGCAGACTTTAGGCCAGAACCACATAGTAACACCAAGGCAAGCAGTAACACTAAGGCTTGACAATCCCCATGTTATCCTTATTTCTCTTATTTACATCAAATAATGTCATGCCCTTTACCCAGAAATTGTTTCCTTGAAACAGTATTTCTGTAATGCTGGATCTTGTCAAAACATCATGATTAGATAAGAATACTGCACTAATCTCTGAAATCATAGCATCAATGACACCAGCGACATCATGCCTAGCCTTGCTGTGATACCACATCCTCCAGGCTCATGGTCTGGTGAGAATCTCAACAGTGTCACAACATCCACACTGTAGCCTAGAGCCTCACAGGTAACATCTCAGCCTCACTATGACGTCTCAGCCTATCACTGACATCAGCCTCATCACTGACATCAACATCACGTCTGACATCACAGCCTAACCACTGAAATCTCAGCCAAACTGTGATGTCATAGTCTATCACCAGTTATATAACAGCCTCACTGTGATATCACAATATCCACGTTAACATCACAGCCTTACAGTGAAATCACAGCCTCTCCTCTGACATCCCAACCTCAGTGTCACTGCACAGCCTACCACTGACATTCTAACCTCATTGTGAAATCCAAGCATCACCCCTGACATCACAGACTCACTGGCATTTCATGGAATCAGCACTGATATCAGTCTTACTGAGACATCCACATCCTCACAGTGTCCTCATAACATGCCCAGTGACACCACAGGCTCACCTGTTAAATCATAGCCTCATTGTGACATCAGTCTTGCCACTGATTTCACAGCCTCACTGTGCCATTACAATCTGATAGTGACATCTCAGCCTCACTGTGGTATCACAAACTCACTGTTATGTCATCCTTGCCACTGACATAACAGCCTCAGGGTGACATATACACACCTTTGATATAGCCTCAATGTGACATCTCAGCCTCAATGTGACATCACAGCATCACCACTGCAAATTATAGCCTCACCTGTGGCATCAGCCTGGCCACTAACATCACAGCCAATGTGACCTCACACCCTCCACTATGACATCACCGACTCCCTGTGTCATCATGGGCTCATGGTGACACCACAGCCACATGGTGACATCAAAGACTCATGGTGCCATTACAGCCTCACCAGTAATATCCCAGCCTCATTGTGACATCTCAGCTTCATCATTGTCTTCAGCCTCATTTTTGACATTACAGTCTAAACACAGAAATCTCAGCTAAAATGTTGATTTCATAGTCTATCACCACTGATATCACAGCCTCACTGTGATATCAATAATCTCACAGTAACATCACAGCCTCACAGTGACATTACAGCCTCAGTGTGACTGCACAGCCTCACCACTGACATCCCAACCATACTGTGAAACCCAAAGATCACCACTGACATTGCAGCCTCCCAGATATCTCATGGAATCAGTCCTAACATCAGAGCCTCACCACATCACATCTTCATAGTGATATCACAGCCTCACTGTGGCATTATACCCTCAGTTTCAACATCACAGCCTCATTGTGACATCAAAATTTCACAGTAACCTCACAGCCTGTCCACTGATTCCACAGGCTCACCTGTTACACCATATCCTCATTGTGTCATTAGTCTTGCCACTGATATCACAGCCTCACTGTCACATCACAGCCTCACCACAAATAGGAAAGGCTTACCATGATACTACAGCCTCAAAAGTGACAGTACAGCCTCACGGTGATATTATAATCTCACTGTGGCATCACAGCCTCACTGTGACCTCACAGCCATATTTTGACATAACAGCCTCAGTAGTTATATCATTTCGTCAATGGTACATCTCAGCTTCATCTCTCACATCAGTCTCACTTCTGAAATCATAGGCTAACCACTGACATCACAGATGCACTGTGACACCAAAGACCCACTGTGACATCACAGCCTCATGGTGACATCACAGCCACACTGACATTAGAGTCTCACCAATGATATCATAACCTAACCTTACTATACCACAGCCTCACCCAAGATAGCACAGGCTCCCAGTGACAACACTCAGCAGTGACAAACTTTGACATCATAAACAATGACACCACAGCTTCACATGTTACATCACTTCCTCACTATGATATCGATCTTCAACAGATATAGCAGCTTCACAATGACCTCACAATCTCACTCTGACCTTACAGATGAAAACTGTTACATCATAGACTCACCTGTTACATCATAGGCTCATGTTGAAATCAGCTTTGCCACTGATATTATATCTTCCACAGTGACCTCACAACCTTACTTTGACACCACAACCTCTCTGTGATATCAAAGCCTTCAAGTGACATCACATCTTCATAGTGATATCACAGCCTCATTGTGACATCACATCCTCACTGTGATATAACAAGCTAACTTCTGACATCATAGCATCAGTGAACACAACAGACATTCTGCCTAGCATCACTAGGTCCACACTACCTAATAACTTACATCTCAGCTTATAGTCACATGACAGCCTCAACAGTGACACCACAACCTCGCTGTGGAAACACAACCTCACCAGTAACATCCCAGCCTCACTGTGACATCTCAGCCTCATCCCTGACATCAGGCTCACTTCTGACATCACAGCCTAACCACTGTTATCACAGCCAAAGTGTGATGACACAGTCTATCCCCGTTCATATTACAGCCTCACTGTGATATCACAACCTCACAGTAACATTACCACCTCACAGTGACATTACAGCCTCTCCTCTGACATCAATGCCTTAGTGTGACTACACAGCCTCACCACTGATGTCCTAAACTCACTGTGAAATCAAAGTATCACCCCTGACATCACAGCCTCACTGACATCTCATAGACTCACGGTGCCATTATAGAATCAGCCCTGACATCAGAGCCTCATGGCAACCCAACAGTTTTACTGTGATATCAGCCTTCCATTGACATAACCTCATGGTGACATCACATACACACTTTTGACATAGCCACGCTGTGACTTCACAGCCTCAATGTGATATCACAGCATCACCACTGGTATCATAGGCCCATTGTTATATCAGCCAGCCACTGACATCACAGTCCCAGTGTGAACTCACAACATAAACCATAGTATCTCCAACTCCCTGTGACATCACGGGCTCACGTGATTCCACAGTCACATGGTGACATCAAAAATCCTGTGGCATCACAGACTAACAGTGACCTCACAGCCTGTCCACTAACATCACAGGCTCACTTGTTACTTCATAGCCTCATTGTGGGATCAGTCTTATCACTGACATCACAGCCTAACTGTGACATCACAGCCTCTCCTCTGACATCAAAGCCTCAGTATGACTGCACAGCCTCACCAATGACATCCTAAACACACTGTGAAATCCAAGCGTCACCAAGGATGTCAAAACCTCACTGATATCTCATAGAATCAACCCTGACATCAGAATCTCACTGTGACATCACAGTGAAATCAGCCTTGCCAGTGACATAACATCTTCCACAGTGATCTCACAGCCTCACTGTGCCATCCAACCTCTCCAGTGACATCACATCAGTGTGTCGTCAGAGCCTCAACGTGACATCATAGCCACACTGTGTCCTCACAGCCTCACTGTGACATTACAACCTGATAGTGACATCACAGCCTCATTGGGTCATCACAACCTCACTGTGACATCAGCCTTGCTACTGACATAATAGGCTCATGGTGACATTACATATACGCCTCTGATATAGCCTCACTTTGACATCACAGCCTGAATTCTGACTTCATAGAATCAGCTCTGACATCATAGCCTCACTGTGATATTCCCCCTTGCCGCTGATATCACAGTCTCACTCTGATCTCACAGCCTCCACCATGATATCACCTACACCCTGTGACATCATTGGCTTACCGTGACACCGCAGGCACACAGTGATATCAAAACCTCAAGGTGGCATCATTGATTCACCAGTGACATGCCACCTCATTGTGACATCATTCCCTCATCACGCACATCAGCCTCAATCTGATATCTCAGACTAACTACTGAAATCACAACCTCACTGTGATGTCATAGTCTCACTCCACTGACCCCACAGCCTCACAATAACCTCACAGCCTGCCCACTGACACTACAGGCACACCTGTTACAACATTGCCTCATTGTGACATTATTCTTACCATTGACATCACATTCTCATGGTGCCATCACAGCCTCAGAGTGACTTCACAACCTGCCCACTGACACAACAGGCTCACCTGTTACATCATAGCCTCATTGTGACATCAGTCTTGCCACTGACATCACTGCCTCACTGCAACATCAGAACCTTTCTGTGATGTTACAGCCTCACAGTGACATCACAGTTTCACAATGATAACACAATCTCATTGTTAATTATAGTCTCATTTCTGACATCACAGCTTCACTGTCCACAGCACAGCATCACCTCTGACATCACAGCCTCACTGTGACATAACAGGCTAATCTCTGAATCATAGTATCAGTGACAGCACAGACATCTTGCCTAGCCTTGTTATGCTACCACAGCCTCACCAAGGGACATGACAGCCTCACTGTGATATCCTACACTCATCACTCACATCACCCTCATTCTTATATCACAGCAGAACCACTGAAATCACATCCTCACTATCATGTCATAGTCTCATTCCACTGACATCTGAGCTACATTGTGATGTCATGATATCACTGGTGACAACATAGCCTCACTCTAACATCACAGCCTCACTTCTAAGGTTATAGCCTCACTGTTTCATCACAGACTCACTATGACATCACAGGCTCACCGTTGAATTATAGCCTCAATGCTACATCACACCCTCATCACAGGACATCCTACCTAGTCTCACTATGACACCACAGCCTCACCACTGATCTCACAGACTCACTGAAACATGACAGCCTCAATGTGACACCACGGTGTCGCTATTGACATCACAACCACACTGTGACATCACAATTTCCCCAGTGAAATCACCTTGCAGTAACATCACAACCTCATTGTGACATCACAGCCTCAACTCTGAAGTTATAACTTCACTGTGATGTGACAGCCTCACTATGGCATCACAGGCTCACCTCTGAAGTCATAGCCTCAATGTGACATCACATCCTCATCACTGATATCCTACCTAGCCTCACTATGGCACTAAGGCTCACAACTGACCTCACAGGCCCACTGAAATATTACAGCCTCACTGTGACACCACAATGTCGCTATTGACATCATAACCTCACTGCGATATCACAACTTCCCCACTAACATCACAACCTCAAAGTGACATCACTGCCATACCATGAAATCAAAGCATCACTGTCAAGGAAACATTCATCTCTGACATCATAACCTCACAGAGACATCACAGCCTCAGTTTGACACAACAAACTCATTGTGACAGAGGCCTCACCAATGACAGTCTTCCTGTGAAAGCACAGTCACTACTGATATCACAAGTTCACTGTAACATCACAACCTTACTGTGACACAGAGCCACACTGTACCAGTATAGCCTCACTGTGACATCACAGAATTATCACTGAAATGACAGATTCATCATGATATTACAGCCTCATAGTGACACCACATCCTCATGCTGACATCATTATCTCACTGGGACATCACAGCCTCACCAGTAATATCACATCTTCAATGCAACAAGTCACCCACATCTCTCATATCAGTCTCATTTCTGATATAACAACCAAACCACTGATCTCACAGCTGCAGTGTAAGATCACAGCCTCCACTGTGACATCACAACTTCACTGTGACATGAAAGCCTCAACACTGATATGAGAGGCTCACCATGATATTACAGCCTCACCAGGGACATCACAGCCTGGTGACATCATAACTCACTGTGGCTTCACAACCTCACCAGTTACCTTATCTCATCATGCGACATCTCAGCCTCATCTCTCACATCAGTCTCTCTTCTGAAATCACAGCATAACACTGACCTCACAGCTGCACTGTGACAGCACAGCAAACTGTGATATCAGAGCCTCACTGTGACATCACAGCCTCATGGTGATATCACAGCCAGACTGTGGCACAACCACAGGCCTCACCAATATTATCCTACTAGCCTTTCTACTTCACAACACACTCACCACAGAAAGCACAGGCTAGCAGAGACGGGACTGCCTCAGCAGTGACATCATAACCTTTGACATCACAAGAGTAACACCATAACCTCTCATGTTACATCACTGATTCATATTGTAATGTCAATCTTCCCAAGATATCACAGACTCATAGTGACCTCAGAGCCTCACGTGTGACCTCACAGTCTAACCTGTTTACATCATAGCCTCATTGTGACATCAGTCTTGACAACTGACACCACAACCTCACTGTGACATCACAGATTCCAGAGTGATATCACCTCACAATGACATGACAACCCACAGTGACTACAACCTTCACAGTGACATCACAGCCTCCTTGTGACATTACAGCTTCACCAGTGACAGTACACCCTCACCTGTGGACATCTGGATCACCACTGACATTAGTCAGAATGCTGACATCACTCCCACACCAGAGACAGCACAGCCTTTGACTTCACAGTCTCACCAGTGTCACTATCATGTAATAGGTTCACCACTTAGGCTATAGCCTCACAGTAACAACATAGACTCACCATGACCTCTTTCTCACCACTAACATTCCAGCCTTATTGAGACATCACCAGCGACATTACAGCCTCATTGTGACACAGCCTCACCACTAACATCACAGCCTCACTGTGCCATCACAAACTCATTGTGACATCAGCCTTGCCACTGGCATAATAGTCTCTTAGAGACATCACATACACATCTGTAACATAGCCTCAGAGTGACCACACAGCCTGAATGTGACTTCACGACATCACCATTAACATCATAGCATCACAGTGAAATCTGCCTTGCCACTGACATCACAGTCTGGCTATTATCTCACCGCCTCAACTCCATCACTAACTCCCTGTGACATCACAGGTCACGGTGACACCACATACACATGGTGATATTAAAGTGTCTCGCTGGCATCACAGCCTCACCAGTAACATACCAGCCTCACTGTGACATCTCAGTCTCATCACTTACATTAGCCTCACTTCTGACATCACAGTGTAACCACTGACAGTCAAAACACTGAGATCACTGCCAAAAACAGTGAAAACATAGCCTTTGACATCACAACCTCACCAATGTCACTGTCATTTAATAAGTTCACCACTGAATCATAGCCTCAGTACTGACATTATGGCCTCACTATGACATCTTTCTAACCACTGACATTCCAGCCACCAGTGACATCACAGCTCATTGTGACATCTCCTTCACTTCAAATATCAAAGCCACACTTTGCCATCCAATCCTCTCCAATGACATCACCACATCACTGTATCATCAGAGCCTCACTGTGGCATTATATCTACACTGTGTCCTCACAGCCTCACTGTGACATTACAAACTCACAGTGGTATCACAGCCTCACTGTGACATTACAAACTCACAATGGTATCACAGCCTTATTGTGACATCACAAACTCACTGTGACATCAGCCTTGCTACTGACAAAATAGCCTCATAGTGGCATCACATACACACCTCTGACATAGCCTCTCTGTGAATCACAGCATCACCAATAATATCATAGCCTCACTGTCACATCGCCTTGCATAGAATCACTGTGACCTCACAACCTCCACCATGACATCACCAACTTCCTGTGACATCACAGGCTTATGGTGACACTACATCCACATGGTGATATCAAAGCATCATAGTGGCATCAGACTCACCAGTGACATGGCAGCCCCACTGTGGCATCATATCCTCATAACTCACATCAGCCTCATTCTGATATCACAACCTAACCACTGAAATCACATCCTCACTGTGATGTCACAATCTCTTTCCACTGACATCACAGCCTCACTGTAATATCACGGCATCATTGGTCAGCATGACTGTGATATCAGAACCACACCTATGAGTTTATACCCTCACTGTGACATGGCAGCCTCACTGTGACATCACAGGATTACCTCTGAAATCATTGCCCCACTGTGACATCCGAGCATCTACTCTGACGTTATAGCCTTCCTGTTATAGCACAGTCTCACTATGACATCACAGATTCACCTCTGAAATCATAGCCTCAATGGTACATCACACCCTCATCACTGATATCCTACCTACACTCACTGTGACACTACCACCTCACCACTGACCTTACAGGCTCACTGAAACATGACAGCCTCCCTGTGACACCAAAGTGTTGCTATTGACAAAACAATCTCACTGTGACATCCCAACTTCCCCACTGACATCAAAACCTCACAGGGACATCACAGCCATACCCTGAAATCAAAGCATCACTGTCATGTAATATTTACCTCTGACATCATAGTCTCACTGTGATATCACAGCCACAGTTTGACACAACAAACTCACTGTGACATTACAGCAACACCATTGACAATACAGCCTAAATAATAACATAGTCTCCCTGTGAAAGCACAATCACTACTGACATCTTAATCTCACTGTGACATCACAGCATACTGTACCAGCACAGCCTCACTGTGACCTCACAGCCTTACCACTGGTATGACAGGCTCACCGTGATATCACAGCCTCAACAGTCACACCACAGCCTCATGGTGACATCATAACCTCATGGTGGCATCACAGTCTGACTGATGATATATTGTCAATGTGACATCTCAGCCTCATCTCTCACATCAGTCTCACTTCTGAAAGCACATCCTAACCACAGCTGAACTGTGATACCACAGCCTCACTGTGACATCACAACCTCACTGACATCAGAGCCTCATGGTGACATCATGACCACACTTTGACATCACAGCATCACTGTGCATTATAGCCTCATTTCTGACATCCAGCCTCAATTTGACAATATAGACTCACCTGTGACATCACAGCCTCACTGTGACATTGCAAGCAACCTCTGAAATCATAGCATCCATTACATCATGGATATCCTACCTAGCCTCATCATAACAGACAGTCTCCTCACTGATATCTCAAGCTCACAGTCACATGAAAAACAACAATGACACTACAGCTTTGCTGTGTCATCACAGCCTCACGAGTAACATCTCAGCCTCACTGCAACAACACAGCCTCTTCTCCTGTGACATCAGTGCCACTACTGACATTAGTCAGAACACTGAAATCACTGCCCCACCCCTAACAATACAGCTTTTGACGTCACAGCCTCAGTAGTGTCATTGTTATATAATAGGTTCATCACTGATATCATAGCCTCATCAGTAACATCTTGGACACATTATGAAATCTTTCTCACCACTGATATTCCAAACTTATTGTGACATCACACCTTCTCCAGTAACATCACTGCCACATTGTGACATCAAAGCATCACCACTGACATCACAGGCTCACTGTGACATCATCATGCCACAGACATCACTGTCTCACTATGACCTCACAGCCTCACTGTGACCTCACAATTGAAACTGTTACATCATAGCCTCATGGTGAAATCAGTCTTGCCACTAACATTACATCTTCCACAGTGACCTCACAGCCTCACTGTGACTTCACAACTTCTCTGTGTTGTCAGAACCTCATAGTAACATCACACATTCAGTGATATCACACGGTCACTGTGGCATGATAACCTCGTTTCTGATATCATAGCATCACTGGACATCACAGCCTCACTGTGAAATAACAGACCTCATCACTGACATCTCAGGCTTGCGGTCACCTAACAGCCTCAACAGTGACACCACAGCCTCTATGTAGCATCAGAGCCTCACCAGTATCATCTCAGCCCCACTGTGACATCTCAGCCTCACCACTGACATCAGGCTCACTTCTGAGATCTCAGCCTAACCACTGAAATCTCAGCCAAACTGAGATGTCACAGTGTATCACCATTGATATGACAGCCTCACTGTGATATCACAACCTCACGGTAACATCATCACCTCACAGTGACATCACAGCCTCAGTTTGACACAGTAAATTCACTGTGACATTAGAGCCTTACCAGTGACAATACAGCCTCACCAATGATGTAGTCTTCCTGTGAAAGCACAGACACTACTGACACCACAACCTCAGTGTGACATCACAACCACACTACGCCAGCACAGACTCACTGTGTCATCACAGCATCATCTCTGACATAACAGGCTAACTTCTGAAATCATAGCATCAGTGACATGTCAGACATCCTGCCTAGCCTTGCTATGATATCACAGTATCATCACTGACATCTCAGACTCACAGTCACATGAGAGCCTCAACAGTGACACCACAGCCTCGCTATGGGACCACAGCCTCACCACTGACCTCACAGGCTCACTGAAACATTACAGGCTCCCTGTGACACCACACTGTCGCTATTGACATCACAACCTCACTGTGACATCACAACTTCCTAGTGACATCACAACCTCATAGTGACATCATGGCCTCATTGTGACATCTCAACCTCTCTGTGATGTCTCACAGTGACATCTCAGCTTTACAGTGATATTACAGCCTCAATGTGGCATTATAGCCTCATTTCTGACATCACAGCCTCACTGTGACATCACAGCCTCACCTCTGACATCACAGCCTCACTGTGACATAACAGGCTAACCTCTGAAATCACAGCTTCAGTGACACCTCAGACATCTTCCCTAGCCTCGCCATGAGACCCCAGCCTCATCACTGACATCTCAGACTCACAGTCACGTGACAGCTTCAATAATGACACCACAGCCTTGCTGTGGCATCACAGCCTCACCAGTAACATAGCAGCCTCACTGTGACATTTCAGCCTCATCACTTACATCAGCTTCACTTTTGACATCACAGTCTACTGAAATCTCAGCCTCGCTGTGATGTCATAGTCTATCACCATTGATATCACGTCACTGTGATATCACAACCTCACAGTAACATCACCGCCTCACAGGGACATCACATCCTCAGTGTGACTCCACAGCCTCACCAATGATGTCCTAACTGCACTGTGAAATCCAAGCATCACCCCTGATATCAGAGCCTCAATGACATCTCATAGAAACAGCCCTGACATCAGAGCCTTACTGCAACATCACAGCCACATAGTGACCTCACAACCTGCCCACTGACACCAGAGGCTCACCTGTTACATCACAGCCTCATTGTGACATGACTCTTGCCACTGACATCACAGCCTTAAAGTGACCTCACAACCTGTCCACTGACACCACAGGCTCACCTGTTACATTATAGCTCACCTGTTACATATATATTTACATATATATAGCTCATACATGTAGCACTTATATTTAGCTCATACATATAGCTCTTACATTTAGCTCATACGTACAGCTCATACATATAGCTCATACATATACCTTATATATATATATATAGCTCATACTTATAGTTCATACATATAGCTCACCTGCTACATATATGTATATCACAGACTCAAAGTGACATCATGGCCTCATCTATGACAGCCTCACCTATGACATCAACATCGCTACTGACATTAGTCAGAATACTGACATCACTCCCACATGTGTGATAACACAGCCTTTAACATCACAGCCTCACTAGGGTCACTGTCATGGAATAGGTTCACTACTGACAACGTAGCATCACCAGTGACATCATAGACTCACTATGACATCTTTCTCACCACTGATATTCCAGCCTTATTGTGACATCGCACCTTCAGCAGTGAATTCACAGCCTCACTGAGACATCAGCTTCACCCCTGACGTCACAGCATCACTGACATCTCATAGAATTGGCCCTGATATCAGAGCCTCACTCTGACATCACAGCCTCACTGCAATATCACAACCTCACCACTGGTATCCTACCTAGCCTTACCATGACACCAAAGCCTCACTAGAGATAGCACAGGCTCACAGTGATGTGACAGCCTCAGCAGTGACAGCCTTTGACATCATAAACAGTGACACCACAGCCTCGAATTATACATCATGGCCTCATTGTGATATCAATCTTACCACAGATATCCCAGCCTCACTGTGACCTCACAGTCTAACCTATTACATCATAGACTCACCTGTTACATCATAGCCTCATTGAGAAATGAGTCTTGCCACTGACATCACATTTTCCACACTCACCTCACTGCCTCACTGTGACATCAAAACCTCTCTGTAATGTCACAGACGCATAGTGACATCCCAGCATCAAGTGATATCACAGCCTCACTGTGGCATTATAGCCTCATCTCTGACATCACAGCCTCACCTCTGACATCACAGCCTTATTGTGATATAACAGGCTAACCTCTGATATCATAGAAGCACTATGGACATCCTGCCTAACCTCACTATGACAGCCTCATTACTGACATCTCAGGCTTACAGTCACATGACAGCCTCAAAAGTAAACACCACAGCCTTGCTGTAGCAAGACAGCCTCAACAGTAACATCCCAGCTTCACTGTAACATGCCATAGTCTATCACCACTGATATCACAGCCTTACTGTAATATCACAACCTCACCAGTGACAGCACTGATATTAGTCAGTACAATGACATCATTGCCACACCAGTGTCAACACATCGTTGACATCACAACCTCACCAGTATCATTGTCACATAGTAGGTTCACCACTGACATCATAGGCTCACCAGTGACATAGACTCACTATGACATCTCTCTCACTGTTGACATTCCACCCTTCTTGTCACATCACAGCCTCATTGTGACATTAGCCTCACCACTAATATTAAAGCCTCAACTGTGCCATAAAAAGCTCTCCAGAGACATCACAATATCACTGTGTCATCAGAGCCTACCTGTGACATTATAGACACACTGTTCTCACAGCTTCACTGTGACATCACAGCTTCCAGAGTGATATTACTTCACAGTGACATGACAGCCCAAAGTGATGTACAATCCTCACAGTTACATCATAGCTTCACTGTGACATCACAGCATCACCACTGACATCATAGCCTCACTGTGACATTACTTTTGCCACTGACATTACAGTCTCACCATAACAGCTCCAACTCATTGTGACATCACAGGCTCACAGTGACACCACAGCCACACGGTGACATCAAAGCCTAATGGGGGCATCATATCCTAACCCTGACATGCCACACACACTGTGCATTCATATCCTCATCACTCTCATCAGCCTCATTCTGATATTACAGCCTAACTACTGAAATCCCATCCTCAGCCACAATATGCCAACAGAGCCTCACTGTGACATCACAGCCTCACTGACTGGACAGGCACACCTTATTATTATAGACTTACCAATAACACTACATCCTCATTGACATCATAACCTCACTGTGGCATTACAGCCTCACCAGTTATATCACATAGTCAATGAGACATCTCAGCCTCATCACTCACATCGGTCTCATAGCTGCACTGTAACATCACAGCCTCACTGTGACATCACAGCCTCATGGTGAAATCACAGCCACACTGTGACATCACGCTTCACCACTGTTATCGAACCTAGCCTAACCATGACACTGCAGCCTCATCATCACTAGCACAGGCTCACAATAATGTGACACCCTCAACAGTGACACCAAAACCATGCTGTGGCATCAGAGCCTTACCAGTAACATCCCAGCCTCACTGTGACATCTCACCCTCATCACTTACAATAGACTCTTATGACATCACAGCCTAACCACTGAAATCTCAGCTGAAGTGTATGTCATAGTCTATCATCACTGATATCACAGCCTCAATGTGATATCACAACCTCACAGTAACAGTACCACCACATAGAGACATCACAGCCTCTCTTCAGACATCACAGCCTCACTGTGACTGCACAGCCACAACACTGACATTTTAACTTCACTATGAAATGCAAGCATCACCTCCTGACACTTCATAGAATAAGCCCTGACATCAGAGCCTCACTGCAACACCACAGCCTCACAGTGACCTCACGACCTGCCCACTGACACCACAGGCTAACCTTTATTTCATAACCTCATTGTGACATCAGTCTTGAAACTGATATCATAGCCTCACATTGACTTCACAACTTCCAGTGTGATATCACCTCATGGTGACATGACAGCCCACAATGACATACAACACTCAATGTGACATCAAGGCCTCACCAGTGACAATACAGCCACACCTGTGACATCAGCATCTCCATTGACATTAGTCAGAACTACTGAAATCACTGTGACAGCAGTGACAACAAAGCCTTTGATATCACAGCCTCACCAATGTCACTGTCATGTAATACATTCACCACTGACATCATAGCCTCATCAGTGACATCATAGACTCACTATGACATCTTTCTCATCATTAACATTCCAGTCTTCTTGTGACATTACATATCATCAGTGACATCACTGACTCATTGTGACATCAGCCTCACCACTATCATGACAGCCTCACTGTGTCATCAAAAACTCTCCAGTGACACCACATCACTGTGCCATCAGATCCTCACTGTGACATGATAGCCACACTGTGTCCTCACAGGCTCACTGTGAAATCACAAACTCACTGTGACATCAGCCTTGTCATGACATAATAGCCTCATGGTGACATCACATACACACCTCTGACATAGCCTTGCTGTGACATCACAGCCTCAATGTGAGTTCACAGCATCACCACTAACATTAGAGTCTCATTGTGACCTTACAGCCTCCACTGTGACATCACGGGCTCACGATGACACCACAAACATATGGTGACATCAAAACCTCATGGTGGCATCACAGCCTCACCAATGACATGCCAGTCTTACTGGAACATCATACCCTCGTCACTCACACCATCCTCATTTTGATATCACAGCCTAACCACTGAAATCATATCCTCACTGTGATATCATAGTCCTACTCCACTGACATCACAGTCTCACTGTGATATCGTGGCATCACTGGTGACAACACAGCCTCACTGTGACATCACAGCCTCACTATGACAGCACAGGTTCATGTCTGATAATCATTATCCAACTGTGACATCACAGCATCAACCCTGATGTTATAGACTCACTGTTTCATCTCACCCTCACTATGACATCACAGGCTCACCTCTGAAATCATAGCCTCTTTTTGACAGCACACCCTAATGACTGACATCCTATCTAGCTTCACTATGACACTACAGCCTCACCACTGACCTCATGGCCTTACTGAAAAATGACAGCCTCCCTGTGACCCCATAGTGTCCCTATTGACATCACAACCTCACTGTGACATCACAACTTCCCCAGTGACATCACAACCTCACTGTGATATCACAGCCTCATTGAGACATCACAGTCATACCGTGTCATTAAAGCATCACTGTGACATAAAGCTTCACCTCTGACATCAGACTCCTTGTGACATCATAGCCTGACAGTGACCTCAGAGCCTGTCCACTGACACCACAGGTTCACTTGTTACATCATAGCCTCATTGTGGCATCAGTCTTACCACTGATATCACAGCTTCAGTGTGACATCACAAGCCTCGCCAGTGACAGACTCATCTGTGACATCAACATCGCCACAGACATTAGTCCGAACATTGACATCATTGCCACACAAGTGACAACACGACCTCACCACTGACTGCAAAGGCTCACTAAAACATAACAGGCTCCTGTGACACCACAATGTTGCTATTGACATCACAACCTCACTGAGACATCACAGTCATACTGTTCCACCAAAGCATCACTGTCATGTAAAGCTTCACCTCTGACATTGTAGCCTTACTGTGACATCACAGCCTCAGTTTGACTCAATAAACTCACTGTGACATTAAAGGCTCACCAGTGACAATACAGCCTCACCAATGACATAGTCTCCCTGTGAAACCACAGTCACTACTGACATCACAACCTCACTGTGACATCACAACTTCACTGAGACATCACAGCCTTATGGTGACATCACTGCCACATTGTGACATCACAACCTCACCACTGGTATCCTATGTAGCCTTACTATAACACCACAGCCTCATCACTGACATCTCTGCCTCATGGTTGCATGCCAGCCTGAACAGTTTCACCACAGCTTCTCTATGACATCACAACCACACAAGTAACATCCCAGAGTCACTGTGACACTGCAACCTCATCACTGACATGAGTCTCACTTAAGACATCGCAGCCCAACTATTGAAATCTTAGCCAAACTGTGATGGCAAAACTTCACAGTAACATCACAGGTTCAGAGTCACATCATAGCCACTCCTCTGACATCACAGCCTCTGTGTGACATCATGGCATCCCAGTGACAGCACAGCCTCCACTGACATTAGTCAGAACACTGACATTATGCCAACCAGTGACAACAAAGCCTTTGACATCACAGCCTCACCAGTGTTACTGGAATGTAATATGTTCACCACTGACATCATAATCTCACCCGTGATATCAATGTGATATCATAGACATATCTTTCTCGCCATTTACATTCCCCTCATTGTGATATCACACCTTCACAAGTGACATCACAGCCTCATTGTGACATCAGCCTCACCACTAACATCACAGCCTCACTGTGCCATCCTAACCTCTCCAGTGACATCACAACATCACTGTGTTGTCAGAGCCTCACTGTGACATCATAGCCACATTGTGTCCTCACAGCTTCACTGTAACATTACAATCTGATGATGACATGATAGCCTCACTGTGACATCACAATCTCACTTTGACATCAGCCTTAACACTGACATAATAGCATCATGGTGACATTACACACGCCTCTGACATAATCTCACTGTGACATGACAGCCTCAATGTGACATCACAGCATCACCACTGACTTCATAGTCTCATTATGACCTCAGCCTTGCCACTGCAAACACAGTCTCACTGTGACCTTACAGCCTCCACTGTGACATCACAAACTCATTGTGACATCAGGGGCAAAGGATGTCATCACAACCACACATTGACATCAAAGCCTCATGGTGGCATTACAGCCACTCCAGTGACATGACAGCCACACTGTGACATCAAATGCTCATCGCTCACATCAGCCTCATTCTGATATCACAGCCTAACCACTGAAATCACATCCTCACTCTGATGTCAAATTCTCACTCCACTGAAATCACAGCTTCACTGAGATATCACAGCATCACTAGTGACAACACAGCCTCACTGTGACATTACTGCCTCAACAGTGACAGTGCAACCACATGGTGACATCAAAGCCTCACAGTGGCATCACAGCCTCACCAGTGACATACAACCTCACCTCACTCATACCCTCATCAATCACATCAGCCTCATCTCTGTGATCATAGCCTCACTGTCACATCACAGTCTTACTATATCTTCACAGCCTCATCTCTGAAATCACTGCCCAACAGTGATAACACAGCATCAACTCTGATGATACAACCTCACAGTTTCATCACAACATCACTATTACATCTCAAGCTCACCCCTGAGCCTCATGGAAACATTACACCATCATCACTAACATCCTACCTAAACTCACTATGACGCCACAGTCTCACCACTGACCTCACATGATCACAGAAACCTGAACGTCTTCCTGTGACACCACCCTGTTGCTTTTGACATCACAAACTCACTGTGCCATCACCCTTCCCCAGTGACATAACAACCTCACAGTGACATCACAGCCATATCATGCAATCAAAGCATCACTGTCACATAAACATTCACCTCTGACACCATAGCCTTACTGTGACATCACAGCCTCAGTTTTATCTGATAAACTCTCTGTGACATTAGAGCCTAACTAGTGACAATAGAGCCTCACCAATGCATAGTCTCCCTGTGGAAGTACAGTCACTACTGACATCACAACCTCACTGTGACATCACAGCCACACTGTACCAGCACAGTCTCACTGTGATATCATGGCCTCACGACTGATACCACAGGCTCACCATAATATTACAGCCTCATCAGGGACACCACAGCCACATGGTGACATCATAATCTCACTGTGGCATCACAGCTTCTCCTCTGACATCACATCCTCAATGTGACATCACAGCCTCAGTTTCACACAGTATACTCACTGTGATATTAGAGACTCACCAGTGAAAATACATCCTCACCAATGACATAGTCTTCCGGTGAAAGCAGTCACTACAGACATCATAACCTCATTGTGACACCACAACCTCACTATGGCATCACAGCCTCACCAGTTCTATCACATTGTCAATGCTACATCTCAGTCCCATCTCTCACATCTGTCTCACTTCTGAAATCACAGCCTGACCACTGACATCACAGCCTCACTGTGACATCATGGCCTCGTGGTGACAACACAGCCACACTGTGCCATCACATATACAACACTGGTATCCTAGCTAGACTTACTATGACACCACACCCTCACCACAACCAGCACAGCCTCGCAGTGATGTGAAACCCTCAGCAGTGACATCGTAGTCTTTGGCATCATAAACAGTGATACCATAGCACCACATGTTATTTAACTGCCTCATTGTGACATCAATCTTCCCAAAGATATCACAGACTCACCGTGACCTGACAACCTCACTGTGTCCTCACAGTCTAACCTGTTCCATCATATAATCACCTGTTACATCAGCGCCTCATGCTGAAATCAGCTTGCCACTGACATCACATCTTCCACAGTGACCTCACAGCCTCACAGTGACATCATAACCTCTCTGTGGTGTCTCATAGTGTCATCACAGCTTCACAGTGATATCATAGTCTCATTTATAGTCTCTCTTATAACCTCATTTCTGACATCACAGCTTCACTGTGACATCACAGCCTCACCTCTGACATCACAGCCTCACTGTGATATCACAACCTCACCTCTGAAATTATAGCACTAGTGACACCATGAACATCATTACTAGCCTTGCTTTGACACCACAGCGTCATCACTGACATCTCAGTCTCACGGTCAAATGACAGCCTCAACAGTGACATCACAGCCTCACTGTAGCATCATAGCCTCAACAGTAACATTCTAGGTTTACTGTGACATCTCGGCCTTATCACTGACATCAGCCTCACTTCTAACATCACAGCCTAAACACTGAAATCTCAGCCAAACTATGATGTCATATTCTATCACCACTGATATCAAAGCCTCACTGTGATATCACAATCTCACGGTAACATCACCACCTTAGAGTGACATCACAGCCTCTCCTCTGCCATCACAGCCTCAGTGTGATTGCACATCCTCACCACTGACATCCTAAATTTAGTGTGAAATCAGAGCAACACCCCTGACATCACAGACTCACTGATATCTCAAACAATGAGCCCTGATATCAGAGCCTCACTGCGACATCACAGACTCACAGTAAACTCACAGCCTACCCATTGACAGGACAGGCTCACCTGTTACATCATAGCCTCATTGTGACATCAGTCTTGCCACTGACATCACAGCCTCACTGTGATATCTCAGCTTCCAGAATGATATCACCTCACTGTGACATGACAGTCCACAGTGACATGCAACACTTATAGTGACATCATAGATTAACAGTGACATCACAGACTCACCAGTGACTGCACAGCCTCACCTATGACATCACCATCACCAATGACATTAGTCAGAACACTGACATCACTGCCGCACCAGTGACAACAAAGCCTTTGGCATAACAGCCTCACCAGTGTCACAGTCACATGTTAGGTTCACCACTGACATCATAGCCTCACCAGTAACATCATAAACTCACTATGACATCTTTCTCACGACTGACATCATATCTTCACCAGTAACATCACAGCCTCATTGTGATACCAGACTCACCACTAACATCACAGCTTCACTGCTGTGAATATATATATTCATTCTGTGAATTCCGTGACTCTAGAGAACCCTAACTAATACAGAAATTGGTACCGGGAGTGGGGTTTCATTCTCTGCTAAGGGATTTCATCAGGTGGAATGAATGCACCAGAATTTGAGAGTTCAACGTCCTCGTCCTCATCATCAGTTTGGTCTTCCCACACATCAGCATCCCACGTTTCAGGATCCCACTCTTTGCCAATCAGTGCTTTTACTTTAACTGCCGACACCTTTCGAGGCTGGGAATTTAATTTACGTTGTAACTTAGCTACCCTAATAATCAAAGTTTGGGTTTGATTTTCAGCAATTCGAACCCTGTTGCTACTGGAGAGAAGATTCTCTTCTAGGGCACAATTAGAAACTTCTATGTTGTTTATGCACTTTCTGAGTTTGATATTTCCCTCACTGAGATATTCCTTTTCCATTTGTAGTTTATTGAGAGATGCTAGAAAAAAAAACAGTCAGCATCATCATTTTCCTTATTCTTACTCATTTTATGTAAAGTTTCACATATGGAATCGATGAGCTTCTCAATCCTTGCAAGAGGGGCATCAAGACTGTCTAACACACCTACTTTTACCAGTTCTAGAAACAGTTCACTCCAAACAGTTGCAGTGTCCTCCATGCCACTAGAGGAGTCTTTAGTCTCTGGAGGTTTCACTGGGTCAAAAAGCCAGCTCCAGAAATCAGAAAGCTTGCCAGAAAAATTCATTCTTACAATTTTGTTTCTCTAACATAATCCAGCATTGAATTGCCAATGGCAAAGTAAGCATACTAACTACAATGTGCAGCTTAGACAGAACAGTACTTATGAGGGTTTGACTCATTTGGATCTTTGACATTGGCTAATTAACCATGGTGTCCTCAAAAGTAAAATAGATAAGAAGCCTACAAAGTTTTTATTTGACCTGTACAAGCAGAAAAATCCTAACAGAAATGAAGGAAAAGCTGCCTTTACACGTAGTAGCAAAGAATCGTGGCCTGTCAACCAATTTCCAGGCTTGAGCCAGATTACAGATCCAGAAACCCTTGAATGAAGGGGAGGCCGGGTTCCTTTAAGGAAGGACACTGGCATCATAGCAAAAAGCTTTAATATTAATCTTTCTCCTGTCCTTCCACAAAGGGACCTAAGGCCTTTCACTAGAGTAACTGTGCATGGAAGAAAGGAAATAATCAGACATTTTGGGGTCTACTAGATACTGGGTCTGAGTTGACTTTGATTCCAGGAAACCCTGAAAAGCATAGTGACCCTCCAGTTAAAGTAGGGACATATGGAGGTCAGGTGATTGATGGATTTGGCTAATGTTCGACTCACAGTAGGTCCAATAGGTCCCCGAACTCATCCAGTGGTTATTTCCCCAGCACCAGAATGTATAATTGGAATAGATATACTTAGAAGATAGCAGAACCCTCACATTGGTTCCTTGAAATGTGGAGTAAGAGCCATAATGGTTGGGAAGGCCAAATGGAAGCCTTTAGAATTGCCTCTACCAAGGAAAATTGTGAATTAGAAACAGTATTGTATCCCTGGTGGAATTACAGAAATTAGTGCCACCATAAAGGACTTGAAGAATGCAGGGGTGGTGGTTCCCACCACCTCTCCTTTTAACTCTCCCATTTGGCCTGTGCAGAAGACAGATGGATCATGGAGAATGACAGTTGATTATTGCAAACTTTATCAAGTTGTGACTCCAATTGCAGCTGCTATACCAGATGTGGTTTCATTGCTTGAGCAGATCAGCACATCTCCTGGTACGTGGTATGCAGTCATTGATCTTGCAAATGCTTTTTTCTCCATACCTATTCATAAAGATCATCAGAAGCAATTTGTCTTCAATTGTCAAGGCCAACAGTATATATTTACAGTGTTACCTCAAGGGTATATTAATTCTCCAGCCCTATGCCATAACTTGGTTTGCAGAGACCTTGATCACTTGTATCTTCCACAAGGTATCACACTAGTCCATTATATGGATGATATTATGCTTATTGGATCAAGTGAGCAGGAAGTAGCAAGCATTTTGGATTTGTTGGTAAGGCATATGCACAACAGAGGATGGGAAATAAATCCAACCAAAATCCAAGGACCTTCCACTTCAGTAAAATTTTTAGGAGTTCAGTGGTGTGGGGCATGTACAGATATCCCCTCTAAGGTAAAGGATAAGTTGTTACACCTGGCCCCTCCCACCACCAAGAAAGAAGCACAACGTTTAGTGGGCCTGTTTGGATTTTGGAGGCAGCACATTCCTCACTTGGGTGTGTTACTTAGGCCCATATACCAAGTAACTCGGAAAGCTGCCAGCTTTGAGTGGGGCCCAGAATAAGAGAAGGCTCTTTAGCAGGTTCAAGCTGCTGTACAGGCTGCCTTGCCACTTGGACCATATGATCCAGCAGACCCAATGGTATTGGAAGTATCTGTCACAGATAGAGATGCTGTTTGGAGTCTCTGGCAGGCTCCCATAGGTGAATCACAGAAGAGATCCTTGGGATTTTGGACAAGGCCCTGCCACCATCCGCAGACAATTATTCTCCTTTTGAGAAACAACTCTTGGCTTGTTATTGGGCCTTAATGGAAACTGAACATCTGACAATGGGTCACCAAGTTACCATGTGACCTGAGTTACCCATCATGAGTTGAGTGTTATCTGACCCAGCAAGCCATAAAGTTGGATGGGCACAGCAGCAATCTATTGTCAAATGGAAGTGGTAAGGCACAAGTAAGCTGCATGAAGTTGCCCAAATGCCTATGTTTCCCCAACCTGTTGCAATGCCTGTTCCCAAGCATGCACCTATGGCCTCCTGGAGTGTGCCCTATGATCAGCTAACTGAAGAAGAGAAGACTAGGGCATGCTTCACAGATGGTTCTGCTCGCTATTCCGGTGCCACCCAGAAGTGGACAGCTGCAGCACTGCAATCCCTTTCCGCAACACCCTAAAGGACACTGGAGAAGGGAAATCTTCACAGTGGGCAGAACTTTGGGCAGTACACATGGTTGTACACATTGCCTGGAAGGAAAAATGGCCAGATGTGCGACTGTATACTGATTCATGGGCTGTAGCCAATGGTTTGGCAGGATGGTCGGGGACGTGGAAGGAACATAATTAGAAAATTGGTGAGAAAGACATCTGGGGAAGAAGCATGTGAATAGATCTCTCCCAATGGGCAAAGGACACAAAGATATTTGTGTCTCATGTAAATGCCCATCAAAAGAGGACATTGGCAGAAGAAACATTCAATAATCAGATGGATAAGATGACCCATTCTGTGGATAGTCAGCCTCTTTCCCCAGCCATTCCTGTCATTGCCCAATGGGCACATGAGCAAAATGGACATGATGGCAGAAATGGAGGTTATGCATGAGCTCAACAACATGGACTTCCACTCACCAAAGCTGACCTGGCTACAGCTGCTGCTGAGTGCCAAATCTGCCAACAGCAGAGAACAACACTGAGTCCTTGATATAGAGCTATTCCTCGGGATGACCAACCAGCAACGTGGTGGCAGGTTGACTACATTGGACCCCTTCCAAGATGGAAAGGGCAGCGCTTTGTTCTTACTGAAATAGATACTTATTCTGGTTATGGTTTGCCTTTCCTGCACGTCATGCTTCTGCCAAGACTACCATCCAGGGACTTACAGAATGCCTTATCTACCATCATGGAAGTCCACACAGCATTGCTTCTGACCAGGGAACTCATTTCACAGCTAAAGAAGTACAGCAGTGGGCACATGACCATGGGATTCATTGGTCTTATCATGTTCTCCACCATCCTGAAGCAGCTGGCTTGACAGAACTGTGGAAAGCCTTTTAAAGGCACAATGACAATGTCAATTAGGAGGCAATAGTCTGGATGGATGGGGCAGAATTCTCCAGAAGGCAGTATATGCCTTAAACCAGTGTCCAATATATGGTACTGTGTCTCCTATAGCCAGGGTCCAGGAATCAAGGGGTGAAAACAAGAATAGCTCCTCTTACTATCACTCCTAGTGACCCATTAGGAAAATTTTTGCTTTCTGTTCCCGCAAGCCTGTATTCTACTGGCTTAGAAGCTTTGAGTCCAGAGCAGGAAATGCTTCTGCTAGGAGACACAGCAACTATTCCTTTGAACTGGAAGCTAAGGCTTCCTCCTGATTATTTTGGACATCTGATGCCCTTGAGCCAACAGGCTAAGAAAGGAATAACAATGTTAGGAGGGATGATTGACCCAGACCACCAAGGAGAAATTGGACTGGTTCTCCACAATGGTGGTAAGGAAGAATATGTCTGGAGTGTAGGAGACCCACTAGGGTGTCTCTTGGTATTACCATGTCCTGTGATTAAGATCAATGGGAATTTACAGCAACCAAACACAGGAAAGACAGTAAATAGTCCAGATCCTTCAGGAATGAAGGTATGGATAACCCCTCCAGGTAAAGAGCCAAGACCTGCAGAAGTACTTGCTGAAGGTGGAGGAAATACAGAATAGGTAGTAGAAGAAGGTAGTTATAAATACTACCTAAGGCCATGTAACCAGTTAGAGAAATGAGGATTATAATTGCCATGAGCGCTTCTGGTCTAGACTGTCAAGAATAGACTTGTGCATGTGCACATATTCTAGAAGATATTTATGTTATGTAATGTAATGTTAATCTGTAGTTATGAGATGAAATGCTGTAATCTACCTTATGATATTGTGTTATGAGACACTAAGACTAAGCATTTCTTAAGTGGCATTGTCATTGATCTTGGAAAAAATAATGCGTGCGTGGTTGTATGTGAATAGCTATATTATGTTAGGCGGAACACAGAATCTTACTGTTTTTATTTGGAGAATTTTTAATGGCCTAAGGAAATGTGATTTGGTGTCAATTTGATAAGGGGTGGACTTGTGATAGTTAAGCCTGGATGTCAACTTGACACACCTGGTATTAACTAAGCTGGGCTAAGACCACCTCTGGAAAGGATCAACTGAGACTACTTCAAGGATTATATCTGCCCTAGATCCTATCAAGGCCTCCAAAGCTCTCAGAGGATCCTCCCAGTACTGCATCATATAAAAAGGAGACACCAAGTAGAACAGATGCCTTCTTGCAGCTGTGCTAGGAATCGTTCTTCCTTCTGGCCGCCCGGTTCCTTCAAAGACCCTAGGAGTTCTCCAGCCTTCAGCCATCACCTACTTGACTACCAAACTGAGCAGCTAGCTATTGGCAGCCATCGTTGGAACTACCTTGGCTACTGGAAGTCATTGTTGGACTACCTCGCTGCTGACAGTCTTTTCTGGACTACCTCGGCCATTTCTGTAAGCCAATTCAATAAATTTCATATATATACATATATATATATATATATATATATATATATATATATATATATATATATGTTCATTCTGTGAATTCCATAACTCTAGAGAACCCTAACTAATACATCAGCCTTGCCACCAACATGACAGTCTCACTGTGACCTCACAGCCTCCACCGTGACATCACAAACTCCCTGAGATATCACAGGTTCTCTGTGACATCACAGCCTCATGTTGACATCACAGCCACACTCTGATATCACAGCCTCACCACTCGTATCCTACCTAGCCTTGTTATGACACTATAGTCTCACCACAGATAGCAAAGGCTCATAGTGATGTGACAGCCTCAGCAGTGACATCATAGCCTTTGACATCATAAACAGTGATACCACAGTCGCACATCTTACATCCCTGCCTCATTGTGACATCAATCATCCCACAGATATCACAGCCTCACCATGACATAACATCCTCACTGTCACCTCACAGTCTAACCTGTTTCATCATAGACTCATCTGTTATATCATGGCCTCATGGTGAAATCAGCCTTTCCAGTGATACTATATCTTCCACAGTGACCTCACAGCCTCACTGTGACATCATAACATCTCTTTGATGCCACAGACTCATAGTGACATCAAAGTATCACAGTGATGTCACAGACTTACTGTGGCATTATAGCTTCAATTCTGACATCACAGCCTCACTGTGACATAAGAGGCTATTCTATGAATTATAGCATCAGTGACACACAGACATCCTGCCTTGCCTCCCTGTGATACCATACCCTCATCACTGACATCCCAGGCTCACGGTCACATGACTGCTTCATCAGTGACATCACAGCCTAGCTGTGGCACCACAGTCTCACCAGTAACATCCCAGCCTCACAGTGACATCATAGCCTCTCCTCTGACATCATAGCCTCAGTGTGACTGCACAGCCTCCCCACTGACATCCTAACATCACTGTGAAAACCACTGACATCATAACATCACTGTGAAATCCGAGCATCACCCCTGACATCATAGAGAAACTGACATCTCATTGAATCACCCCTGGCTTCAAAGCTTCACTGCGACATCACAGCCTTACTGTGACTCACAACTTACCCACTGACATCTCACTCTCACCTGTTACATCATAGCCTCATTTTGACATCAGTCTTGTCACTGATATCAAGCCTTATTGTGACATCACAGCTTCCAGAGTGATATCAACTCATGGTGACATAAAAGCCCACAGTGACATACAACCTTTACAGAAACATCACAACTTTAGTGTGACACCATGGCCTCGCCAGTGAGAGCACAGCCTCATCTGTGACATCAACATCACCACTGACATTAGTAAGAACACTGACATCACTGCCACACCAATGACCACACAGCCTTTGATATCAGTCTCACCAGGGTTGCTGCCATATAATAGATTCACCACTGACATCATAACCTCAGCAGTGATATCATAGACTCATTATGACATCTTTGTCACCACTGACAATCCAGTCTTATTGTGACATCACACCTTCACTAGTAACAACACAGAGTCATTGTACATCATCCTCACTATTGATATTACAGCCTCACCATGCCATCAAAACCTCTCCAGTGACATCTCAACAACATTGTGTCATCCTAAGCTCACTGTAACATCATAGACCCAGTGTGACTTCACACCTCACAGTGACATTACAACCTAACAGTGCCATCACAGCCTCACTATGACATTAAAAACTCACTGTGACATCAGCCTTGGCACTGACATAATTGACTCATGGTGGCATCACATGCATACCTCTGACATAGCCTCACTGTGACATCATAGCCTCAATGTCACATCACAGCATCACCACTGACATGATAGACTCACTGTGACATCAGTCTTCCCACTGACATCCTAGTCTCACTGTGACCTCACAGCCTCCACCATGACATCACCAACTCCCTGTGATATTATGAACCCATGGTGTCACCACAGTCACACGGTGACAACAAACTTTCATGGTGGCATCACAGCCTCACCAGTGACATGCCAGAATCACTGTGACATCGTACCCTCATCACTCAGACCAGCCTTTTTCTAATACTACAGCCTATCCATTGAATTCTCTTCCTCACTGTGATGTCACTCTCTCACTTCATTGAAATCTCTGCTTCACTGAGATATGATGGCATCACTGGTGACAACACAGCTTCACTATGATATCACAGACTCAGTTTGACACAATAAACCCACTGTGACATTAGACTCTCACCAGTGACAACACAGCCTGTCCAATGACATAGTCTCCATGTGAACGCAGAGTCATTAGTGACCTCACAACCTCACTGTGAGATGACAGCCACACTGTGCCAGAACAGCCTCACTGTGACATCACAGCCTCACCACTAATAGGACAGTCTCAGCATGACATTCTAGTCTCACCAGTGACACCACAGCCTTATGGTGACATCATAACCTTACTGTGGCATCACGGCCTCACCAGGTACATCACATCGTCTATGTGACATCTCAGCCTCATCTCCCACATCAGTCTCACTTTTAAAATCATAGCCTAACCATTGCCGTCACAGTTGCACTGTCACATCACAGCCTCATTGTGACATCAAAACCTCACAGTGACATCACAACCTCACTGTGACATCACAGCCATAATGGGCCAGCACAGACTCATTGTAACATCACAGCCTCCACTGCAATATCAATAATTCCCTGTGACATCGTGTACTCATTATGACACTACTGCCACATGGTGAGATCAAAGTTTCAAGGTGGCATCACAGCCTCACCAATGACATGCCAGCCTCACTGTGACATCATACCCTCATCACTCACATCAGTTTCATTTTGATATTGCAATCTAACCACTGAAATCACATCCTCACTGTGACATCACACTGTCACATCACAACCTCACCTTTGGGGTTATAGCCTCACTGTGACATGACAGCTTTACTATGACATCACAGGCTCACCTATGAAATCATCACAGCACAGAGCATCACCCCTGACATCATAGCAAAACTGATATCTATGCCATCACAGCATCGACTCTGACATAATAGACTCACTGTTTCATGACAGCCTCACAATGACATCACTGGCTCACCCCTGAAATCATAGACTCAATGTAATATCCCACTCTTATCACTGACATCCTACCTAGCCTCACTATGACACCATAGCCTCATCACTGACGTCACATACTCTGAAAAATGACAGCCTCCCTATGACACCACAGTGTCACTATTGATATCACAACCTCACTGTGACATCATAGGTTCCCAAGTGACATCACAACCTCACAGTGACATTATGACTCATTGTGACATCACAGCCATACTGTGCTATGAAAGCATCACTGTCACATAAAGCTTCACTTCTGACATCATAGCCTCATTGTGACATCACAGCCTGTTTGACACAATAAACTCACTGTGACATTACAACCTCACCAGTGACAATACAGCCCACCCATGACATAGTGTCCCTGTGAAAGCAATCATTAATGATATCACAACCTGACTATGACATCACAGCCACATTGTTCCACCACAGCCTCACTGTAACATCACAGCCTCTCCACTGATATGACAGGCTTACAGTGACATCGCAGTCTCTCTTCTGACATCACAACTTCACCTGCAACATCAGTGTTGGAACTGACATTAGTGAGCATCAACAGGATCACTGTCACATAGTACGTTCACCACTGATATCATAGCCTCACCAGTGACATCGTAGTTGCATTATGATACTTTCTCACCACTGACATTCCAGCCTTGTGACATCACACCTTCACCAGTGATATTACAGCTTTGTTGAGACATCAGCCTGACCACTAACATCACAGACTCGCTGAGCCATCCAAACCTTTCCCATGGCATCTCAACTTCACTGTGTCATCAGAGCCTCACTGTGATATTACAATGACAGTGTTATCACAGCCTCACTGTGACTTCACAAACTCTCTGTCACATAATAGCCTTACGGTGACAACAAATACACACCTCTGATCTACCATCACTGTGACATCACAACTTCAGTGTGACATCATAGCATCACAACTGACATCACAGCCTCACTGTGACCTCACTGCCTCCACCATGACATTACCCTCTCCATGTGACATCACAGGCTCACCAGTTATATCACATCAATAATGCAACACTTCTGTCTCATTTCTCACATCAGTCTCACTTCTGAAATAACGGCCTAACTATTGACCTCACGACTTCACGATGACATCACAGCCACACTGTGACAACACAGTCTTACCACTGTTATCCTACCTAACATTACCATGACACCACAATCTCACCACAGATAGCACAGGCTCACCATGACATGACAGCCTCAGCAGTGACATCATAGCCTTTGACATCATAAACAGTGACACCACAGCCTCTCATGTTACATCACTGCCTCATTGTGACATCAATCTTCCCACAGATATCACAGCCTCACTGTGCCCTCACAACCTCACTGTGACCTCACAGTCTAACCTGTTATATCATACTCATATGATGAAATCAGCCTTGCCACTGACATCACATCTACCAGAGTGACCTCATAGCCTCACTCTGATATCACAACATCACGGTAATATCATCAACCCAAAGTGACATTACAGCCTCTCCTCTGCCATAACAGCCTCAATGTGAGTGCACAGCCTCACCACTGACATCCTAACCTCACTGTGAAATCCAATCATCACTCCTGACATCACAGCCTCACTGAAATTCCATAGAATGAACCCTGACACCAGAGCCTAACTGTGACATGACAGCCTCACAGTGACCTCACAACCTGCTCAGTGACACCATAGGTTCACCTGTGATATCATAGCCTCATGGTGTATTCAACCTTGTCGCTGACACCACTAGCTCATCTGTTTAATCATAGATTCATTGTGACATCTGTTTTGCCACACCACAGATAGCACATGCTCATAGTGATGTGACAGCCTCAGCAGTGACATGAGAGCCTTTGACATCATACCAATGACACCACAGCCTCACATGTTAAATCACAGCATCACCACTGACATCATAGCCTCACTGTAGCATCAGCCTTGCCACTGACAATCACAGTCTCACTGTGATATCACAGACGCACCACATGATATTGAAGCCTCACCAGTGACACCACAGCCTCATGTTGACATCATCACCTCATTGTGGAATCACAGCCTCACCACTTACATCATGTTGTCAAAGTAACATCTCATCCTCTTCTCTCATATCTGTCTCACAGTCTTACTGTGACCTCACCGCTTCCACCATGACATCACCAACTCCCTGTGACATGATGGGCTCACAGTGACACAAAAGACACATGGTGACTTCAAAGCCTCATGGTGGCATCACAGCTTCACAGTGACCTCATAGCTTTCAAACTGACAGCACAGGCTTACCTCATTGTAGGCTCAGTGTTAGCTCAGTCTTGCCACTGGCATCGCAGACTCACTGTGACATCACAGCCTTACCAGAGATAGCACAGCCACTCCTGTGACATCAGCATCGCCACTGACATATGTCAGAACACTGTCATCACTGCCACACAAGTGACAACACAACCTTTGACACCACATCCTCACCAGGGTCATTGTCACATAGTAGTTTCACCACTGACATTACCGCCTCACCAGTGACATCATAGACTCACTATGATATCTTTCTCACCACTGAGATTCCAGCCTTATTGTGACATCACACCTTCACCAGTGACATCACAGCCTCATTGTGACATCAGCCTCACCACTAACATGACAACCTAACTGTTCCATCAAAACCTTTCCAGCGACATCACAACATCACTGTGTCATCAGAGCCTGTGATATCAGAGCCACAATGTGTCCTCACAGCCTGAATGTGACATTACAACCTGACAGTGACATCACAGCCTTACTGTAACATTACAAACTCACTGTTATATCAGCCTTGCCACTGATATAATATCCTTATGGTAACATGACATGTACACCTCTGACATAGCCTCACTGTGTCATCAGAGCCTCCATATGACATCACAGTCTCACCACTGATATCACAGCCTCACTGTGACATCACAGCCTCATGGTAACATCACAGCCAGACTGTGATATCACAGCCTCACCACTGGTATCCTACGTAGCCGTACTAGGACACGACAGCCTCATCACAGATAGGACAGGCTCAGAATTACATCCCAGTCTCAATGTGACATCACAGCATCACCATTGATATCATAGCCTCAATATGACATCAACCTTGCCACTGACATCACAGTCTCACTGTGGCCTAACATCCTCCACTGTGACATCTCCAACTCCTTGTGACATCATGGGCTAATGTTGACACTGTAACCACATGGTGACAACAAAGCCTCACTGTAACATGGAGCCTCAGCAGTGACATGCCAGCCACACTGTGACATCATACCTTCATCACTCACAGCATCACTGTGATATCATGGCATTTATCATTTGCTTAGTTATGCCACTAAAGAGTCTTCTTTCTTTAGTCTCAGTTATGGCCATTGTTTCTTACCAGACTTCTTAACTTGGCCCCACTCAAGTCTGAGGGGTCTTCTGTACCCTGATGGAATCCTATCCTTGCCTGTCTTCTTAACTCAGCTCCACATGGTCTGAGGTTTCTTCTGTACCCTGATGGGATCCTATACTTGCCTGAAAGACTTAAAGAGAAAAACAGAGAAAAGGAAAGACTTACTTAGTCTAGTGTCCAAGCTGCAATCTTGAATCCAAAGCTTCCCTCATCAAGGGGGGGCAAGGCTTCCGCAAACAGAGAAAAGACAGACAGCTCTCTGGGCTGAGCGAATCTGAATTCTTTATTGAAATTTTTAGCAGAGTTTATATACTTTAGAAAATCAAGAGTAAGGGCAGAGCATGTGTCACCATGCCCAGAGGCAAAACATCCAAGAAAACCAGGACCAAATTCTTTATAGGATTATATAAAACATATTCCTTTCAGGTAACAAAGGAAAATCAGAGGTGACATATTTTCTGTGTTGGAACAGACATGATGTCTCCAGGTAGAGTAAAGCAGGCATGACATTCAGTTCCTAAAAGCAAAGGGACAATGAATGCTTCAAAGCAGATTTTCCCTGGTTTATGTATAAACATCAAGTCTGTGGGGGAGGGACTGTAAACTATCTAATCCAGAGAAAAATAACAACAAAAAACTAAAGATCTAAGAACATAAAAGAGGTAGAGTCAAATTCCAGAGGGAAGAATCCTCCTGCCAGAGGCAAAACTTAATTTACATAGGGAGGGCCTCTAGCACCTAGCAATTGCCCATTTAGATGTTAATATGTCACTCCCCAGCCAGCAGGCCTTAGGCCAGAACAAGACAGTAGCACCAAGGCAAGCACTAACACTAGGGCCTGACTATCCCCATATTTTCCTTATTTCTTTTGTTTATATCAAATAACGTCATGTCCTATATCCAGAAATTGTATCCTTGAAGCAATATTCTGTCTTTGCTGGACCTTGTCAAAGCAGCATGGTGGGATAAGGATGCAACACTAATCTCTGAATTCATAGCATCCTCCTCCTCCATGGACATCTTGCACAGCCTCAGCCTCGCTGTGACACCACAGTTTCATCACTGATATCTTAGGCTCAGGGTCAGGTGACAGCATCTACAGTAACATCACAGCCACACTATGGCATCAGAGCCTCACCAGGAACATCCCAGCCTCACTGTGACATTTCAGCCTCATCACTGACATCAACCTCACTTCTGACATCACAGCCTAAATACTGAAATCTCAGCCGAACTGGGATGCCATAATCTATCACCACTGATATCACAGCCTCACTGTGATATCACAACCTCATGTTATCATCATAGCCTCAGAGTGACATCACAGCCTCTCCTCTGATATCACAGCCTCAGTGTGACTGCATAGCCTCATCAATGACTTCCTAACCTTACTGTGAAATCCAACCATAATCCCTGATGGCACAGCCTCACTGACATCTCATAGAAACATCCCTGACATCACAGCCTCACAGTAACCTCACAGCCTGCCCACTGACACCACAGACTCACCTATTACATCATAGCCTCATTGTGACATCAGTCTTGCCACTGATATCACAGCTTCCAGAGTGATATCACCTCATAGGAAAATGGCATCCCATAGTGATATATAATCTTCACAGTGACATCACAGCCTCAGTGTGACATTATGACCTTACTAGTGATAGCACAGCCTCATCTGTGACATCAGCATCACCACTGACATTAGTCTGAACACTGACATCACTGCCACTCCATGGACAACACAGCCTTTGACATCAGAGCTTCACCAGTGCCACTGTCACGTAAGGTTCACCACTGACGTCATTCCTCACCAGTGACATGATAGACTCACTATGACATCTTTCTAACCACTGAGATTCCAGCCTCATTTTGACATCAGCCTCACCACTAACATCACAGCCTCACTGTGCCATCCAAACCTCTCCAGGGATATCACAAAATCACTGTGTCAGAGCCTCACTGTGACATCACAAACTCACTGTTACATCAGCCCTGCCACTGACATAATAGCCTCAGGGTGACATCACATACACACTTCTGACATAGCCTCTATTTGACATCTCAGAATCAATGTGAAATCACAGCATTACCAATAAAATCAGAGCTTCCCTGTGACATCAGCCTTGCCACTGACATCACAAACAATGTGACCTCACAGCCTCCACTATGATATCACTGACTCCCTGTGTCATCATGGGCTCATGGTGACACCACAGCCACATAGTGGCATCAAAACCTCATGGTGCCATTACAGCCTCACCAGTAACATCCCAGTCTCACTGTGACATCTCAGCATCATCACTAACAACCGCCTCACTTCTAACATCACAGCCTAAACACAGAAATCTCAGCCAAACTGGGATGTCATAGTCTGTAATATCACTGTGATATCATAATCTCATGGTAACATCACGTCTCACAGTGACATTACAGCTTTTCCTCTGACATCACAGCTCAGTGTGACTGCACAGCCTCACCACTGATGATCTAACCTCATTGTGAAATCCAAGCATCACCCCTCATGGCACAGCCTCACTGATATCTCATGGAATCATTCCTGACATCAGAGCGCCACTGTGACATCATAGTTTCACAGTGACCTCACAGTCTGCCCAGTGACACCACTGGTTCACCTGTTACATCATAGCCTCACTCTGATATCACAGCCTCACCAGTGATAGGACAGGCTCACCATGATACTACAGCCTCAACAGTGAAACCATAGCATCATGGTGGTATCATAACTTCACATTGTGACATCACAGACTCACCAGTTATATCACATCATCAATGGGTCATCTCAGCTTCATCTCTCACATCAGTCCACTTCTGAAATCACAACCTAACCACTGACCTCACAACTGCACTGTGATATCAAAGCCCTACTGTGACATCACAGTCTCACTGTGATGTCACAGTCTCGCTGTTACATCACAGTCTCACTGTGACATCACAGCCACCCTGACATCAGAGCCTCACCACTGGTATCTTACCTAGCCTTATGATGATATCACAGCCGCACTTCAGATAGCACAGGTCCACAATGATGTAATAGCCTCAGCAGTTACCTCATACCATTTGACATCATAAACAATGACACCACAGCCTCATATGGTACATCACTTCATCACTGTGACATCAATCTTCCCACAGATATCTAGCCTCTCATTGACCTCACAGCCTCACTGTGACCTCACAGTCTAAACTGTTATATCATAGACTCACCTATTCCATCATAGCCTCATTGTGAAATCAGCCTTACCTCTGACATCTCATCTAAGCACAGGACACTTAGATCCAAAACACCTCTGCTTATGTCCTGTGATGTCATAGTGTATCACCACTGATACAATCTCACAGTAACATCACAGCCTCATTGTGACATCAAAACCTCTCCAGTGCCATCACAGCCTCGCTGTAACATCACAGCCTCAATGTGACATGACAGCATCATCACTGCCATCATAGCCTCTCTGTAACATCAGCTTTGCCACTGATATCACAGTCTCATTGTGACCTCACAGCCTCAACCATGACATCACCATATCCTGTGACATCATGGGCTCACAGTGTCACCACAGCCACATGGTGACATGAAAGCCACATTTTGGTATCACAGCCTCATCAGTGACATGCCAGCCTCACTGAGACATATGCTCCTCACTCACATCAGCCTCATTCTAATATCACAGTCTAACCACTCAAATTACATCTTCACTATGATGTCCTTGTCTCACCCCACTCACATCTCAGCTTCACTATGATAACATGGCATCACTGGTGACAAACAGCCTCACTGTATCTTCACAGCCTCATCAGTGACAGAAGAGCCTCACATGTGACATCAAGGACATCACTGACTTTAGTAAGAACACTGACATCACTGCCACACCAGTGACAACACAGCCTCACTGTGACATCCCAGCCTCACAACTGAGGTTACAGCATCACTGTAACATGACATACTCTGCACGGTTAGCATAGGCTCACAGTGACGTTTCAGTCTCAGCAGTAACATCATAGCCTTTGACATCATAAGCAGTGACACCATAGCCTCAAATGTTACATCACTGCCTCACTGTGACATCAATCCTCCCTCAGTCATCTCAGCCTCACAGTGTCCTCACAGCCTCACTGTGACTTCACAGTCTAACCTGTTATATCACAAGCTTACCTGTTACATCATAGCCTCATGGTGAAATCAGCCTTGCCACTGACATTGCCTCCTCGACAGTGACCTCACTGTCTTACTGTGACATCACAGCTTCACAGGGATATCACAGCCTCACTGGAATTATAGCCTCATTTCTGACATCACAGCCTCACTGTGAGATCACAACCTTACTTCTGATATCTCAGGCTCACTGTGACATCTCAGCATCATCACTGACATTAGCCTCACTTCTGACATCACAGCCTAACTACTGAAATCTTAGCTGAACTGGGATGTCATAGTCTATCACCACATCATGGTAACATAGCCTCACAGTGACATTGCAGCCTCTTCGCTGCCATCACAACCTCACTGTGACTGCTCAGCCTCACCACTGACATCCTAAACTCACTGTGAAATCCGAGCATCACTCCTGACATCACAGCCTCATTGACATGTCATAGAATTAGCCCTGACATCAGAGCATCAGTGAGACATCGCAGCCTCACAGTGACCTCACAGATTCACTGTGACCTCACAGTCTAACCTGTTACATCATAGCCTCCTGTGACATCAGCATTGCCACTGACATTAGTCAGAACACCGACATCATTGCCACACCAGTGACAACAAAGCCTGTGACATCACATCCTCACCTGTGTCACTGACATGTAATACGTTCACCACTGACTTCATAGTCTGAACAATGACATCTTTATCACCACTAACATTCCAGCTGTATTATGACATCATGCCTTCACTACAGCCTCATTATAACATCAGCCTCATCACTAAAATCACAGCCTCACTGTGCCATCCAAACCTCTCCAGTCACATCACATCACTGTGTCATCAGAGCCTCACTGTGACACAGACACACCAAGTCCTTACAGCCTCACTCTGACATTACAACCTGAGAGTGACCTCACAGCCTCATTGTGACATCACAGCCTCAATTTGATGCAATAAACTCACTGTGACATTAGAGCCTCAACAGTGACAATGCAGCGTAATCAATGACATAGTCTCCCTGTGTAAACACAATGATCACTGACATCACAACCTCTCTGTGACATCACAACCTCATTGGGACATCACAGCCACACTGCTCCAACACAGTCTCACTGTGACATCACAGCCTCACAACTGATTAGACAAGCTCACGTAATACTACAGCCTCAGCAGTGACACTACAGCCCCATGGTGACATCATAACCTCACTGTGGCATCACAGCCTCACCAGTAATATGATATCGTCAATGCCACATCTCAGCCTCATCTCTCAAATCAGTCTCACTTCTGAAATCAGAGCCTAACCACGGCCCCACACAGCTGCACTGTGAAAGCACAGCTTCACTGTGATGTCATAGCCTCACTGTGACATGACCACTTCGTGTCACCACAGCCACACAGTGACATCATAGCCTAACCACTGGTATCTTACCTAGACTTACCATGACACCACAGCTTTACTACATTTAGCACAGGCTCACAGTGACTTGACAGTCTCACCAGTGACATCATAAACAGTGACACCACAGACTCGCATGTTATATAGCTGTCTCATTGTGACATCAATCTTCCCACAGATATCACTGCCTCACAGTGACCTCACAGCCTTACTGTGACCTCAAAGTCTTACCTGTTACATCATAGACTCACCTGTTACATTATAGCCTCATGGGGAAATCAGCCTTGTCACTGATATCACATCTTCCATAGTGACCACACTGCCTCACTGTGACATCACAACTTCTCTGTGATGTCACAGCATCACAGTGACATCACAGCTTCACGGTGATATCACAGGTTCACTCTGTCATTACAGCCTCATTTCTGATATCACAGCCTCACTATGACATCACATCCTCACCTCAGACATCACTGACTCACTATGACATAACAGGCTAACATCTGAAATCACAGCATCAGTGGCACCACAGACTCATTACTGACATCTCAGTCTCACAGTCACATGACAGCCTCAAAATGCCACCACAACCTTGCTGTAGCATCCCAGCTTCACCAGTAATATCCCAGCCTCACTGTGTTATCTTAGTCTCATCACTGACATCAACCTCACTTCTGATATCACAGCCTAACCCCATTGAAATCTCAGCTGAACTGTGATATCACAACCTTGCAGTAAGTTCGCAGCCTCAGAAATGACAACACACCCTCTGATCTGACATCACAGCCTCAGTGTGACTGCACAGCCTCACCACTGATGTCCTAACCTCACTGTTAAACCAAGCATCGCCCCTAATGTCACAGCCTCACTGACAGCTAATAGAATCAGCCTTGACATCAGAGTCTCACTGCAATATCACAGCCCCATAGTGAACTAACAGCCTGGCCACTGGCACCACAGGCTCACCTGTTACATCATAGATTCATTGTGCATCACTGTGACATAACAGGCTAACCTCTGAAATCATAACATCAGTGACACCACGGATATCCTGCCTAGCCTCACTATGACATCACAGCCTCATCACTGACATCTCAAGTTCACAGTCATGTGATAGCCTCACCACTGATGTCCTAACCTCACTTGAAATCCAAGCATCACACCTGACTTCACAGCCTCACTGATATCTCATAGAATCAGCCCTGACATCAGAGCCTCACTGTGACCTCATGCTCTAACCTGATATGTCATAGACTCACCTGTTACATTATAGCCTCATGATGAAATCAGCCTTGCCAGTGACATCACGTCTTCCATAGTGACATCACAGCCTCATTGTGACATCACGGCCTCACCAGTGACAGCACCAGTGACATTAGTGTTGATACTGACATTATTCAGAACACTGACATCACTTCCACACTAGTGAGAACACAGCCTCTGACATCATAGCCCCACCAGTGTCACTGTCACATAATAGGTTGAACACTGGCATCAGACAGTCTCTATGACCACTTTCTCACCACTGACATTCCAGATTTATTATGACATCACACCTTCAGCAGTGATATCACAGTCTCATTGTGACATCAGCCTCACCCTTAACATCACAGCCTCACTCTGCCATCTAAACCTCTCCAGTGACATCACAACATTACTGTGTTATCAAAGCCTCACTGTGATATCATGGCCACACTGTGTCCTCACAACCTCACTGTGACATTACATCCCGACAGTGCCATCACAGCTTCACTGTGACTCACAAACTCACTGTGACTTCAGCCTTGCCACTGATATAATAGCCTCATGGTGATATAACATACATGCCTCTGATATAGCCTCACGGTGACATTACAGCCTCAATGTGACATCACAGCATCACCACTGACATCATAGACTCACTGACACATCAGCCTTGTCACTGCCATTTCAGTCTCACTGTGATATTACAGCCGCCACCATGACATAACCAACCCTTGTGACATCATGGGCTCATGGTGACATCACAGACACATGGTGAAATTAAATCCTCATGGTGGCATCACAGCCTCACCACTTACATGCCAGCCTCACTGTGACATCATACTCTCATCACTCACACTAGCCTCATTTTGACATCACAGCCAAACCACTGAAATCACATCCTCACTGTGATGTCATAGTCTCACTCTACTGCTATCTCAGCCTCACTGTTATATCATGGTATCAATGGTGACAACACTGCTTCACAGTGATAGCACAGCCTCACCTGTGAGATTATAGCCTCACTGTGACATGACAGCCTCACTATGAGTTCACAGGCTCACCTGTGAAATCATTGCCAAACTGTGATATCACATCATCGACTCTGACCTTATACCCTGTGATAGTTAATCCTTGGTGTCAAGTTGACACTTCTGGTATTAACTGAGATGGGGTGGGACCAATATTGGAAAGGAACACTTCATAGGATTATACCTGCCTTAGATGCTCTCAGGACCCCCAACGTTCTCATAGGATCCTCCCAGTACTGCATCATGTAAAAAGGAGCTATCAAAGAGAACAGATCCCTTCTGGTAGCTATGCTAGGAATTTTGTTTAATTGAATTCATGTTTAATAATTACAGGCACTGTGCATTTTTATTCCTTCCAGCCTTACAGTTTCTTTGACCTTTTAGCCTTTGACTAGATTAAGACTCTAGGAGTTCTCCACCCTTCAGCCATCACCCACTTGACTTCTGAACTGAGCAGTTAGCTATTGTAAGCCAGCATTGGAACTACCTCGGCTACTGGCAGCCTTCGCTGGACTACCTCAGGCATATCTGTAAGCCAACTCTATAAACTTCATATATATATATATATATTCATTCTGTGAATTCTATGATGCTAGGGAACCCTAACTAATACATAAATTTGTACCAGAAATGGTTCTAGAGAAACAGATTTATAAGAATGAAATTAGCTGGCAAGCTTTATGATACCTGGAGCTGGCTTTTTGACCCAGTGGAACCTCCAGTGACTAAAGACTCCCCTAGTAGTATGGAGAACACTGAAACTGTTTGGAATGAACTGCTTCTAGCACTAGTAAAGGTAGGTGTATTGGACAGTCTTGATGCCCCTCTTGCGATGATTGAGAAGCTTAGTGATTCTGTATATGAAACTTTAGATAAAATGAGTAAGAATAAGGAAAATGATGCTGCTGACTGGTTGTTTCTAGGAAGATCTTAGAGAGAAAAGTATCCAACTCAGAAAGTGTATAAACAACATAGAAGTATCTAAGTGTGCCCTAGAAGAGAATCTTCTCTCCAGTAGCAATAGGACTCGAATCACTGAAAATAAACCCAAACTCTGATTATTAGAGTGATTGAGTTACAATGTAAATTAAAATTCCAGCCTCAAAAGGTGTCAGCCATTAAAATAAAATCACTGATTGGAAAAGTATGGGATCCCAAAAAGTGGGATGGTGATGTGTGGGAGGAAAACATGATGATGAAGATCTTGAACCATCAAATTCTGATGGGTTTATTTCACTAGAGGATAGCTTCCCCTCCCTCAGCAGAAAATGTATCCCGACACCCACCGTCTACAGAAGTACTGTTTTCACCTTTGCCACAAGGAAATACTGAAGTTTTACAGCACACCCATCTGTGATTGCTTCAGGCCTATAACTAGGCTCAAGGCTAAACAGGCCCCATAAAGGTGAAATAGAAAGTGTGGTCCATGAGGAGGTGCACTATACCCCTAAAGAACTGCATGACTTTTCTAATACATTCAAGCAGTAGTGTGGGGTAAAACCACTGGAAATAGCTGTAAGGTACTAGTAGAATTATAAAACTGGACAAAAGCTGAGTTCACAGAAATTGACCCACTGAGTAGAGATTCTAGGTTTATCACTGCTACTCACAGAGTTAAAAAATGGAACCAAGAGTTTGAGTAGGTAGCTGAAGTATTTGTTAAAATTTGGCCTTCTGAAAAGGAACTGGAGATTCCATATATTCCTTGGTTAATGTTGACGATGGGATTAAGAGGCTCAGGGAAATTGGTATGCTTAACTGGATTCGTTCTTTAAAGTCCAATTCTCAATTGCAGAATCCAGATGACATGCCTTTTACTAAAAATGTACTTAATAAATTGGTGAGGGGGCACCACCAAATATGAAGGCTCCTACCATTTCTCTTCTCCTTGTGCCAGAACTAACAATGGGAGATGCAGCTGCCCAGTTGGAAGACTTAAATTCAATGGGCCTAGGTGGATCTAGGGGAATTAGGGGCCAAGTGGCAGCATTGAATTGCCAATGGCAAATAACCATAACCATAATGTGCAGCATAGACAGAACAATACTTATGAAGGTGTCACTCACTTAGACCTTTGGCATTGGCTAATCAACTGTGCTGTGGATAAGAAGCCTACAAAGTTCTTACTTGACCTGTACAAGCAGAAAAATTCTAACAGCAATGAAGGAAAAGCTGCCTTTACTCATATCAGCAGAGAATCATGGCCTGTCAACCAATTTCCAGACTTAAGCCAGTTTATAGATCTAGAACCCCTTGAATGAAGGGGAGGCCAGGTCCTTTTAAGGAAGGAGCTTGGCACCATAGCAAAAAGCTTTAATATTAGTCTTTCTCCTGTCCTTCCACAAAGAGACCTAAGGCCTTTCACTACAGTTACCATGCATTGGGGAAAAGAAATAATCAGATATTTCAGGCTCTACTTGATACTGGATCTGAGTTGATATTGATTCCAGGAGACCCTAAAATGAATTGTGGCCCTCCAATTAAAGAAGGGGCATATAGGAGACAGGTAATTGATGGAGTTTTAGTTAATATTAGATTCACTATAGGTCCAGTAGGTCCCCAAATTCGTCCTGTAGTTATTTTCCATGTGCCAGAATGTATAATTGGTGTGGATATACTTAGAATTCAGCAGAACCCTCACATTGGTTCCTTGAAATGTGGAATAAAAGCCATTATGGTTGGGAAGGCCAAATGGAAATCTTTAGATTGCCTCTATCAAGGAAAATAGTGAATCAGAAACAGTATCATATCCCTGGAGGAATTACAGATATTAGTGCCACCATAAAGGACTTGAAGGATGCAGAGACCTTTTAATTCTCCCATTTGGTCTGTGCAGAAGTAAGATGGATCATGGAGAATGACAGTCAATTATCGTAAACTTAATCAAGTTGTGACTCCAATTGTAGCTCTTCTACCAGATGTGGCTTCATTGCTTGAGCACATCAACACATCTTCTGGTACTTGTTATACAGCCATTGATCTTGCAAATGCTTTTTTCTCAATATATATTTGTAAAGATCATCAGAAGCAATTTGCTTTCAGTTGGCAAGGCCAGCAGTATACATTCAGAGTGTTACATCTCACAGAATCAGTCTCACTGTGATACACAGCCTCACAGTGAACTCACAGCCTGCCCACTGACAGCACATGCTCACCTGTTACATCATAGTCTCATTGTGACATCACAGCTTCCAGAGAGATATCACCTCATAGTGATATGACATCTCACGGTGACATACAACCTTCACAGTGACATCACAGCCTCATCAGTGCCAGCACAGCCACACTATGACATCAGCATCACCTCTAACATTAGTTACGACACTGATGTCACTGCCACATCAGTGTCACTGTCACATAATAAGTTCATCATTGACATCATAGCCTCACCAGAGATATCATAGACTCACTATGACATCTTCATTACCAGTGACATTCCAGCCTTATTGTGACATCACACCTTCACACCACTGACAACACAGCCCTCATTGTTACATTAGCTTCACCACTAACATCACAGTCCTCTGTGATATCCCAAACCAACACTCCATGACACACAACATCACTGTGTCACAGAGCCTCATAGTGATAATCATACCCACACTGTTCCTCACAGCCTCACTGTGACTTAACAAGCTGACATGGCATCACAGCTTCACTGTGACATCATAGCTTTACTGTGACATCACAGCCTCAGTGTGACACAATAGGCTAACCTCTGAAATCATAGCATCAGTGTCACCACAGACATCCTGCCTAGCCTTGCTATGACACCAGAGCCTCATCATTGACATCTCAGACTCACGGTCACATGACAGCCTCAACAGTGACACCACAGCCTTGCTGTGGCTTCACAGCTTCACCAGTATCATTTTATCATCACTGTGACATCTCAGCCTCATCATTGACATCAGCCTCACTTCTGATATCACACCCTAACCACTGAAATCTCAGTCGAACTGTGATGTCACACAATATCTCCATGGATATCACAGTCTCGTGATATCACAAGCTCACTATAATATTACCACCTCAGTGATATCACAGTCTCATTGTGACATCACAACAATACTGTGCCATCAAAGCATCACTGTGACATAAAGCTTCACTTCTGACATCACAGCATCACTGTGATATCATAGCCTCAGTGTGACACAATAAAATCACTGTGACAATGGAGACTCACCAGTGACAATACAACCTCAGCAATGATGTAGTAGCCCTGTGAAAGCACAGTCACTAATGACATCACAATCTCACAATGACATCACAATCACACTGTGCCAGCACAGCCTCACTGTGACATTACAAACTTACTGTGACATCAGCCTTGCCACTGACAAAAGCCTCATGATGACATCACATTCACACCTCTGACATAGCCTCATTTTGACATCACAGCTTCATTGTAACTTCACTGCATCACCACTGACATCTAGCCTCACTGGGACATCAGCCTTACCACTGACATCATAGTCTCACTGTGATCTCACAGCCTCCACAGTGACACCATCAAATGCCTGTGATCTCACAGGCTCACGATGTCACCACAACCAAACGGTGACATCAAAGCCTCACTGTGACATCACAGCCTCATTGTGACATCAGAGCCTCACTGTGACATCACAGCCTCACAATGAGCTCACAGCCTGTCCTCTTACACCACAGGCTCACCTGCTATTACATGCCTCATTGTGGGTATCAGTCTTGCCAATGACACCACACCCTCCTGTGACATCACAGATTCCAGAGTGTACCCTGCAGAAGCATGACAGCCCCAGTGACATGCAACCCTCCAGTGACATCATAGCCTCACTGTGACACAGCTTGCCGCGACATCACAGTCTCACTATGGCCTCACAGCCTCCATTGTGACATGAACAATCCCCTGTGATATCGTAGGCTCATGGTGACACCACAGCCACATGGTGACATCAAACCTCACAGTGGTATCACAACCTAAACATGACCTCACAGCCTGTCCTCTGACACCACAAGCTCATCTGTTACATCATAGTCTCATTGTAACATCAGTTTTCCCACTGAGATCGCAGAATCACAGTGACCTCACAGCCTACCCACTTACACCACAGGCTCACTTTTTACAGTCTTGCCATTGGCATCACAACTGTGACACCACAGTTTCCAGAGTGATATGACCTCATGGTGATATGACAGCACACAGTGTCATACAAACTTCACAGTGACATCACAGCCTCAGCAAGACATCACAGCCTCACCAGTGCCAGCACAGCTTCACCTGTGACATCAGCATCACCACTGACATTAGTGAGAACACTGATGTAACTGCCATACCAGTGACAACGCAGTCTTTGGCTTTTTGGCATTAAAACCTCACTAGTGTCACTGTCACCTAATATGTTCACCACGGACATCACAGCATCACAAGTGACATCGTAAGCTCGCTATGACATCTTTCTCATCATTGACATTCCATCCTTATTGTAACATCACACTTTCACCAGCCACATCACAGCCTCACTACTAACAGACATCAGCCTGACTACTAACATCACAGGCACACTGTGCCAGCACTGCCTAATGGTGTCATCACAGCACCACCACTGATATGACAGGCTCACAGTGACATCACAGCCTCTCCTCTGACATCACAGCTTCTGTTGTGACTGCACATCCTAACCATTGAGGTCCTAACCTCACTGTGAAATCCAAGCATTATCCCTAATGTCACAGCCTCACTGACATCTTATAGAATCAGCTCTGACATCAGAACCTCACTGTGACATAACAGACTCACAGTGACCTCACAGTCTGCCCACTTACACCATAGGCTTACCTGTTACATCATGGCCTCAAAGTGACATCAGTCTATCCACTGACATCACAGCTTCACTGTGATATCAAAGCTTCACCAGTGATATCACAGCCTCACCTGTGACCTCAGCATTATCACTGACATTAGGCAGAACACTGAGATCACTGCCACACCAGTAAGAACACAGCCTTTGACATCACAGCCTCACCAATGTCACTGTCACATAATAGGTTCACCACTGACATAGCTTCACCTGTGACATCTTTCTTACCATTGATATTCCAGCTTTATTATGACATCACACCTTCGCCAGTGACATCACAGCCTTATTGTGACATCAGCCTCCCACTAACATCACAGCCTCAATGTGCCATCAAAACCTCTCCAGTGACATCACAACATCACTGTGTCATTAGAGCCTCACTGTGACATCACAACCTCATTGTGACATTACAACCTCACGGTGACATTTACAGACACACTGTGACCTCACAGCCTCACTACTGGTATCTTACCTAGCCTTGCTGACACCAAAGCCTCACCACAGTTAGCACAGACTCACAGTGATGTGACAGCCTCAGCAGTGGCACCATAGCCTTTGACATCATAAACAGTAACACTACCACCTCATATGATACATCACCGCATAACTGTGACATCAATCTTCCCACAGATATTACAGCCTCACAGTGATCTCACAGTCGAACCGTGACCATAGTCTCACCTCTTACATCATAGCCTCATAGTGAAATCAGCCTTTCCACTGTCAATACATCTTCAACAGTGACCTCACAGCCTCAGTGTGACATCGCAACCTCTGAAATGTCACAGCATCGCAGTGATGCCACAGGCTCTCTGTAGCATCATAGCCTCACCAGTGACATCCTGGCCTCACTGTGACATCTCAACCTCATCACTGACGTCAGCCTCACTGCTGACATCACAGCCTAACACTGAAATCACAGCCAAACTGTAATGTCATTGTCTAGCACCATTGATATTACAGCCTCACTGTGATATCACTACCTCATGGTTACATCACAGCATCACAGTGACACTGTAACCTCACAGTGACATCACAGCCTCAACAGGGATACCACAGCCTCACCTATGACATCAACATCAAAATTGACATTTATTAGAACAGTGAAATCACTGCCACACCAGTGATAACACATCTTCACAGTGCTATCAAAGCCTACTGTGGCATGATAGCCACATTTCTGACATCACAGCCTCACAATGACCTCACAGCCTCACTGTGACCTTGTGACTTGTTACATCAAAGACTCCCATGTTATATCATAGTCTCATTGTGAAATCAGCTTTGCCACTGACATTACATCTTCCCCAGAGACTTTACAGCCTCACTGTGACATCACTGCTTCCAGAGCGATATCACCTCATGGTGACATGAGAGCCCATAGTGACATACAAACCTCACAGTGACATCATAATCTCACAGTGACATCATAGCTTCAACAGTGAAAGCACAGCCTTATCAGTGACACCAGCGATGCCACTGACATTAGTTCAAACACTGACATCAATGCCACACCAGGGACAATACATCCTTTGACATCAGAGCCTTACCAGTGTCACTGTTACATAATAGGTTCATCACTGACATCATAGACTCATAAGTGACATCACTGTCTCATTATGACATTTTTCGTACCAGTGACATTCCAGCCTTATTGTGATATCACACCTTCACCAGTGACAATACAGCCTCACTGTGCCATCAAAATCTCTGCAATGACATCACAACATCACTGTATCATCAGAGCTTCACTGTGACATCATAGCCACACTGTGTCCTCACAGCTTCACTGTGACATTACAACCTGATAGTGCCATCACAGCTTCACTGTGACATCAAAACTCACTGTGACATCAGCCTTTCCATTGACATAATTGCCTCATGGTGACATCACATAAACATCTCTGACAAAGCCTCACTGTGACAACACAGCCTAAATGTGACATCACAGCTGACCAATGACATCATATCCTCACTCTGACATCAGCCTTTCCACTGACTTCACAGTCTCACTGTGACACCACAGTATCCACCATGACATCACCAAATCCCTGTGTAATTACGGGCTCACAGTAACACCACAGTCACATGGTGACATCAAAGCTTCATAGTGGCATCACAGCCTTACCAGTGGCATGCCAGTCTCACTGTAACATCCTACTCTCATCACTCACTTCATCTCATTCTGGTTTCACAGCTTATCCACTGAAATCACACCCTAATTGTGATGCCATAGGGTTGCTCCACTGACATCACAGACTCACTGTGATATCATGTCATCACTGGTGACAAGAAAGCCTCACTGTGACATCTCAGCCTCACTTCTGAGGTTATAGTCCCACTGTGACATGACAGCCTCACTATGACATCCCAGGCTGACCTCTGAAATCATAGCCTCAATGAGACATCACACTCTCATCACTGATATCCTACCTAGCATCAGTATGGTACCACAGCCTCACCACTGTCCTCACAAGCTCACTGAAACATGACAGCCTCCTGTGTCATCACAGTGTTGCTATTGACATCACAAGTCCACTCTGACATTATAACTTCCCCAGTGACATCACAACCTCACATTGGCATTGTGACATCACAGCCATGCATCACTGGGACACAAAGTTTCACCTCTGACTTCATAGCTTCACTGTAATATCACAGCCTCAGTTTGACACAATAAACTCACTGTGAAATTACAGCCTCACCAGTGACAATACAGCCTCATCAATGTCAGTCTACCTGTGAATGAACAGTCACTACAGAAATCACAACCTCACTGTGACATCACACCTTCACTATGACATCAAAGACACACTATGCCACCACAGTCTCATGGTAACATCAAAGCCTCACAGTGATACCAAAGCCTCAGTTTGAGAAAATAAACTTACTGTGACATTAGAGCCTCACCAATGAAAATATAGACTCACTAATGATAGTCTCACTGTGAATGCACAGTAACTGCTGACATAACAATCTCACGGTAATATCACAGCCTCACAGTGACAACACAGTCTTTCCTCTGACATTGCATTCTCAGTGTGACTACACAGCCTAACCACTGATGTCCTAACCTCACTGTGAAATCCAAGCATCACACCTGATGTCACAGCCTCACTGACCTCATAGAATCGGCCCTGATATCTGATCCTCACTGTGACATCACAACCACACAGTGACTACACAACCTGCCCACTAACACCACAGGTTCACCTGTAACATCATAGTCTCACTATGCCATCAGTCTTACCATAGACCTCATAGCTGCACTCTGACATCACAGCCACCCTGTGACATCACAGCCTCATCACTGATATGCTACCCACCCTTACTATGACACCACGGGCTCACCACAAATATCACAGCCTCACAGTAATATAACAGTGACATTATAGTCTTTGACATCATAAGCAGTGACATCACAGCCTCATTGTGACACCAATCTCACCACTAACATCACAGCCTCACTGTGCCATCCAAACCTCTTTAGTGATGTCATAGCCACACTGTATCCTCACAGCCTCACTGTGACATTACAACCTGACAGTGCCATCACAGCCTCACTGTCACATTACAAACTCACTGTGACATCAGCCTTGCCACTATCATAATAGCCTCATGGTGACATCATATACACACCTCACTGTGATATCACAGCCTCAGTGTGGCTTCACAGAACCATCATTGTCTCATGGTGATATTGACCATACCACCAACATCAAAGCCTCAAATTGAATTCACAAACTGCCCACTGTCAGTTAGGTGGTAATAGTCTGGAGGGATTGGGCAGAATTCTCCAGAAGGAGGTATATGCCTTAAACCAGTGTCCAACATATGGCAATGTGTCTCCTATAGCTAGAATTCATGGGTCTAGAAATCAAGAGGTGGAAACAGGAATAGCTCCCCTCACTATTACCCCTAGTGAGCCATTAGGAAAATTTCTGCGTCCCGTTCCCTCAAGCCTGTATTCTACTGGCTTAGAAGTTTTGGGTCCAGAGTAGAGAATGCTTCTGCCAGGAGACACAACAATTATTCCTTTGAACGGAAGCTAAGGCTTCCTCCTGGTTATTTTGGACTTCTGATGCCCTTGAGCCAACAGGCTAAGAAAGGAATAACAGTGTTAGGAGGGGTGATTGACCCAGACCACCAAGGAGAAATTGGACTGATTCTCCACAATGGTGGTAAGGAAGAATATGTCTGGAGTGTAGGAGACCCACTAGGGTGTCTCTTGGTATTACCATGTCCTGTGATTAAGATCAATGGGAATTTACAGCAACCAAACACAGGAAAGACAGTAAATAGTCCAGATTCTTCAGGAATGAAGGTATGGATAACCCCTCTAGGTAAAGAGCCAAGACCTGCAGAAGTACTTGCTGAAGGTGGAGGAAATACAGAATAGGTAGTAGAAGAAGGTAGTTATAAATACTACCTAAAGCCATGTAACCAGTTAGAGAAACAAGGATTATAATTGCCATGAGTGCTTCTGGTCTAGACTGTCAAGAATAGACTTGTGCATGTGCACATATTCTAGAAGATATTTATGTTATGTAATGTAATGTTAATCTGTAGTTATGAGATGAAATGCTGTAATCTACATTATGGTATTGTGTTATGGAACACTAAAGACTAAGCATTTCTCAAAGGGCATTGTCATTAATCTTGTAAAATAATGTGTGTGTGGTTGTATGTGGATAGCTATATTATGGTTAAGTGTAATTATGAATCTTACTGTTTTTATTTGGAGATTTTCTTAATGGCCTAAGGAAATACAAGTTGACAAGAGGTGGAATTGTGATAGTTAAGCCTGGGTGTCAACTTGACCACCCAGTACTAACTAAGATAGGGTGAGACCAACATTGGAAAGGATCAACTGAGACCACTTGATAGGATTGCACCCACCCAAGATCCTATCAGAATCACCAAAGCTGTCATACGATTCTCCCAGCACTGCATCATATAAAAAGGGGCCACTACAGGGAACAGATGCCTTATTGCAGCTGTGCTAGGAATATCTCTTCCTTCCAGCCACCCGGTTTCTTTGACCATCTAGCCTTCCAACCCTCTAAGTTGTTGTCAGCTAGACTAAAGACTTTAAGAATTCTCTAGCATTTAGCCATCACTTAACTACTGAACTGAGCAGCTACCAGCAGCCATTGTTGGACTACCTTGGCCATACTGTAAGCAGACTCAATACATTCCCTACATTATATATATATTTTTTCATTGTGTCAATTCTGCATCTCTAGAGAACTTGACTAATAAACAGTGACACCACAGTGTCACTATTGACATCACAAGCTCACAACTTCCCCAGTGAAATCACAACCTCACAGTGATATCACAGCCTCATTGAGACATCACAACAATACCGTGCCATCAAAACATCACTGTGACATAAAGCTTCATCTCTGATATCATAGCCTCACTGTGACATCACAGCCTCAGTTTGACACAATAAACTCACTGTGATATTAGAGCCCCACCAGTGATAATACAGCCCCACCAATGATGTATTCTCCCTACGAAAGCACAGTCACTACTGACATCACATCTTCACTGTGACATCACAACCTCACTGTGACATCACAGCCACATTATGTCAGCACAGCCTCACTGTGACATCACAGCCTCACCGCTGATAGGACAGGCTCACCATGATACTACATCCTCACAAGTGACACCACATCCTCACCTATGACATCAGCATCACCACTGACATTAGAACACTGACATCACTGCCACACCAGTGACAATAGTCTTTGACATCACAACCTCACTAGTGTCACTGTCACATAATAGGTTCACAACTGACATCATAGTCTTACCAGTGACATCATAGACTCACCAATAACATAGATTCACTATTCTTTCTCACTGCTGACATTCCAGCCTTATTGTGACATCACACCTTCACTAGTGACATTGAAGCCTCATTGTGACATCAGCCTCACCACTACCATCGCAGCCTTACTGTGCCATTAAAACCTCTCCAGTGACATAACAACATAACTGTGTCCTTAGAACCTCACTTTGACATTATACCTGAAATGTGTCCTCACAGCCTCACTGTGAAATCATAGCTAGACTGTGTCTTCACAGCCTCACTGTGACGTTACAACAAGACAGTTACATGACTCACTGTGACACTGTCCTTGCCACTGAAATAACAGGATCATGTGACATCACATACACACCGCTGACATAGCCTCACTGTGACATCACAGCCTCAATGTGACATCACAGCCTCACCCCTGACATCATAGACTCACTGTGACATCAGCCTTGCCACTGATATCACAGTCTCAATGTAACCTCACAGCCTTCACTGTGACATACCAACTTGCTATGATATCACAGGCTCACAGGGTCTCCACAGCCACATGGTGACATCAAAGCATCACGGTGGCATCACAGCCTCTCCACTGATGTGACATCCTCACTGTGACATCATTCCCTCATCAATCACATCAGCCTCATTCTAATATCCCAGCCTAATCACTAAACTTACATCCTCACTCTGATGTAATAGTCTTGATCTACTGAGATCACAGTCTCACTATGATATCACAACATCACTGCTGACAACACACCCTTACTGTGATATCACAGCCTCACTATGACATCACCATCTCACATCTGAAATTGTTGCCCAACAATTACTTCACAGCATTGACTTCAACGTTATAGCCTCACTGTTTCATCACAGACTTACTATAACACCACAGCCTCACTGTCTCATCACCAACTGCCTGTGACATCACAGGATCATGGTGACACCACTGCCGCATGGTTTATTCAAAGCCTCATGGTTGCATTACAGCTTCACAGTGACCTCACAGCCTGCCCACTGACACCACAGGCTCACCTGATATATCATAGCCTCGTGTCATCAGTCTTGGGACTATAATCATACCCTCATCAGGGATATCCCAGCCACACTGTGACATCACAGCCTCACCACTGGTCTCATACCTAGCCTTACTATGACACCACAGCCTCACCATAGATAGCACAGGCTCACAGTGACATGACAGCCTCAGCAGTGAAGTCATATTCTTTAACATCATAAACAGTGACATTTTACATAACTGCCTCACTGTGACGTCAATCTTCCCACAGATATCACGGCCGTACAGTGATCTCACAGCCTCACTGTGACTTCACAGTCTGAAATGTTACATCATAGACTCACTTGTTACATCATAGTTTCATGGTGAAATCAGCTTTACCACTGACATCACATCTTCCACATTAACCTTACAGCCTCCCTGTGATAACACAACCTCTCTGTGATGTCAATGCCTCACAGTGATATCACAGCTTCATATTAATATCACAGTCTCACTGTGGCATTATAGCCTTCTTTCTTATATCATAACCTCACCACTGACTTCACAGCCTCACCGTGACATAACAGGCTGACCTCTGAAATCATAGCATCAGTGACAACACAGACATCCTGTCTAGCCTTGCAATGACACCATAGCTTCATCATTGACATCTCAAGCTCATGGTCAGTAGTAACAGCATAGCCTAGCTGAGGCATCACAGCCTCACAGTAACATTGCAGACTCACTGTGACATCTCAGCCTCATCACTGACATCACCCTCACTTCTGACATAGTGTAACCACTGAAATCTCAGCCAAATTGTGATGTCATAATATATCATCACTGATATCACAGCCTCACCATAATAGCACAACCTCACGGTCACATGACAGCCTCACAGTGACATCACAGCCTCAGTGTGACTGACAGCCTCATCACTGATGTCCTAACCTAATTGTGAAATCGAAGCATCACCCCTGACATTACAGTCTCACTGACATCTCACAGAATCATCCCTGACATTAGAACCTCACTGTGACATCACAGCCTTAGTGACCTCACAGGCTTCCCCAGTGATACCACAGGTTCATCTGTTAAATCATAACCTCATAGTGACATCAGTCTTGCCACTGACATCACAGCCTAATTGTGATCTCACAGGCTCACTGAAACATGAAAGCCTCCCTGTGACATCACAGTCACTATTGACATCACAAACTCACTGTGACATCACGACATCCACAATGACATCACAGCCATACTGTGTCATCAAAGCATCACTGTGATATAAAGCTTCACCTTTGACATCACAGCCTTAGTTAGACACAATAAAGTCACTGTGACATTAGAGCCTCACCAGGGCAATACTTCCTCAACAATGACATAGTATCCTGGTGAAATCTCAGTCACTACTGACATCACAACATCACTGTGACATCACAAATTCACTGTTTCATCACAGGTTCACTATGACATCACAAGCTCACCTCTGAAATAATAGCCTCAATGTGACATCACTCCCTCGTCACTGACATCCTTCCTAGCCTCTCACTGTGGAACCACAGCCTCACAAGTCACAAGTCACTGAAACATGATAATCTCCCTGTGACACCACAGTGTTGTTATTGATATCACAACTTCACTGTGTCAATACAACTTCCCTAGTAACATCACAATCTCATAGTGACATCAGAGCCTAATTGTACCATCACAGTCATATTTGTCATCAAACCATCACTAAACCTTCACCTTTGACATCATAGTCTCACTGTAACATTACAGCCTCAGTTTGACACAATAAATTCACTGTGACATTGGCACCTTACCAGTGACAATACAGTCTCAAAAATGACTGTCAGTCTTGACATCACAACCTCACTCTGACATTACAGCCACAATGTGCCAACACAGCCTCACTGTGACATCAAACCCTTGTGGTGACATCCCAGTCACTCTGTAACATCACAGATTCACTACTGGTATCCTACATAGCCTTATTAGGACACAACAGACTCACCACAGATAGTACAGGCTCACAGTAACATGACATTAGTGACATCATAGCCTTTGATATCAAATATAGTGACGCCGCAGCCTCACATGTTACATCACTGCCTCATTGTGACATCAATCTTTCCAAAGATATAACAGCCTCACAGTGATGTCACAGCCTCACTGTGACTTCACAGTCGAAACTGTTACATCATAAACTTCCCTGTTACATGTTAGCCTCATGGTGAAATTAGCCTTGCCACTGACATCAAAACTTCCTCAGTGATGTCACTGCCTCACTGTGACATCACAAACTCTCTGTGATGTCAAAGCCTCACAGTGACATCACAGCTTCACAGTGATATCAGCCTCACTTTGGCATGATAGCTTCACCTCTGATATCAAAGCCTCACTGTGACATCACAGCTTCAATTCTGACATCACAGCATCACTGAGACATTACATACTAACTCCTGAAATCACAGTATCAGTGACACCATGGACATCCTGCCTAGCCTCACTATGACACTACAGCCTCATCACTGACATCTCAGGCTCACAGTCACATGACAGCCTCAACAGTGACACCACAACCTCCCTGTGGCATCACAGTCTCACCAGTAACATTCCAGCCTCACTGCAACTTTTCAGCCTCATCTATGACATCAGCCTCTCTATTGACGTCACAGCCTAATCACAGAAATCAGAGCAGAACTTTGATATCATAGTCTATCACCACTGATATCACAGCCTCACTGTGATATCACAACCTCATGCTAACATTACAACTCCAACAGTGACATCACAACCTCATTGTGACATCAGCCTCACCACAAATATCACAGCCTTACTGTGCCATCAAAACCTCTCCAGTGACATCACAACATCACTGTGTTATGAGAGCCTCACTGTAACATCATAGGCACACTGTGTTCTCACACCCTCAATGTGACATTACTACATGACAGTGTCATCATAGCCTCACTGTGCCATCACAAACTCACTGTGACAAATGCCTTGCCACTGACATAATAGCCTCATGATGACATCACATACACACCTCTGACATAGCCTTACAATGACATCATAACCTCTCCTCTGACATCACAGACTCAATGTGACTGCACAGCCTCAGCACTGACAACCTATCCTCACTGTGAAATCCAGCATCACACCCAACATCAGAGCCTCACTGACATCTCATAGAATCAGCCCTGACATTAGAGCCTCACTGCTATTACATCCTCACATTGACTTCACTGCATGCCCACTGTCACCACAGGCTCACCTGTTACATCATAGACTCATTGTGACATCAGCCTTGCCACTGACATCACAGCCTCATTGTGACATGACAGCCCACAGTGACATACAACTTTCAAAGTGATATCACAGCCTCACTGTGACATCAAGGCATTAACATGTTAGTTCACTGCCACATTGTGACAGCAATCTTCCCACACATATCACAAGTTCACAGTGAACACACAGTATCACTGTGACCTCACAGTCTAACTTGTTACATCCTAGATTCTCCTGTTACATCACAGCCTCATGGTGAAATCAGCCTTGCCACTGACATCACATCTTCCTTAGTGACCTCACAGCCTCACTGTGACATCACAACTTCTTAATGATGTCACAGATTCATAGTAACTTTAAAGTCTTCCAATGACCTCACAGCCTGCCCATTTACACCACAGGCTCACATGTTTCATCATAGACTCATTGTGACATCATTCTTGCCACTGACATCTCAGCCTCACTCTGACATTACAGCTTCCAGAGTGTTAATACTTCATGTTGACATGACAGCATATAGTGACATACAACCTTCCCACTGACAACACAGGCTCAGTGTGACATCACGGCCTCATCAGTGACATCACAACCTCATGTGTCATTAGCCTCACAACTAACATCACAGCCTCACTGTACCATCAAAACTTCTCCAAGGACATCACAACATCACTTTGTCAGCAGAGCTTCACTGTGACATCACAGCCTCACTATGCCCTCACAGCCTCACTGTTACATTATAACATGACAGTGACATCACAGTCACATTGTGCCAACACAACCTCACAGCCTTGTCAGTGGCATAATAGCATCATGGTGACATCACACACACCACTGTCAGAGCCTCACTGTGACATCACAGCCTCAATGTGACTTCACAGCATCACCACTGACATCATAGCCTCACTGTGACATCAGCCTTGCCACTGACATCACAGTCTCACTGTGACCTCACACCCTGCACAATGACACCACCAATTCCCTGTGAAACCATGGGCTCATGGTGCACCTCAGACACATGGTAAAATCAAAGCCTCACAGAGGCATTCCAGCCTCACCAATGATATGCCAGCCTCACTGATATCATACCCTCATCACACATCAGCCTCATTCTGATATCACTGCATAAACACTGAAATCACATCCTCATTGTGATGTCATAGTCTGGGTCCACTGACATCACAGCCTCACTATGATAACTTAGCATCAATGGTGACAATACAGCATCACTATGACTTCACAGACTCACCTCTGAGGTTATACTCTCACTGTGACATGACAGCCACACTATGACATCACGGGCTCACCTCTGAAATCACAGCCTCACTGTGATATCAGCCTTGCTACTGATATCACAGTCTCACTGTAACCTCACAGCCACAATCGTGACATCATCAACTCCCTATGACATCACAGGCTTATGGTGACACCACAGCCACATGTTACAGCAAAGCCTCATGGTGGTATTACAGCTCCATGTGACATCACAGCCTGAACTCTGAGGTTATAGCCTAACTGTGACACCATAGCCTCATTATGACATCACATGCTCACCTCTGAAATCATAGCCTCAATGCGACATCACACCCTCATCACTGACATCCTACCTAGCCTCACTATGATACCACAACCTCACCACTGATGTCACATGCTCTGAAACATGACGCCTCCCTGTGACACCACAGTGTCACAATTGACATGACTACCACTGTGACATCATAAATTCCCTAGTGCCATCATATCCTCACAGTCCCATCACAGCCTCATCATGACACTACAGCCACACCGTACCATCAAAGGATCACTGTGACATAAATCTTCACCTCTGACATCATAGACTCACTGTAACAGCACAGCCTAACTTTGACACAATAAACTCACTGTGACATTAGAGCCTCACCAGTGACAATACAGCCTCACCAAAGACAACCTCACTGTGACATCACAGACACACTGTGTCAGCACAGCCTCACTGTGACATCACAGCCTCACCACTGATAGGACATGCTCACTGTGATATTACAGCCTCAACAGTAACCCAACAGCCTCATGATGACATCATAACCTCAATGTGGCATCACAGCCTCACCAGTTCTATCACATCATCAATGCAACATCTCAGCCTCATCTCTCACACCAGTCTCATTTCTGATATGACAGCTTAACCACTGACTTCAGAGCTGCACTGTGACATCACAGCCTCATGGTGACTTCACAACCACATTGTACCATCACAGCCTCACCACTGGTATCCAATCTAGCCTTACCATTACACCACAGACTAACCACAGATAGTACAGGCTCACAGTGATGTGACAGCCTAAGAAGTGACAGCCTTTGACATCATAAACAGTGACATCACAAACTCGCATGTTACATCACTGCGTCATTCTGGCACCAATCTTCCCACAGATGTCATAGCCTCACAGTGACCTCACAGCCTCACTGTGACCTCACAGTCTAACCTGTTACATCAGAGTCACCTGCTACATCATAGCCTCATGTGGAAAAAAGCCTTACCACTGACATCACATCTTCCACAGTGACCTCACAGCCTCACTGTGACATCACAACTTCTCTGTGATGTCACAGCCTCATAGTGACATCACAACTTTTCAGTTATATCACAGTCTCACTGTGACATTATAGCCTCATTTCTGACATCACAGCCTCACTGTGACATAACAGCCTCACTTCTAACCTCACACACTCACTGTGATATAACAGGCTAACTTTTGAAATCATAGCATCAGTGACACCATAGCCATCCTGCCTAGCATTGCTATGGCACCACAGCCTCATCACTGACATCTCAGGCTCACGGTCACATGATAGCCTCAACAGTGACACCACAGCCTCACTGTGACTTCACAGCTTCACCAATACCATCCCAACTTCACTGTGACATCTCAGCCATATCACTGACATAAGCATCACTTCTGACATCATAAACTCTCCTCTGACATCACAGCATGAGTTTGACTGCACAGCCTCACCACAGTAATAACCTTACTGTGAAATCCAAGCATCGCCCCTGACATCACAGCCTCACTGACATCTTACTGAATTAGCCCTGACATCATAGCCTCACTGTGACATCACAATCTCAGAGTGATATCACAGCCTGCCCACTGACACCACAGGCTCACTGTTACATCATAGCCTCTTTGTGACAAGTCTTTCCACTGACATCACAGCTTCACTGTGTCATCACAGCTTCCAAAGTGATATCACCTCATGCTGATATGACAGCCCACAGTGATATAAAACCTTCGCAGTGACATCAGAGCCTCAGTGTGACATCACAGCCTCCCCAGTGAGAGCACAGCCTCACCTGTGACTTCAGTATCACCACTGACATTAGTCAGAATACTGACATCACTGCCACACCAGTGACAACACAGACTTTGACATCACACCCTTACCAGTGTCACTGACATGTGATAGTTTCATCACTGATGTCAAAGTCTCACCAATGACATTATAGACTCACTATGACATCTTTTTCACCACTGACATTCCAGCCTTATTGTGACATCTCATCTTTACCTGTGTCATCACAGTCTCATTGTGACATCAACCTCACCACTAACATCACAGCCTCACTATGCCATCAAACCTCTCCAGTGACATCACAACATCACTGTCATCAGAGCTTCACTGTGACATCACAGCCACACTGTGTCCTCATAGATTCAGTGTGACATTACAGCCTGACAGTGAGATCACAGCCTTATTTTGACATCACACATTCACTGAGACAAATATCTTGCCACTGAAATAATAGGCTCATGGTAACATCACATACATACCTCTGAAATAGTCTCACTGTGTCATCATAGCCTCACTGTGACATCAGCCTTGCCACTGATATCAAAGTCTCATTGTGACTTCACAGCCTCCACCATGACCTCACAGCCTCCACTGTGTTATCACCAATTTCCTGTGACATCACGGGCTCACGGTGACAACACGGCCACAAGGTGACATCAAATCCTCGCTTTCATAACACAGCCTCACTACTGACCTCACAGGCTCACTGAAACTTGACAGCCTCCCTGTGACACCACAGTGTCGCTCTTGACATCACAACCTCACTGTGACATCACAACTTCTCCAGTGACATAACAGTCTCACAGTGACATCACAAACTCATTGTGACATTAAAGCCATTCCATGCCATCAAAGCATCACAATGACATAGTCTCCCTGTGAAAATACTCACTACTGACATCACAGCCTCACCACTGATTGGACAGACTCATCTTGATATTACAGCCTCACCAGTGACACCACAGCCTCATGGTGACATCATAATCTCACTGTGGCATCACAGCCTCACCAGTATATCACATCCTCAATGCGACCTCTCAGCCTCATGTCTCACTTCTGAAATCACAGCCTAACCACTCACTTCACAGCTGCACTGTGACATCACAGCCACACTGTGCCATTATAGCCTCATTTGTGACATCACAGCCTCACTATGACATCACAAACTCTCTGTGATGTCACAGCTCTATAGCGATATCACAGCTTCACAGTGATATCACAGCCTCGCTGTCTCATTATAACCTCACCTCTGTCATCACTGCCTCACTGTAACATCACAGCCTCACCTCTGACATCAGCCTCACCTCTGACATCAGCCTCACTGTGACATAGCAGGCTAGCTAACCTCTGAAATCATAGCATTAATGACACTACGGACATCCTACCTAACCTTGCTATGATACCACAGCCTCATCACTGACATTTCAAGCTCATGGCCAAGGCAGCCTCAACAGTTCAATAAAGAAAAGTAGGAGCAGTCAGCAGTCACTGGCAAGCTTCAGTGATGCTAGGTGATGGTATATTTCTGTTGAAATCAACTGTGACAAATTGATTCTGTTGAATCGCAGATTGCATATAACTCCAGATGTTATTTAGGCCTTCACAGGCATACACAGTGCCCTCTTTTATACACACCCATACACATATACACACTTTCACACATACATGTGCATATGTGCACACACACACACACACACACACACACAAAGTAATATCAGTAACTTCCCCATGGGGGCTATGATCTCCCCAGTAATAGGTGAATTTCTTTTGTCCTGGTTTATAGTGTCAGACATGAACTACATTCTGTTGAATAGACCTTAAATTTAATCAGAAAGTTGTTGGTTTTACCCAAGACTGTCATACCACTGTTGCACCAACAGGTACTTTTATGGGATGAAGAGCCATCACAGAATCAGGCTGTTTCTGGCAGTTGTCTCCCTTACAACACTGTGAAAGGCACCCTTTAGAGAAGGGAGTCCCACTAAATCACATTTTTATTTCTTCATATCCTGCAAGCAAAGCATGCAGTGCCTTTAGCGATAGGACCTTATTACATTGCTCTGGCAGACATAGCAGCAACACCTGTTTCAAGAATGTTCATGGTTCATGGGGCCTAAAGGACCTCCAGAGAAGCAGTCTGTTTGGGAGGAGTCCATGCTTGGGACTGTGAATTTCTTTTCATTTTGGGGTGTGTATGAGTGTGTGTGTGTGTGTGTCTGTGTGTGAGTGTGTGTGTGTAGAAGAAGGAACTTGAATGTGTGTGCCTGTGGAGGATCAAGGGTATCATCTGGAATGAGCCTGGATTGCTCTGCCTCCTTATTGCTTTACTCTATGGTTTCCCAGGCACTGCCTTCTAGGGCAAGAAGTGCAGGCCACAGCCATTTCCACCCAGTGGGCATTTTTTTACATGAGACACAGGGATCTGAGACATAGGGATCAGGTCATTTTACTTGCAAGACAAGACTTTAACCCCAGAACTATCTCTCCAGTCCAGGACAGTGTGATTTTTGTTCAACAAATTTAGAGTCTCTGAAAGTATCATTTTCCAGAAATGTAGGGCACTTGTTGGCCTTCAATGATGTTCCTGTTCAGCTTTTTTAGTGTGTGAGGGGGGTGTGAGGAGGTAGGTGGATGTATATTTGTCTGTCTGTCTGTATCACAGGCTATCTTAAGAGTAAATGAATCCTCTTGTTCTCTTAAGTTGATTGGTTGTGAGTTCATCGGCAACATACAGAGTAACTGCAGCACCACCTTATAAATAGACAAATGAACCAAGTGGACAGGTCTCCAAGGAAGAATGTACAAATGGTAAGTAGTTGTCCAGCATGGCAGGAGAGTGCATAACACACCACGAAAGTCCTTACCATTTGCACAAGACTGCTAAAAGAGACAATACTTACTTGCAAGACTAGCATATCTGGCCAAGTATGTTTCCTTCATCTTATTCTCTTGCCCAGAGACCAGATCTGCCTGCCATGGACTGGAACTTTTCTGTCAGTTATACAATGTCCTATAGGCTTATTGGGACTAAACTCAGCTATGAGTTTCTCACAACTGTATTCAGAGCTCAGAGCCTTCAGTTGTCAATACCAGTATCTAATGCAGATGGTGTTCTTTTTTGTCACTTAAAGGTTTATTCATAAATTTTACTCATTGATTATCTGATTCCTGAAAGAGATCTATTCTGGTAGCTTTTCTCACATCCTCTCTTTTCCCTCTGCCTTCCTCCACATCTATATGACTTCATTTTGTCACATCCCACTAAGGTTGACCAGGGGATGTGACCATTCATGTGACCATGGGTTTGGAATTAGATATCTGTAGGATCCTGATGAGATCATCAGTGAGTACACACCTACTGCTTAATCTTTTTAGGTCTTCATCGACTCTACATACGAATCTCTACTAGTTGATTTATTGTTGTCAAAAGGTTTTCATCAATTTTGTTGGGGGAAGGGGAGAGAAGATGGTACACACACTGATATATATCATCATTCATGCTCCAGCAAATACTCAGACATTTGCCATCAAAGGCAACACAGATAAATCTCAGCAGGCCACACATGCAGAAAGACAAGAAAGCAAGAGAAACTGGCAGAGAAAAGGGTTGCTCATGAAACACCTTTGGCATATTTTGAGATCCGAGTCCTTCTCCTCAGAAGGTAATTCATGTCTGGTATATGAATGACATTATCTTTGATCTCATGACTATCTCAACACATTATTTGTATGAACATCATTTGAAATGACTTAAGCACATTGCATCAAGTTTTCCCAGCTACATGTGGAATAAAGAGATACAAAAGGGCCAATAGCAGGCAAACTTCATGTGGATCCACTTGTTATTTTAACATCCAATGTCCAAGACAGGAAAAGGCAGCCTCAGAAACCCAGGAAGTAGCTTTTATCTGGGAACATCATAGGTCCTAGGGGAGAATTTAATACAGATGTCTTGCTAAATGGACATGTGGTCACACAGCCTTCTACAAATGGATGCTTACACAAGAGGTCTGCTTTCTGACTTGATCAGAGAAGGTCTTATTTAACAAAGTGGTAGTTAACACCTTGGACGTAATCAAATTGCTGAGAAATCACGAGCCCAGATTTGGATTTATTCTGGGAATTTACAGATATGACATGACTTTAAGAAAATTACAGATAATGGGCAAAACATGCAGTTTTGGCAGTTGCTTTCCATGTGCATGGGTTTACAGGCTGCCTTTTCCTGTCTTGGACATTGGACAATAAAATTCCCAGTAGATCTGCAGGAGGTCTGCTTGGTATGATCCCTTTATTACACATATTCCTTAGATGCAACCAACTTAAGTCTTTTCAACTGATGTTCATATAAATAATATATTGAGACAGTTTTGAGGCTAAAGATGATGACATACAAATCTCCATAGTACCCTGACATTCTTGGGGATGGGTGAAATGATGATTCCCAGAGCTGAGGAGGATGAACTTCAGACTAATTGTCCAGCCTGTGTTTGTGAATTGGGCAGAGATCCTCAGATGCAGAGAGTTCCCTAGGGCAGAGAGTGTTTAGATTACATAGGGGAATGAAAGGTAGTAGAGGCACACATGACATCTTCATTCAGTAACAATAATAAAACAGACAGGTGGAATGCATACCCCTGTGACATGTGATTATCTGGATGCTCTAGCAACTCAGTGAAGCTCAGGCTTAGAGCTCAGCAGACATGCTCAGACTTCTAACTCTAACTTTTATTTCTGGTTTCCAACACTTCCTCTCACAGAACCTAAGTGTTTTAGGAGAATCAAACAAGAAAAAGATGAAAATAAAAAGTATGATTTGTTTTTCAACCTATACATACAACAGGAGCCTATGGAGAAAGACCATGTTCATTGAGATTCTAAATGTGGAGTGACATTTTCATGTCTATTTCAGTCCCAATATCTTGATGAGTAATGCCCAAGAGTTCTGTAGATGGACAAGTGTGTTCTGTGTATCCTGTCCTGTTCTCTCCAAGCACATCATTCAGTGCCTCCCCTTAATCCTGTCTTTAACTTCTGGCTGTGTGCTCCTTCAAGCAGCTCTGAGAATACTTTGTTTTAATCTCTTTACCTCACATGCACAGGGTTGGAAGCCAGATTCAATTGCTCTTCTTATAATGTTCCATCTTAGAGTTCTCCATGTTTGATAATCACCTCTGCCTGGGACTGAGGCAGATCTCTTAGAGATGTAACACAGACCAGTAGCACATGCTCAGTTCTCAGAAGATGAGAGTGTATCCTAAAGAGCTGCTGAGGATTCTTCCATCAGTATAAGATTCATGATGCCTCTAGAAATGTGCACACTTCACCAATTTAGTCATGATTTATGTAGATATTTACTCATTCTTGCCAATATGATTGGTATATCATCTATTTGTGCCAGGGATGCTCTATGCTTCTCAGGGTTACAGGACCAGAACATATAATCTCTTCACTGTGATTTCATAATTTCTGCAGAGTCTCAGATGTGGGGTACTAGTCACCTCAGGGTTTTCCTTATAGTTCAACTCAGTGAATTAATGAGGCAAGCATCCTGAGTTTGTGCTTTTGNCATACATATACATAAAGATCATCAGAAGCAATTTGTTTCAGTTGGCAAGGCCAGCAGTATACATTTAGAGTGTTAAATCTCAAGAAAATCAGCCTCACTAATGATATCCACAGCCTCACAGTGAACCCACAGCCTTCCCACTGACACCACAATACTCACCTGTTACATCATAGGCTCATTGTGATATCACAGCTTTCAGAGTCATATTACCTCACAGTGATATGACATGGCACGGTGGCATACAACCTTCACAGTGACATCACAGATTGAGTGAAACATCACAGCCTCAGCAGTGCCAGCCCAGCCTCACCATGACATCATTGTTGCCTTTGACATTCGTCACAACACTGACATCACTGCCACACCAGTGACAACACAGCCTTTGACATCACAGTCTCACCAGTGTCACTGTCACATAATAGGTTCACCATTGACATCATAGCCTCACCAGAGACATCATAGACTCACTATGACATCTTCCTCACCAGTGAGATTCAAGCCTTATTGTGACATCACATCTTCACCACTTTTCTTTGGGGTTTCCCAGGCTCTGTCTACCAGAGTCAGAAGTGCAGACTGCCACCATTTTTTATCCAGCATTTTTTTTTGGGATTAGAACACCAAATCAGGTACTTTTGCTTAAGAGGCAAAGACTTTAATCCCTAAGCCATCTTGCTAACCTGATTGTCATTTTTCAACATCTATTTTACAACACCTGGGATTTAAGTTTGGAAAGTTATGACTTCAATCTCATGGTGAATATTAAGAAAATGCTGGTTTAACAATGCTTGTACAGGTGTTAATAAAGAGACTATCATGTAAAGAGACACAGGTGGAGTTTGGGGGGATTGTCTTTCTCATCACTGCCATCAAAGAATTGAGAAGAAGCAGCTTAAGGGAGGGGACACTTTATCCTTCTTCTGGTTCAAAAGGATACACCTATTCACAGAGCCAAAGGCAAAGCAGTCTTCCAAGTTGATGGTCCATCTGGCAGACATCGATGGTCAGAAAGTAGTGAGGGATGAATGCTGGTGCTCAGCTCACTTTCATTTTAATTCATACAAGAACCCCAAGCCATGGGATGCGTTCCCCTACCTCAATTAACCCTACTGAGAGATTAATCCCACATAGAGCTGTGTATTAAAGGATTCTAGACCTTGCCAAGTTAACAATGTCAAAGTCCAGATACCTGACCATGAGGGGGATCAAAGTGAATCAGCATACTGTAAGAAGTGAGAATGGAAAAATAAGTTGGAGGAGGGGTAAGGAGAGAGCCAGGAATGTAAGTAATGGGAAAGTTAATGTGGAAGAACTGTGTAAAATACTTACATATGAATTTCATTAGGAAACTGATCATGGTAAAATAATATACAAGAATTATACACTCACGAAAAAAATCTAAAATAACTAGAAGCAAAATACAAGATAAAATGAACAAGCAGCTCACAGAAGAAAAGTTTTAAAGATACCAAGTTATGTAATGTATAAAATTTGAAAAATTAAAATTATAAAATTAACTGTCTAGCCAATAAGACTATCATATGTATGGGCTGGAGAGGTGGCTCAGAGGTTAAGCCTCTTCCTTGCAGTCAGAGGGTCCTGATTTCAGATTCCAGATCCCATGTATAGACGCTGGGCAGAAGCAGGGGAGGCCTGAGTTTCTGGTCCTGGTAGGGCAGAGCCTGTGAATCCCCAGGCAGAATAAACAAGGAGGAGGTGGAGGTGGTCCATGGTGGTTCTCGAATTCGCCAGTGGTTCTACATATATGTACACACACACACACGCACACACACACACACACACACGCATGCATGCATGCATGCATGCACATACATACACACACACGTGCATCCACATACATACACACATACATGCACAATTGAATAAATAAAAAAATTTTAAAAGAGACTATCATATGTATGTCACTTGGAGTGAAATAATAAAATGAAATCATAGAGTAGTAAAGCAAGTAATCAGAGGTAGAGGAAAACAAAGACATTCATTACCAAAAATTATCTGGAATGGTTAGCCCATAAAAATTGAAAATCTAATAAGAAAATTAAAAAATTTTTATGTGAAATTAGAAAGGCCTATGGAACATTCAAAGACAAAGTAATGTAGATGGAACAAGTTTATACTAATTACCACTCAACCAAAATAAATACATGGTGATTAGAGTGACGGTAAAGGATTTACATGTATGTAAATATATGCACTATAAAATATTTGAATTTAATACAAATACAAGATAGATAAGAAATCCAAACAAACCTTTATGATAGAATAAAATTAAAATGACAAGGAGAGTGACTGTTCTCTTTAGTTTTTTTTTATTCCTTCAGAGTTTAATACATGAATACAATGAATTTCTGACATCCTCACCGATGTCACACTCCCCTCCATTTTACAATACACACTTTCTTCTTCCCAACAAGTCTAGGAACTCCTGAAACTGTAAGTAGTCTGATACAGCTCATGTCATTAAAGTTATAGAACATCAAATAGAAGGAAGGGGCAAAGAACTAAAAAGAATAGTAAAAAGTAGAGATAATTTGCATTATCTATGAGTTTGAAAGCTTTATAAAAGTCACCTGTGGCTACTGATAGAAATAACTTCATCCATCGTTTATGGGGTGAGAGACCTAAACACTATAGGTTGCTACAGTAGAAAAGGCCATGAAGTATTTGTCATAAGCAGCCCCTTCATTTTAATGTTTGTGTATTATGGATTCAGTAGGATAGAGGCAATTGAGAGAGACTGCACTACAGGCAGAATGCACTTAATTCTCTATCCTAGTAAACCCTATCCAAAATAAGAGTTGTATGTCTATTTTTCTTGCTTCTTCCTCCAATGAAATTAAGCTGAGTGTGAGACAAAATAAATAAATAAATAAAGTAACTAATTAGTAAAAACATTTGTGCAGTATGGGAATCCTGGATAAAAGAAGGAACACGTGCACAGACTGTGTAAGATGTTCATCCTGGACACTGACTAGCACAACGTCTTCTTCCAGTGTCCTCATATAACAAAAACATGAGAACCCTATGCTATGGAAGCTGATAAGGGGTAATCATCTCATTTATGACATGACACATCTTCACAAAATATGGGAGCCACAATGGCAGACATATCAGCCTTCCCGCATGGACCAGCAAAGAACTCAGGAGAAATAACTACATGCAATGGGAACCTTAGGGACAAGGGTTACAGAATTGACAGGGAATGTCCTAATATGTGGATCTACACAAGGAATGTTGAGCTACAGCCATCTGTCAATAAATAACTCTTTTTGCATTTGACGATTGTCATATGCAGAGTGTTATATCTAATAATTCCTTGCCCACTTTTCAGACTGTCAGCCACGAACCACCAGTCTGCCCTTGAACTGGTTTCTACCACTGAGATCAACAAAAGAACCCTCCTTCTGTCCAAATGTCTCTAAGCTTCTATATCTTTAGAGCTGATGCTCACGATGGCATTACATAGTTGAATGAGCTGATTCCTAAGAACTGATGATGTTTTGCCTAATTACATGTGCAGAACAGAGGAAATGATGGCACCTGTCACAGGACCCACTTGGACATCCTCAACCTTCATTGGGACATGTCTGCATTTCTACCATGTTCCACAGGTGAGATTGGGTATGACTGACATTCCTTTGGCCAGAATGTAGGGACAGAGAAAGGAGACTCATCTTGTGTATGTGCTAATATACATGATTGATAAAGGTAAATAAGTACCCATGGTTTTCGTAGGGTGCACATGTTCTTCTGTGAAGTGAAGCAGGGGACATGAGAAATGGGCACAGGTGAGTTCTTGCTCCTACTACTACCACTCATGAAGCAGGAATTCCATGATAGGCGAACACTGTCCTTACATTCTGTGTCCTTCAGCTTAACTACAGGTTTTTCCATCCTTTCCTGAGTGACAACAGCACACAAATCTGGATTACTAAACATTTGAATTTGAAGATTATTTTCATTTACAATGGCTCCTTTGAAATGATGATTTAACAATCACTTTAATCTCAATAAACAACTTGTAAACTTTAATTTTACTGTACTTCTTGCTTTAATTTCCTGTTAATAATCTGCCATTCATTGTGGAGTCTTTGATAAGTATGGGTCATTTTATCTCAGTGCTTTTCAATTTTACATCCAGATAATTGATATAACTTCCTAATTTACTTTTTATTTCCACACCTGTCCATTTCCTTCATCTCACAGTGTTGAACCAACCATTCAAAAGTACTTGAGAAACAGCCTATATTTTCCCCAAATATGTAAATAGTCACTATTTTATTTTATTAAATTGGATTTTCATGCAAGTCTCCATGTGTATTAGTTAGTTTTATATATTACTATAAGAGACTACCCAAAGTCAAGCAAATTAAAGAAAAAAAGGGAGATTTTTTCAGCTTTCAGTTCCAGAGGGAAGATAGAGTCCATCAAAGCAGAAAAAGCATGGCTAGCTGGAAGAAGCTGGATGAGATCTAGCTCACATCCATCCAATAGACTGAGAGCTGTTAAGACTGCCAGCTGCAAGAGCACATCTCTCTCAGAAGTAGGGTGGAGCTTATCCACTTCAAGACCCCCCTTTGAATGCCTTCCTCCAGCAAGGCTATAACTTAAAACTGCCACAACCTTCCCAAATAACTTACACACATGAGCCTGTGGGGGCAACACACATTTCAAAACATGATTTTCTTCCCCTGGCACCTACAGGCTCATTGCCATCTCATTATGCAAACAATACTCAGTCCAGCTTTAAAGTTGGTTCAAGAGTTAAAATTTTGTCTCCCAAGCAAAAGGACCTGAGTTTGAATCCCCACATCCCACATTTAAAAAAAACTGGGGCAGATATGCTAATATCATGTAATTCAGGCACTGCAAAGCAGAGCCTGGAAAACCCCAAAGCAAATCAGTAAGGATGTAGAATAGTCCACTGGCCAACACATAACACACACACACACACACACACACACACACACACACACAAAGATAGTAATTCTCTGAGGAAACAGGAGAAATAACATGTACCTAGGTGGCTTTACTTAGGCCATATAGAAATGAATAAATCAAAGTACACTATGGCAGGCTTCTCAGAACCACAAGGTAGATGGGCTGCTTTAGGGAGAACTTAAAGCACTCTCTAGAACTGACCATCAGGTCCCTGAATGCTGTTTGATGGTTTGAATGTGAGTTTGTCCCCTCCAGATTCATGTATTTGCACCCTTCTTGATCTTGATGATTGGACACCTTTAGGAGATAGAGTCTTGATAGGGGAAAGCATGTCACAGAAGGCAGATCTTGAAGCTGGATAGTTCAGCCCTGCTGCCACTAGCAGTCTGCTCTTGCAGTTGCCACTTGCTCTGTCTGCCTCCATGATGAGGGGCATGACCCAAGTCACCTCTAACTTCTGCTCCTGCCTTGCCTTCTCCATCCTAATGGATTGTATCTCCCTTTTAAAGCCATAAGCCAAATAAATGTCCCTTTTCCCCTTAAGTTGCCTGAGTCTGCATGTTGCTTCACAGTTGCAGAGAATAGCAACTCCAACAATCTGTTCAAATCACAAGTGACCAAGGGCCAGCAACAAACTGGACACTACCCTATCTATCTATGACTGATGGTGACACACAGAAGTTACTGAAACAGTCTTCTCTGTAACATGCCCAAAGGCAAATATTTCTACTCTGGCCTAAATAATATTTTTTTGACACATGAATTTCACACAAGCTAGGCTGGTCACTGTGTGTGTGTGTGTACGTGTGCGTGTGCGTGTGTGTGTGTGTGTGTGTGTGTGTGTGTGTGTGTGTGTTTGTACAGAATGATACTTTTTAGTGTATATGTCTCTATGGAGGCACAAGGATAACCTGGGAAATCATTCTGGTTTACTCGACTCCTTATTGCTTCACTTGAATTTTCCCGATTATGCCTACTGTGACCAGAATTACAGGTTGCTATTTCTTTTTCTTTTATTATGATCCATAAGGAACTACCATTTCTTTAAAAAAAATTCCTAGTTATACAAACTCAATGAGTAGGTATCTTCACTATCCTCCTTCTCTCCTTTCCCTCTTTCCCCTCCTCTTCCCTTTTTTCTTCTCCCTTTCCCTCCATCCTTCCCCCGCCCCCAAGTGTATCCAACCTGTTCCCTCCCAACCTGTCCATCAGCTTATATGAACCCCAAGATTTTCCCTGAATCATCTACTCTAGTGGGGGTTCAGACCTAGGTGACAGAGTAGAAGACTCCTCCTAGGACTGACTACTGATATGGCTACTCCCTTACACCTGTATAACCCTTTGATAGTAAGGATCCTACTGCCTGAAACCATCTCTCCTGAGATTCTCTACAGTATAATGGGGCATGTTGATTTGTCAGCAATTGAGCAGGTCTGCCTCAGTTCCCAAGAGATCCCTGAGCTATAGGATGGGAATAAATTTGGCTCTCCTGTTTCTAGGCAAACAGGTTAATGTCACTGGTATTGTGAATTATGGTTAGCTGTTGTCAATTTTGCTGTTCTTGCACTACATAAGGCTACATTCTGCCTGGGTATTGAGATCCTTTCCTATCCAAAGATAAAAAGGTGTTTTGTTTTGTTTAAAAAAAATCTTTATATAAGAAGAGACTTAAAGGAGAGAGAACGGAATTGTACACAATGAGTGAGGTCATCCTCCATGTTACCAAATAGCTACCTACTAAAGACGAGTCCCCTCTCCATGAAGGGGACACATAACCAGCACTTCCACCAGTCCAAATACAAGTGAACAGGCAGGAAAATGGAGTAGACAATATCAGATGTCCTGCTACATAAAAGCCTTTCTTGACAGTGTCCTTGCGTCTATTGAACTGTGTTTCCATTCCCTTGGGGGCTTTTTTTTCCTAGTTAAAATCCTTTGCAGTTAGAATGGGTATTATAGAGATTTTTCCCTTGAGTATGTCATTATGAGGACTTGGATCTAGGATCCACTTATAAGGGAGAACATATGATGTCTGCCTTTCTGTACTTGGAATACTTTGCTCAAAATAACTTCTTTTAATTCCATCCACTCAGCACCAAATTCCATTGTATATATGTGACATATTTTCATTATCCATTCATCAACTATTAGGCATTTAGGTTGATTCCATGACTTTGCTATTGGGAATAGTGCTATAATGAACATAGATGTACTCATTACAGTAAAATGATGCATTTTGGGGAATTATTCTCAGTAGTGGTATAGCAGGTTCATTTGGCATTTCAATCCTTAACTTTTTCAGAAATCACTATACTAATCTACAGAGTGTTTGTGCAAGTCTGCATTCCCACCAGCAATGTATGAGAGTTCCTATCTCCTCACCTCATATCCTCTCCAGCATTTGGTGTCTTTTGTATTGTGAATTTTTGACAACCTGACTTAGGTAAGATGAAATTTCAGAGTAGTTTGGATTTGCATTTTCCTGGTGCTAGGGAGGAGAAATGTTTTTTAAGATATTTGTTAGAAATTTCAATTTCCCTCCTTGGAAAAGTTTCTTATAAATTTCATGGCTCATTTTCTTTTTTTTCTTTTCTTTTTCATTTTATTTTATTTTATTTTATGTCATATCATTTTATTTTATTTTATTCATTTTATCTTTTTCTCCCACATTTTATTTTTTTCCAAATCATACAAGCTCAATAGGTACCCTGTCCTCTCCCACCCTCTTCCCTCCCATTTCCTCCTTGCACTCTTCCCCCTTTTCCCCTTCTTTTCACCTCCTCCCTTCCTGCCCCTCTCCCAGTGCCTCATCTTTCTTTCCTGCCATCCTCTGGAGCATCCTTTTGTGTGAATGCCAAACCTCCCTCTGAGTCCTCCACCCTAGTAAGGGGTAAGGACTCAGTGGCATAGCCTGGAGCTCCTTCTTGGGCTCCCCATTAGTGTGGGAACTCTGTTACGACAGTTAATCCCTTGCCTATGTGAATCTTACTGCCTGAATCCTTTTCCCCGGTGATCCATCCTAGACTTTGGGAGGTCATTGAAATGTCAGCCATTGTGCAGATCTGGCAAAGTCTGATTATAGCTACTGCAGCCTTAATTTGTGTGAAATATCTTGCATATTGTTGGCTTTCCCCATCTTAGGCTCTTACAATTTTGCCTCCCCCTTTTCCACAAGGTTCTCTGAACTTTAGGATGAGGAGTGATTTGGCTGGTCTTGTTTCAGGTGATTAATGTAGGATCTTTGGCATTGTGAATTATGGTTTGTTGTTGTTTTCAGTTTTGCTTCTCCTGCACTGCCCTTGGTTCCATCCTGATTGGTATCAAAGGATACCTCCCAACCAAAGATAAAAGACTGTATAAATGAAGATCTTAATATAAAAGAAGTACAACACAGCAGTGAGGGAGGGGTCAGTGTCCTATTTCCAGAATGGTTACTGTCTATCTCCCATGGCTCATGGGCTATTTATCTCCTTGGTTTTAAATTTTTTGTGTTCAGATGTATGGTTAGTGAAGATTTTCTCCCATTCTGTGGGTTGTCTTTTTGCTATGTTTACATCTTTAGCTGAACAGAAGCTCTCAAATTTTATGAGATCCCATTTATTAACTGTTGGTTCTATTTCTTGTGTTATTTGGGCCCTCTTTAGAAAATGTCAAGTCATTAGGAAGACACAGGATTGAATGACCATACCCCAAAATTCATAATAAAAAATAAGAAAAAGCAGATGAGAAAAATTCTGAAAACAGAGGTGTCACAAAGCAGACTAGCTCTCCCGAATGTCCAATGCATCCCAGAGCAAGCAGTAAAACATCGTGCAACTGGTCCACGGGTCCTGAGTCCAATCAGTGGAGAACAGAAAGCCGCATACTCAACCCCAAGACAAGTGTAAATTCAGACTACAGGGGGCGCGGCATCTTGAGCTAAAGGGGATGCTGGGCAGCCATCTGCAGAATCCCATCCTGGAGGAAAGTTCCAGAGACTTGGAAAGTCAACAGCTCAGGACCCTTAGGAAGTTTCTGGAACCAGCAAGATTTAGTAGGTGAGAGGTTCCCCCAAGGTAAAGTAAAGCAGTAAACTTGGGATCCAGAGAAGACGCACAAACAGCAGCTAGTGAGAGACCCCCCCCACCAGGAGCTGAGCTAGCTGTGAGTTCTCCAGAGAGACCCAGAGCTACAACTGCCTTGAGTCTCAACCAGGCTGGGGAGGGCTTCCTAGTGATATAGCTGTCTTTGAGTATCCCAGCTCCTGTATGAAACCCTCACCCTACTCCCACAAGTATCCCTAATAAACTTGTTGATTCGCCAGGTTGAATTCTGCTGGAATCCTTACTACGGCCTGTCATGGAATCCCTACTGTGGTGGGCAAACTGTGTGCCATCGCCTTCAGAAACAGACAGACAGACAGACAGACAGACAGACAGACACACACACACACACACACACACACACACACACACACACAGTTTTTGCAATTTAAACCATGAAAAAACTAAGGCCAAACTAGTGAAGAACTGAAGTCAGGCTTCTCTCTTGCTGGTATAGGGCTGGAGGGCTGAGTTGTGGTCTCTGACCTCCCGTCTGGAGGTCCCCAGACTCAGCTACGCCCAGTTGCCAAGGTCTCTTTCACCCTTCATTTTCTGATTTTACGCTCTACAGATGCGACCTGCGCCTCAAAGATCGGCTAGAGAGAGAAAGGGGAATTGAAATTCTCTTATCAGAAAATTACTGAACACTCGAAGTGACTTCTTAAAGAAGTGACTGCTAGAGTGAAAGCCATCAGAGTGAGCGAAATGACCAAAGCCCAGGCAAGGAGATCTGCAGGACATCTATCTGGGTGCAGATGGCACACAGAACATTGGTTTGGAGAGGAAAGAAAATGCAAGGTTTGTGTGCCATGGTCAAGAACCAAATCACAGGAATGAAACCAAACATCTTTAATGAAACTAAAAATCTCTAATGTGATAATGGGAATAAATACACGTCTGTGTAAAGAAGAGAAAAAGGCTAATAATAAAACCATCTAGGTATTTAAAAAAGAAAAGGCTAACATAAAGCACTTTGGTACACAAGTCTTTAAAGAGAGAGACAGAAAGTCAGGTATGGGACTTGCATTCTAATGCACTTGGGCAGAAGAAACAGGAAGACTTCTCCAAGTTTGAAGCCCATTTACATAGTGAGGTCCAAGCCAGTCAGGGTTGAGTGACATCCCATCTCAAAAAAGAGAGATGGGGAGGGAAGGCAAACCCCATCAAAATGTGAACCTCGCATTCCACAGTCTAAGAAAATCAGAAATGCCCTAGCTGTATAACTACCTTTCTATTCATCTGTAATTTTTTTTTGGTAGTTTTTCCGGTTGTTTTTGAGATGAAATCTTACTCCGTAGTCCAGGCTAGCCTGAAATGAGCTGTATGGACCAGGAGACCAAGGGACCCTAGATCTGGTGACAACCAAGGTACATTCCAAGTACAAGATCATTGGCCTGTGCCCAGCTTATCCATGCACCTGCACACATCAGTGCACATGCTTAACATGTGAGCACACAACCACATATGCATGTGAAGCCCAGAGGTTAATGTGTGTGTGACATTTCAGATAAACTTGAAATGGACCCGAATGAGTTGCTCTGTGTTCCAGCCCTAAGAGAGCACCCTCTGTGTTTTGAGACAGGGACCCTGGCTGACCTTGGAGGTCACCGACTTGGCTAGGATGGCTGGCCAGCAAGCTCTGCCAGTCTCTGCCTTCCAAGCACTGAAGATGCAGGTGTGTGCTACAGCAGCTTTTTCGTGGCCACTGGGGATCTGAACTCGGGTCTTTGAGCAGCACACCCTTTGGCTCATTAGCGAATGAGCCATCTCTCCAGCCCTATTCATTTTCTTTTTTTTTTTTTTTAGAGGATTAAGGGAGAATAGATTAGAGGAGAGAAAGAATGGACCTCATGGACTCCAGCTGTGGAGTACCATGACAGTAAGGGTGCCCTGGAGAATTCATGGACTCCAGGCATGGAATCCATGAGGGCCAGGCACCTAGAAATGAACTCATGGACTCCGTGTGTAAAGAGCCACTATTCATATTCTTTAAGGCTCCATTTTCCAACAACTCTGTAATATAGAATAATACAGCACAGTATAATGAAAAAAAAAACCAGAAACAGGTATGCAAGGTCACAATAAATGCAATCACTGCGTATTACATACTAGTAACAGTTGGATCTACTTTAGGCTGCATAGAATCAAAATTTGACTACAACCAATTCACCACTGAGGTCCTTATGGCTCAGAGTGGCAGGCTCCAAGGCTGACAGGGTCCCTCCACACTCCGCAAAGACATCCTTCAATCTTCCCATGTGCATCTTTTAACTAGTGTTTTTTCTTTTGAGCTCCTTTGGGTAGGATGGAGGCCAGGAGGAGGATGAGAAAGAATGTTCCAGAATCTTTTTCTTTTTCTCTGCATGTGTGCAGGCATGTGTACACGAGTGCACTGGACCGTGTGTGCCTGTGGAGGCCCAAGGGTGACATCGGGAATCATCCTGCATTGCTCTATCGTCTTATTGCTTTGCTCTGGGCTTTCCCAGACCCTACCTTCCTGGGCCAGAATTACCGCGTCACCCTATCTGCCTGGGCATTTTTACATGGGATCTGGGGATCCGAACTCAGGTCCTTTTGTTTGCAAGGCAAAGGCTTTAACTCCTGAGCCATCTCCTCAGCCCCAGAATGCTCTAGAACCTTGAGAATTCCATCTGTCAAGAGGCCAAGGAAGAGCTTTCCTGGAAGTCCCTACTCTGCGGTGACTTCTGCTCTATTACTGGCTAGTCCTTGGTTCACTGGTGAGTAAAGCAATGGGAGGGGGGAGTTTTCAAGGTGACACATCGTCACTCATTATAGAGAAAAGAGCAGACTGGTAACAAAACCCAAGGTCACCTTGTCTATCTGAGCGCTTTGAGAATCCACACAGGAAATAAGCCTCCAGGATCGCTTTTCTGGTGGCTTTTTCTGTGACAAATGCAAATGGAGGAAGAAACAGGCTTTTTATGGCTTCTGGTTGAGGGCGAAGCCTGAGGCAGTTGGTCACATGTCCTGTCAGGAAGCAGAGAGCGATAGAGGCTGGAATTCAGTCCAGGACCTCAACATTCAGGGTCACCCCAGTTAACCTGACATAGACAAGCCCAGAAGTTCATTTCCTAAATAACTGCTGATCCTATCAAACTGACAATATTAACCATTTCCCACACTTAGCCCAGAACTTAAATGTATCTGATTAGCACAGAACTTAAATGTGTCTGACCACGAACTGATTTCCTTTGAAAAGCCTGCTGAGACAGTATTTAGCGCAAGATCTCTTGAAAAATGCTATTTTGGGGGGGGAGGTACCACAAAGAAAAGTCTGGTGGGCTGCAATTCCAGCCCTGGAAGATGGAGCCTGGGAAACCCCAGAGCAAAGCAATAAAGGAGGTCCAGCAATCCAGAATGATTCCTGAAGTCATCAGTGGGCTTCCACAGACAGAAACACTCAAGTGTGCTCTTGTACACACAACCACACACGTGAACACACAAGCACGCATGCAAAAAAAAATTGGAGATATAACATGCATTTTCTGAGTCATGCCTTGGTCTATATTTTATATCTGAGCTATGCAGAAAGCCCATCCTGGGGTACCTCGTGAGATCCACTCTTAATTGAATGTTCTAGCAGAGTCTAGTATCCTTTCCAAGAAGCAATATTCATGTTTTGGTGAGGAAAAAAAATTAGGTAAACAAAGAAAAAAAGCATAATTTTTCATATTGATTCTAAAGCTTTCAGAAGAAAGTCATTTATCAAGGCCAGTTGCAATAAAATATATTCATCTTCTTGAATTCATCTCATTAGCAAAATAAGGGGGAGGCAAATAAGGTTCTCATTTCTAAACACTATAGCATTTCCATACTCACATGGGAATCTCCTAACCAAACCTGTTTAAAGATTAAATAGGTCAAAGTAGAAAACTTTCATGGAAAAAAAAAATTCAACATTTGATTTTAGCCATGAGAGGGTGGGTGTGTTTAAATTCCCCTTGAAATTCCAGTCTCTACTGAGAAAGATTCGTCCCTGGATCACTTAACAGAACCGGAATTGAGCTGATTTGGTGGTCTCAGTGGTGTCTGACCCCAGCACTCGAGAGAGGTAGGACAAGGAGACAAAGACCCACATGTGGCTGGCGAGATGGCTCAGTGTGGTGAAGCACTTACTGTCAAACATGGAGACCTGAGTTTGAACCCCAGAAGCCTGTAGGATGGAAGGAGAGGACTGACTTTTCAAAGTTGATGTCTGGCTACCAACCATGTGTTGTATGTGCACACGTATACCTCTCCACCCCACTCTCAACTTACAAACCAATATTTAAAACAAAAGCAACTCAGACTGAGACATTGCAGAGAACCTTATCCTGCAGTATCTCCTCCTTAGTCTAATCTCTAGAGAGGAGGAGGAACAGTGGCTAAGAGACTGTCTTGGGTGAGGAAATGGTCGACATCACACAACCCTTTAGCTCTGAAATGCTCCCATCCATCTACCTCCTGGGAATGTGCACTCCGTGGTATGAGGCACCAAGGTTTGAGGATGGTGCCATATTCAATTTCTACCTGTTCAATGGGCTAGTAAGATCCAGGTGTGAATGATCACACCTATAATCACACCTCCAGGGAGACTGAGAGCCAAGCAATTGCCATGAGTTCAAAGTCAGCCTCTGGTCCATAGTGACTTTAAGAGTCGCCTGGTTTTTACAATTAAGCTGTATTTTTTTTTTTTTTAAATGGGGCTAGAAATAGAATTCGACTCAGTTGATACACTACTTACTTAGCATACAGAGTCCTGAGTTAGATTCCTGGTACTGCGTAAACCAGGTGTAATAGTGCATGCAGGTAATCCCAGCACCTGGGAGGTAGAAGCTGGCAGATCAGAAATTCAAGATCTTCAGCTACATAGTGAGTCCAAGGCTGGCTTGAACTAAGTGAGACCCCTGTTCTGCCTGTTTGTTTGTTTGGCTAGTTTAGATTTTTGTTTGTTTTTCTTTTCCAAGAAATGTGTTGTCCTTGGGCTAAACAAAGAGAGATGGGCATTTGCAGTATCAATATGGAAGGGAATAACCTCAAAGGAAAAAAGTAAATATTTCATGTTGATTATTTCAGGAAGTGTACACGCCAGGGGACCGCGCTACAGCGAGATCTTTGGTAAGCAAAGAGGAAGCACTGGGCAAACAGAAGCAGCTAGGCCTCACTCCAAGGCTGAAATAAAGGGAAAATGAAAACCATCTTGGATAAATAAATAAATCTCAGGGAACGCAGCCTGAGCAAAGAGAACCTCCCTGACTGATATAAAAACGGTCACTTTTTCAGTTAAAACGGCTGAGGGTTAGTCCGACAAACCTGCCTGAACTGTGTGAATTCCAACCGAAGCAGCTAGGAGCTAAACAATCATGGAGAAACGTATTAGAGTTCAAAAGCATCGCGTCTAGACAGCAGGCACTCCTCGGAGAGGGATCTGGCCAGGCGCCACCGCCAGCATCCCCGGGGACCTCAATTTCTTGCTGCGTCCACGACGCATCATCCTGATGTCGCAGAGAAGCACTGGGCTTGGTGGGAGAGAGAGAGGACCAGTGAACGCTAACACTGCAAGCAGAGACACAGAAGTGAAGATATGTTAGCACTTCTCGCTGCCAAATGAATCTCCAAAGCAGGGGAGGGGGGTTGCCCGTTGCGTTTCCTCACGCTCTGATTTGCCAGAATATTTTAAACTTTCCAGAACTATCAGCAATGGCAGGGAACATGGGACTCTTCCTTCCATCAGGAATCCGATGGGAAGAAGGGATGGAGCTGCATGTCTGTCACCCCCCCACACACACTTCGAGACTGAGGCAGGAGAACTGGGAGTTGTGATTAACACGGACCATAAGCCAATACCCGTAACATGGGAGGGCGAGGGGGCGGCTCAGACGGAAAGGCTCACAAACCTGCCAACTGAGCTCAATCCCCGGGATCCCACATGGTGGAAGGAGAGAATCAATTCTACAGAGCTCATTTCTACACATGCATCTTGGAACATGTGTGGTACCATGCGGACACACACATCACACGTGATGGTAATAACAATATGTAAAAGGGCTGTTTTAAAAAAGAAAAGATTGGAGGGGCCGCAAGCTGCATTCACAAGTAAAGACACTTCCCTCGACCCAGAATCCACCTGGTTGGAAGAACTAACTTCTACAGGTTGTCCTCTGACGTCCACACGCATACCATAGCAAGTGCACATCCACACTGTGATTTCCACGCTCGGAACACACACAAGGCCCAGAGAGATGGGTCAGGGGTTAAGACTCTGCCTTGCAAGCATAAGATCCTGAGTTCAGATCCCAGGTTGCAAGTAAAAGGAGTCCCAGGTGGAAATGGCTATGGTTGCACTTCCAGCCCTTGTGGGCAGAGCCTGGGAAATCCCAGAGTGAAGCAAGGGGGAGGTAGAAGCAATCCAAGATGATTCCCGAAGTCACCCTTGGTCCTCTACAGGGACATATAGTGCTCTCTCATACACACACACACACACACACACACACACACACACACGTATACACACAAAGTTTAAAAGACCACACAAGACACAAAGAGAAATAAAATTAGAAGGCACTCAAATGAAGAACGCTAAGGTTTCCTTGTTTGCTTCCTATGTACTATATGTCTAAAACATGACACCTGATGGGTAATGAAGCAAAAGGAGAGATGGAAATGTGAAAAAAAGAATTTCCAGGAGGGAAGGTGGGGGAGAAAAAGTGACTGGAGTTAAGAAAAATCTAGCGGGAAAGGACTCAGAACGTACTAGAGACATGTGTGAAACTGTCAACCATCAATACATCACTGAAGAGATGTGGAAGAAATATCTACTGGGTTTTGTGAAATAACAATGAATAAGACTCCGCCCATACCCACAGAGAGCCCCGGAGAACTGAGCAGATTCCAGGTGACAAAAGCTGAGAGTGAGCATTAGAGAGGAGATCCTGGAAACTTCCAGAAGGCCTAGGCATTCTCCTGGCAGAGGGCATGGAACAGGAAGCAAGGGCAGGCACAGAGGTGCTGCTGCCCCCACGAGGCGAAGCTTGACATGACTTCAAAGCAAGGGTAAAGTGGGGTGTCACAGAGGAAAGGGCGTCTTGGTCTCACTGTGTGGGGGGAAGAAGCAGGGATCCGAATGGCTTGCGAAGGGTTCAAACAGCTGGGTGGATGTCCGAAGCATGAAAGCCCAAAGGACAGCAGGGGCTGCAGAGTGAGAGGGAAGAGCCACAGGTAGAGACCTCTTCAGCATGCGCCCCTGGGGCCAGGCTGTTGTGAGAACCTAGCACCCACCAAGGATACATCAACACCCACCAGGGATACATCAACACCCACCAGGGATACATCAACAACCACCAAGGATACATCAGCACCCACCAGGGATACATCAGCACCCACCAGGGATACATCAGCACCCACCAGGGATACATCAACACCCATCAAAGATACATCAACAACCACCAAGGATACATCAACAACCACCAAGGATACATCAACACCCACCAGGGATACATCAACACCCACCAGGGATACATCAACACCTACCAGGGATACATCAACAACCACCAAGGATACATCAACACCCACCAAGGATACATCAACAACCACCAAGGATACATCAACACCCACCAGGGATACATCAACAACCACCAGGGACACATCAACACCCACCAGGGATACATCAACAACCACCAAGGACACATCAGCACCAACCAGGGATACATCAACAACCACCAGGGATACATCAACAACCCCTTCGGCCAGCATAACCCAGAAAGAAGAGTATGAACACTTAGCTTCCACACACAACCACAAACACAGCTACCCACTGCCTGCCTACAGGGGTGAGGGGAATGGAGGGGTTGTCCGGTATATCAAGTCCAGAGGTACCCCAGCCTGGGAAGTCCCTTCCCATCTCCTCTCCTCCTCTCCGTTTTTCTGAAAGCATGAAAAAGGGGTCGGGAGCCCAGCCGATAGGAAGTCTGATGGAGTCCAGATGAATACAATCCAGCCAGGGAGACTCCTGGGAGCACTTCAGAGCAGAACCAGACATGGGAGGCCGAGGAAGGGGGGGATGGGGACGGGAGAGGGAGACACAGTCTGGCCTGGGTCCTGCTCTCCAGAAGCAAAGCCTGGCGTGGGGACAGCTGTGTGAGTGGTTAGGAAGAACACGTTCTCAGGAGAGACTCTAGAGAAGATGGAAGAAGCTTCCAGAACACGGCAGAGATGCGCTGGCCCGTGCCTGATGCTCCAAAGAGCTCTTGCTAGCCAGAGGCCAGTCAGTGGGGTGCAAGGTCACCCCAAAGTGGATAGATGTGAACCTCCCCCCAGTGAGAACTCCAATCCAGGCGGAAGGATACAGGGAGGTCATTAACCCATCCCTTGAGTGACAACAGCTGGGCGAACCAATCCCACCAAGGACCAGGGCAGGAAGCCACAGAGTCCACGGGAACAGCACGTGTGGGTGAGACAGGAGGGTTGCTCATGCCATCTTTCTATCCTTGGCCAGGAGGGAACCACAGGGTGATCGCGCCCCTCAGGAAGGCCGTGAGCAGAGTGATAACATAACCCATGCCCATAGGCTCATCTCTGACTCGCCCCCACCCCACCCCCTATTTCCCCCACAGCCGGGCGTGGGTGCTCTTCAAGCAAGAGCCTATGGTTCCACCACCTCCCACGCCCCAGAGTTCACTGAGATCTCCAAGACCGCACCACACCCATAAATGGGCAGCCGCCCTCGGTCTCTCTAACTGACAACTTTCTTCCTGATTTTTATGGTTCCTTTTATGCTCATTTTATAAAGGTTTATGCGTTATTTTCCAGATTTCAAAGTATGCACTCCACACTGCCCAAGAGCACTGCGGGGCACTTTTGATTTTCCGAGATGGTCTTCCTCGGCCTCTATTCCACTAAAGCCTGAATAAGCTCATAGGAATAAGAGGCTGGAAACCTCTGCGTTCCCCCCCCCCCCTTCCAAAGCTCCTCTTATCCCTTGCCACTTCAGACAAGTCTTCCATACAGGTGTGCAACCTGGTCTCAGTCATTTAATGCAGAACAGACGGAGGGACAAAGACCTTCAGAACCATGGCTACTGCCTCCCCCCACCCCCACCGCCACATAGCTTGATGCATTTAGAGGCTGTATCCACAGCAACCTGGAACTGAACTGGTAAGATGTAAAATAACGAAGCCAAGTTGGCAAATAAAAGACGATTCTAATTATTCAGGGTGAAAGGAGCAAGGATGCGGAAAGTTGCCAGAGAAATTCTGGAACCACCAAGTCTAAAAGGAAACAAACATTGTAACCAATTAAATCATTATGATTAACTTTAGAGATCAAGTGTCTGACTATACTAGATCCGGGGGTGGCAGGGAGAAGGGGGGTCCTCTGTTGATTTCGCTTTTCTTTAATTTGCTTGTTTGAGATGTAGCCCAGGCTGTCTTTGTGCTACGTAGCAGAGGCTAACCACGAGCTGATCCTCCTGCCTCCGCCTCCCAAGTGCTGGGATTACCAATATGAGCCTGGCCGATCCAGGCTGGTTGTCTTTTTTATTAGCATGTACTGACTACATAAGAGTGTATTTCACGATGACATGAAAAGAGTGTGTGTGTGTGTGTGTGTGTGTGTGTGTGTGTACGCACGTGCGTGCACATAGAAGTGTGCATCCGAGGGGCTGGAGAGGTGGCTCAGGGGTTAAGCCTCCGCCTTGCAGGCGGAGGGTCCTGAGTTCGGATCCCAGATCCCACGTATAGACGCCAGGCGGAAGCGGGGGCGGCCTGCGCTTCTGGTCCTGGTAGGGCGGAGCCTGTGAATCCCGAGGCAGAAGGAGATGGAGGCGTCCATGGTGGTTCGCGGGTTCGTCCGTGGTTCTACACATACACAGACATACACACGTGCATGCACATACACGCGTACATGCGCACAGTTGAATAAATAATAAAAAAAAAATTTAAAAAAAAAAGTGTGCACCCGTGCATATACACAAGTGCCAAAGGAAGGCATCTGTACCTGTTATTCTTTCTCCGTTGCTGTGAGACATCACTCAAAGTCAAGTGACTTAAAGGAGAAAAGGAGATTTATTCTGCTTACAGCTCCAGAGGAGAGATACAGTCCTACATAGCAGAAAAGGCATGGCTGGTGTCAGAGGCTGGAGGTGGGCTAAGTCACGTCTTTCATGGAGGTTAAATGCTCTAAGACTGCCCAGTGAAAGAACAAACCTCTCCCAGAAGCAGAGGGGAGCTACACCACCTCAAGGCAATATCTGTTTGGTGTGCCATATGCCTCTTGTACTTGAATGGGGATATCTTTCCTTAGATGTGGAATTTTTTCATTAATGATAGTATAAGAAATCTCCTCTAGTGTGTCATTTTGGGTTTCTTGTCCTGGGATTCCAAGAACTCACATGATTTGATTCTTCAATATATCCCATAACTCTTGAATAAACCTGTTGTCATATTTAACCACAGTTGTCAACATGACTGTTGAGGGTTTGGGCTCTGGGCACAATTGTAGAGAGTTGATGGTTTTGTTAAGCCCAGAGCAAACCTGAAGGAGATTGTCTAGCTGATGGGGAATACCCAGCCCATGGTGGGTGGGATTAGGCCTTGGACAAATCACATAGAGCTAGTTGAGAGAGTTGGCATCCTTCTGTTCACTTGGCCAGACATGGTGATTTGGCAAGTAAGGATTGTCTGTCTCTCAGCCATTATGTGGTGATGGTGTGGCCAGGTCCCTTGGCCTTGGTTTTGGTGCATGCTCTCCCATCAAGCTGCACTGAGAATGGTAACCAGAGTGTGATAAGAAAGTAAACTCCTTGTTCCGTTATGCTGTGTGATGGTCATTTATCAGGAACCATGCAGGTGAACTGCAACAGAATTTGGTACCCAGAAAGTGGATTGTTGCTGATAAATCTTACTGTTGAACAGTTCTGCTAAACAAAGTTGGAAATGCTTAAGAATTTTTCACTTCATGGATTTACAAATACCATTCTTTAGAGTTTAGTTGGCCAATTGCTGAGAGAGATTATTTGGGTCCAATTTGTGATGATGGGAAAAAGGACTTTGGTAAAGCTGAATTTAAAGATGATGAACAGATTTGTTTGACAGAGGAAAGCTGTATTGGCAACCTTAACGAATTGGATGTGCAAAGGGCAGGCAGCAGAATATCTGCTGCTATTGGAGAAATAAGTATCAATGAAGGAAAACCTAGTGACTTGCACTGGGATGGTAGAAGACGTGAAAACCACTATATGGCAAGTTCGTGGTTTGAAACTCAAATTCCTTCGAAAACCCAAGTTAAAGCCATTTATTGCCCTTTGGAGGTTTAGCTACCTGAAAGAGGTTTTTCTAGCATCAGCCCATAAAACTTGGTATAGCTGTTGCTTGCATGGACTAAGCTACTTTTCAAACTACTTTGGAGTCTGGCAGTGTCCCCCAGGTGGTACTGGTTTGGGTGAATGATTTGAGGGGTTCATGGAAAGCAAACAAAAGCTTGGCACCAAGTGGCAGACATAGGGCCCTGCAAGAAAAGGTGAAGCTTATAGCTGCAGAGGCAAACCCAGAGTGTTGGAGATGCCAGAACTGTGGGATGTATGCTGAGGACTGCTGCGAGTGGAGATTCAGCTTGGTTCAAAGGAACTCTTTACAATTTTGAGCTGAAAGCAGGGGCTGGGAATTCCTGAAATTTTTGAGCATGATTACATGATGAGCACTAGAAGAAGGACATTGAAGTACAGGATGCAGTAATTTGCTGGACTTTGATCTTAATTTAAATGTTTCCTATTATATCAAGATCCTCCTGTTTTAATGTTTTATTTGTTTTAAAGTACATAAATTATTCTGATTTAATACCCTTTTAAAGTTAAAAAACTGAACTTGTAAAATGTTGGAACTGAAGTTTTAATGAGAACATTTTTAATTTGTCCATGGAATGCATTTATATTTTAATATCTGTGGGGACAAGGAAAGGTTACAGTTTAAAAGTGCTATTTTGTGTGTCAATTTGACAAGAGATGGAGTGTCATAGTTAAACACAGGTGTCAACTTGACTGTTGAGGGTTTGGGCTCTGGGCACAGTTGCAGAGAGTTGATGGTTGCGTTAAGCCCAGAGCAAACCTGAAGGACATTGTCTAGCTGATGGGGAAGATCCAGCCCATGGTGGGTGGGATTAGGCCTTGGATAAATCACATAGAGCTGGTTGAGAGAGTTGGCATCTTTCTGTTCATTTGGCTAAACATGCTGGTCTGGCAAGTAAGGATCATCCATCTCTCAGTCATTATATGTTGATGGTGTGGCCATTTCTCTCAGTCCTGGTATTGGTGGATGCTCTCCCATCAAGCTGTACTGAGAAATGTAACCAGACTGTCGTAAGAAAGTAAATTCCTTGTTCTCTTAAGCTATGTGATGGTCATTTATCAGCAACCATGCAAGTGAACTGCAACCCAGCCTAACCACTGAAATCACAACTGAACGTGATGTCACAACCTCAGGTAACATCACAGTCTCACTGTTACATCACACCCTCTCATCTGATATGACAGCCTCACCATTGACATCCTAAGCTCACTGGGAAATCCAAGCACCACCCATGATGTCACAGCTTCACTGACATTTCATAGAATCAGCCCTGAAATCAGAGCCTCACTGTGACATCTCAGCCTCACAGTAACCTACCCATTGATACCACAGGCTCACCTGTTACATCTTAGCCTCATTGTGACATCACACTTGCCACTGACATCAGAGCCTCATGGTGATGTCGTGGCCACACTGTGACATGCAGCCACACTGTGACATCACAGCCACACAACTGATATCCTACCTAGCCTTGCCATGACAGCACAGCCTCACCAAAGACACCACAGGCTCACAGTGATATGACAGCAGTAACATCATAGCCTTTGACATCATAAACAGTGACACCATAGCCTCACATGTTATATCACTGCTTCATTGTGACATCAATCTTCCCACAGATATCAAAGCCTCACAGTGACCTCACAGCTTCACTGTGACCTCAAAGTCTAACCTGTTACATTATAGACTCACCTGTTACATCACAGCCTCATGGTGAAATCAGCCTTGCTACCAGCATCACATCTTTCACAGTTACCTCACAGCCTCACTTTAACATCACAACCTCTCTGTGATGACACAGCCTCATAGAGACATCACATATTCACAATGATATCACAGATTCACAGTGATATCACAGCTTCACTGTGGCATTATAGCCTCATTTCTACCATCACAGCTTAGCTGTAACATCAAAGCCTCATCTCTGACATCACAGCCTCACTGTGACATAACAGACTAATCTCTGAAATCATACCATCACTGACACCACGGACAACCTGCTTAGCCTTGCTATGACACCACAGCCTCATCAATGACATCTCATGCTCATGGTCACATGACAGCCTAAACAGTGGAAACACAGCCTCACCAGCAACATCCCAGCCTCACTGGAATATCTCACTCTCATCACTGACATTGGCTTCACTTCTGACATCACAGCCTAACCACTGAAATCTCAGCCATACCATGATGTCATAATCTATCATCACTGATATCACAGCCTCAATGTGATATCACAACCTCATGGTAACATCACTGCCTGACAGGTACATCACAGCCTCTCCTCTGACTCAGTGTGATTACACAGCCTCATCAATGATGTCCTAAGCTTACAGTGAAATCCAAGCATCATCCCTGATGTCACAGCCTCACTGACATCTCATAGACTCAGCCTGGATATTAGAGCCTTGCTGTGACATCACAGCCTCACAGTGACATTACAACTTGCCCACTGACACCACAGGAAAAACTGTTATACAATAGCTTCATTGTGACATCAGTCTTCCACTGACATCACAGCCTTACAGTGACACCACAGCTTCCAGAGTGATATCTTCTCATGGTGACATAACAGCCCACAGTGATATAAAACCTTCACAGTGACATCACAGCTTCAGTGTGATATCACGGTCTCACCAGAGACAACAGAGTCTTTGATGTCAGAGCCTCACAAGTGTCACTGTTATGTAATAGGATCACCACTGCTATCATAGCCTCACCAGTGATATCATACACTCACTGTCACATCTTTCTCACTTCTGACATTCCAGCCTTATTGTGACATCACAATTTCATCAGTGGCATCACAGCCTCATTGTGACATCAGCCTCACCACTAACATCACAGCCTCACTATGCCATCCAAACCTCTCCAGCATTGTCACAACATCACTATGTCATCAGAGCCTCACTGTGACATTACAATCTGACTGTAACATCATAGCCTCTCAGTGACATCACAAAAATCACTGTGGCATTAGCCTTGCCACTGACATAATAACCTCATGGTGACATCACATACACACCTCTGATATAGTCTCACTGTGATATCACAGCCTCAATGTGACTTCACAGCATCACCACTGACTTGATTGCCTCCCTGTGACATCATCCTTCCCACTGACATCACAGTGTCACTATGACCTCACAGCCTCCACCATGACATCACCAACTCCCTGTGATATCACAGACTCACAGTGTCACCACAGAAACACGGTGACATCACAGCCTCACCAGTGACATGCCAGCCTCACCTGTGACATCAGCATCTCCTTTGACATTAGTCACAACACATCACTGCCACACTAGTGACAACACAGCCTTTGACATCATAGCCTCACCAGTGTCACTGTCATGTAATAGGTTCACCACTGCATCATAGTGATGATGCATCATGAATTATGATGGTTATGCATTCCTAACCTTAAGATCACAATGATGGATAAACAGGGAAAGGGAAAGAGGAGGGAACCACCTGCTCACCTTCAGGCACCATAAGCACAGGAACACAAAACCAAAGGGGCCACTCACTGAACTTTACTGGAGTGGGTATCTCTTCTACACCAAAGGTGGCACCACCCCACATTGGAGTGCTAGATTCTCATTCGTTATTGGAATTAACCAGACAATTTGCTCCACCAACTAAGAACAGCCATGCATCACCACCCATGGAATCAAGAAAGAGCTATCAATCTGTCAATCCTGACCTGGGAGCATATGGCCCAGAGGAGTAAAGAACCCCTGAAATCCCTCACTAAGGACAGGATACTTAGATCCAAAACACCTCTGCATATGTACTGCACTGGACATTTTAGGAGTTATTTTCACTTTCACCTTTGTTCTAGTCAGTGCTTTTTATTTTCTGTGCTCTTTCACCTTGTCCACTCGCCTCCTAGTAATCTCTGCTCCATTAGGAAAGTTTTCCTCTCCAAAAAAGGTAATTTACTGCCCCAATCAGAATTCCCCCCAGCTGACTGCCATTAGGGCTCTACTAGATTTACCTAGGATCAAAGTGAAACTAAAGGACTTAGAAGATTTTTGGGAGGAAGCTTTAATCTTAGCTCCTTGGATTTCCTCAGAAAATGTCTGGGACCCACAGATTTGGATGGGCATACTCTTCCTGGCCTGTAAAAGCAAAGTCCAAGAAGGCTGTATGCTTCCTGCCCCCTTTATTCCCACCCTCCTCTGTCTGCATCATACCAAGTCTTAAAGGATCCTCCACTGAGGAAGTGACTAATTGCTTTCCAAAATCTTATCAAACAACAGGAAAGGATAAATTCACAGACAGAAGAGATAGAAAGATAACGGAAAATGTTAGCAAAGTGGAAACCTCCTGTCATGGATCAGGGCTGCTCTTGGGAGGAGTGTGGAGCAGCATCAGAGGCAGAAATGGTGGAAGAATTGCATAGCCTGGACCCATGACAGCAGGAATTGTTAAAGGCCAGGTTTACTGGAGTTGATATTGGAAAAGGGCTACTGAATAGTGAGTCTTCAGCAAACTCTCCCTCTGCATGCTGTTTGTCGCATGGCTCCTGGGATCTGGGTGGTTACTCCATGCCTTCTCGCCCCCTTGCCTAGAGCCCACAATGCCCCTGCTGATTTTTCCCTTTTCCTGGCTTTCCCAGTGGAAATTTGGCAGCAACCAGTGACATAATAGACTCACTCTGACATTTTTCTCACCACTGATATTCCAGGCTTATTGTGACATCACACCTTCACCACTGACATCAAAGCCTCATTGTGACATCAGACTCATCACAAACAACATAGCCTCACTGTACTATTAAAACCTCTCAGTGACATCACATCACTATATCATCAGAGCATCACTGTGACATCATAGCCTCGCTGTGTCCTCACAGCCTCATTGTGACATTACAACCTGACAGTGCCATCACAGGTTCACTGTGATATCAAAAATTCACTGTGACATAAGTCATAGTGACATCACATACACACCTCTGACATAGCCTCACTATGACATCACAGCCAGACTGAGACATCATATCCTCAGTGTAACTGCACAGCCTCTCCACTGATGCCCTAACCTCACTGTGAAATCCAAACATCACCTGTGATGTCACAACCTCACTGAAATCTCATAGAATCAGTCCTGACATCAGAGAATCACTGCAACATCACAGCCTCACAGTGACCTCATTGCCTCCCCACTGACACACCAATCCCACCTGCTGCATTATAGACGCATTATGTCATCAGTCTTGCCACTGGAATCACAGCCTCACTGTGACATCACAGCTTCCAGAGTGATAGCACCTCAGGGTGACATGACAACCCATAGTGAAATACAACCTTCACAATGATATTATAGCCTCACTGTGATATCACAGACACAAGTAACAGCATACCCTCACCTGTGACATCATAGACTCACTATGCCATCTTTTTCACCACTCACATTTCAGTCTTATTGTGACATCACACCTTCACCAGTGACATCACAGCTTCATTGTGACATCAGCCTCATCACAGCCTCACTGTGCCATCAAAACCTCTCCAGTGACATCAGAACATCACTGTATCATCAGAGCCTCACTGTGACATCATAGCCACTCCGTGTCCTTATAGCCTCACTGTGACACTAAAACCTGACACTGCCATCACAGCCTCACTGTGACATCACAAACTTACTGTGACATCAGCCTTGCCACTAACATAATAGCCTCATTGTGACATCATATACATATCTCTGACATAGCCTCACTGTGACATCGCAACCTCACTATGATATCACAGCTTCACCACTGTTAGGACAGCCTCACTGTGATAATATAGCCTCAACAAGGACAGCAGAGCCTCATAGTGACATCATAATCTTACTGTGGTATCACAGCCTAACCAGATATATCACAGCATCAATGTGACATCTTAGCCTCAACTCTAACATCAGTCTCACTTCTAAAATCACAGCCTAACCACTGACCTCACAGCTGCACTGTGACATCACAGCCTCAATGACATCAGCCTCACCACAACATCACCAACTCCATATGATATCACAGGCTCATGGTGACACCATAGACACATGGGGATTTCAAAGCCTCATGGTGGCATCACAGCCTCACTAGTGACATCCCAGACTCATGGTGACATCATACCCTCATTACTCACACAAGTCTTATTCTGACATAGCCTACATTCTGAAATCACATTGTAACTGTGATGTCATAGTCTTGTTCCACTGACATTTCAGAATCACTGAGATATCACATCATCACTGGTGACAACAAACCCTCACTGGGACATCACAGCCTCATCTCTGAGGTAATAGCCTCACTGAAACAAGACAGTCTCACTATGACATCACAGACTCACTCTGAAATCATTGCCTAACTAAGACATCACTGCATTGACTCTGACATTATAGCCTCACTGCTTCACTAAAGCCTAACTATGACATCACAGGTACACCTCTGAAATTACAGCGTCAATGCGACATCACTCCCTCATCACTGACACCCTACTTAGTCTCGCTATGAAACCACAGCCTCAGCAGTGACCCATAGGCTCACTGAAACCTGACAGCCTTCTTGTTACACCACAGTATTGTTATAGGCAGCACAACCTCACTGTGATATCACAACTTCCCCAGTGACATCACAACCTCACATTGACATCAGAGCCATACCATGCCATCAAAACACACTGTGACTTAAACCTTCACCATTGACATAATAGCTTCAATATGACATCACAGCTTCATTGGACTGTCACAGCCAAATTATGACATCACAGCCTCACAGTGACCTCACAACCTGCCCACTGAATCCACAGTCTCACCTGTCCTATAAATCTTGCCAATGACCTCACTGACTCACTGTGACATCACAGCCTGCAGAGTGATACCACCTAATGGTGATGTGACAGCCCACAGTGACATACAAACCTCATGGTGACATCATAGCTTCACAGTGATATCACAGCCTCACTGTGGCATTATAGAATCATTTGTGACATCACAGTCTCACAGTGACATCACAGCCTCAACTCTGATATCACAGCCTCACTGTGACATCACAGCTTCAACTATGAAATCAAAGCATAAGTGACACCATGGACTTCCTGCCTAGCCTCGCTATGACACCACAGCCTCATCACTGACATCTTAGGCTTACAGTCACATGAAAGCTACAACAGTGATACCACAGCGTCCCTGGGCATCACAACCTCACCAGTAACATCCCAGCCTCACTGTGATATCAGCCTCACTTCTGACATCACAGTCTAACCACTGAAATCTCAGCCAAATTGTGACGTCATAGTCTCTCACCACTGATATCACAGCCTCACTGTGACATCACAAAGTCACGGTACCATAACAGCATCACAGTGACATCACAGCCTCTCCTCTGTCACACCTTCAGTGTGACTACACAGGCTGACCATTGACATCCTAAAGTCACTGTGCAATCCAAGTATCGTCCTTGATGTCACAGCCTCATGGAAAAATCATAGAATCAGTCCTGACATCAGAGCCTCACTGAGACATCACAGCCTCACAGTGACCTCACAACCTGCCCACTGACACCATAGTCTCATCTGTTACATCATAGCATCATTGTGACATCACAGCTGCCAGTGTGTTATCACCTTACAGTAACATGACAGCCCATAGAGACATACAACCAGCACAGTGACATCATACACTCAGTGTGACATCATGGCCTCCCCAGTAGCAGCACAGCCTCAACTGTCAGAACACTGACATCATTGACTCATCAGTCACTGTCATGAAATTCGCCACTGATATTATTCAGAACACTGACATCACTGCCACACCAGTGACAACATAGCCTTTGATGTCGTAGCCTTACCAGGGTCTTACATTCACCTCTGACATCATAACCTCACCAGTGACATCATAGACTCAATATGACATCTTTCTCACCACTAACATCCCAGCCTTATTGTAACATCACACCTTCACAACGGACATACAGCCTCATTGTGACATTAGTCTCAGCACTAACATCACACCCTCACTGTGCTATATAAACCTCTCACAATATCACTGTGTCATCAGAGCCTCACTGTGACATCATAGCAAGACTGTGTCCTTAGGGCCTCATGGTGACATTACATACACACCTCTGATATAGCCTCACTGTGACATCACAATCCCAATGTGACATTAGGATTGCCATTGACATTAGTCAGAACACTAACATCTCTGCCACACCAGCAACAACACAACCTTTGACATCATAGCCTCATCAGGGTCTCTTTTATGTAATAGGTTCACCTCTGACATCATAGCCTCACCAGTGACATCATAGACTCATTATGACATCTTACTCACCAATAACATTCCAGGCTTATTGTGACATCACACCTTCACCACTGATATCACAGTCTCATTGTGACTTTAGTCTCAGCCATCCAAACCTCTCCAGTGACATCACAACATCATTGTGTCATCAGAGCCTCACTGTGACATCATAGCTACACTGTGTCCTCACAGTCTCACTGTGACATTACAACCTGACAGTGCCATCACAGCCTCACTGTGACATCTGGCTTGGCATGGATATAATAGCCTTATGGTCCCATCACATGCACACCATTGTCATAGCCTCACCATGAAATCACAGCCACTAAGTGACTTCACAGTATCACCACTGACATCATAGCCTCACTGTGACATCAGCCTTGTGACTGACATCACAGTCTCACTGTGACCTCACCGCCTCTACTGTGACATGATGAACTCCCTGTGACATCACAGGCTCACAGTGACACCACAGACACACGGTAACATCAAATCCTCATGGTGGCATCACAAACTCACAGTGACCTCACAGCCTGCCCACTGACACTACAGGTTCATGTGTTCCATCACAGCCTGATTGTGGCATCAGTCTTAACACTGACATCACAGCTTCCCTGAGACCTCACAGGCACCAGTGAAAGCACAGTCTCACCTTTGACATCAGCATCACCACTGACATTAGTCAGAACACTGATATCACTGCAACACCGGTGACAACCTAGCTGTTGATATCACAGACTCACCACTGTTCCTGTATATAATAGATTTACAACTGACATCATTGCCTCATCAGTGACATCACAGCTTTATTGTGACATTAGCCTCATGACTGACATCACAGTCTCCCAGTGACATCACAGTCTCACCTCTGAAGTTATGGGTTCACTCTGACATCACAGCCTCACTAAATCATCACAGGCTCAGTTCTGAAATCATTGCCTAACTGTGACATCATAGCATTGACTCTGATGTTATACCCTCACTGTTTTATTACAGTCTCACTATGACATGGCTAACATCTGAAATCATAACCTCAATGTGACACTGCACCCTCATCACTGACATCCTACCTAGCCTCACTATGACCCCACTGACCTCATAAGCTCACTGAAACATGACAGCTTCCCTGTGACACCACAGTGTTGCTACTGACATCACAAACTCACTATAACATCACCACTTCCCTGGTTACATCACAATTTCACAGTGACATTACAGCCTCACTGTGACATCAAAGCCATACCATGCCATCAAAGCAGCACTGTGACATAAAGCCTCACTCTGATGTCATAGCCTTACTGTGATATCATGATATCACTGGTGAAAACACAGCCTCACTGTGACATCACAATCTCAACCCTGTGGTTATAGCATCACAGCCACATTGTGACCTCACACCCTGTCCATGGACACCCCAGCCTCACCTGTTACACTATAGCATCATTGTGGCTCCAGTCTTACCCCTGACATCACAGGCTCACTGCAACATCACAGTCTCATCACTGACAACACAGACTCAACTGTGATGTCAGTGATGCCACTGACATTAGTCCAAACACTAACATCACTGCCACACCAGTGACAACACAACCTTTGACATCACAGACTCACCAGTGTCACTGTCACATAATAGGTTCACCACTATGATAGTTAAGCCTGGGTGTCAACTTGACACATCTGGTATTAACTAAGACAGGCTGAGATCACTTGTGTTAAGGATCAACTGAAACCGCTTGATAGGATTGTACCCACCCTAGATCCTATCACAATCTCCAAAGCTCTCATAGGAGCCTCCCAGTACTGCATCATATAAAAAGGAGCCACCAAAGAGAACAGATGCCTCATTGCATCTTCCTTCAGGCCGCCTGGTTTCTTCGACCCTCTAGCCTTCCAAACCTCCAAGTTGTAGCTGCTTAGACCAAAGACTCTAGGAATTCTTCAGCCTTCAGCCATCTTTGGACTATTTCAGCTACTGGCAGCCATCATTGGACTACCTCGGCTACTGGCGGCCATCGTTGGACTACCTTGGCCATACCATAAGCTGACTCAATACATTCCCTATATTATAGTCATTGTGTCAATTCTGCATCTCTAGAAGACCTGACTAATACAACCACTGACATTATAATCTTACAGTGACATCACAGCCTCATTGTGATATCAGCCATACCACTGATATCACAGCTTCACTGTGCCATCAAAACCTCTCCAGTGACATCACAATATCACTACTTCATCAGAGCCTCTGCATCCTCACAGCCTCACTGTGACATCACAAATTCACTGTGAGATCAGCCTTGCCACTGACATTTTAGGCTCATGTTGACATCACATACACATAGCTTCACATTGACATCACAGCCTCATTGTCACATCACAGCATCATCACTGACATCATAGCCTCACTGTGATATCAGTCTTGCCACTGACATCACAGTCTCACTGTGACCTCACAGACTCCACCATGACATCAACAACTCAGTGACATCATGGGCTCACGGTGACACCACAGCCACACAGTGACATCAAAGCCTCATGGTGGCATCACAGCCTCACCAGGGACATGCCAGACTCACTCTGACATCATACCCTTATCACTCACATCAGCCTCATTCTGATATCACAGCATCATCACTGAAATTACATCCTCACTGTGATGTCATGGTCTCACTCCACTGCTATCTCAGCCTCACTCAGATATCACAACATCACTGGTGACAACACAGCCTCACTGTGACATCACAGCCTTATCATTGAGGTTATAGCTTCAATGAGGCATCACACCCTTAGCATTGACACCCTACCAAGCCTCACTACGATACTACGCTCTCACCACTGACCTCACAGGCTCACAGAAATATGATAGACTGCTTGTGACACCACAGTGTCACTATTGACCTCACACCCTCACTTTGATATCATAACTTGCCCAGTGACATCACAGCCTCGTTTTGACCACAGCCATACCGTGCCATCAAAGCATCACTGTAACATAAAGCTTTACCTCTTATATCATAGCCTCACTGTGACATCACAGTCTAAGTTTGACACAATAAGCTCTCTGTGACCATTGGAGCCTCACTAGTGACAATAGAGCCTCACCAATGGCATACACTTCAGCATCCTTATCCAAAAAATCTGGTAGACTAGGTCTCAGTTTCGAAAAGATGGATTAAAGAAACATCTTTTTGAAAAAAGACATGGCATTATTTGAAATAAATAGGAAAAATAAGTAAAGTACGGGCCTAAAGCCTGTTCTCTGAGGAATGTCACAGTAACACCCATGGGCAGGTGTTAGGAATTCCTTCCTAGGGTAATTTAAGTTTTGCCTCTGGCAAGGAGGAATTCTTCTAGGAATTGGATGTACTTTCTACCTGCTCTTAGGTTTTTTGAGACTAGCTTCCTGCTCTCTCATTTAGAGAACAAGCTTGCTTTTAACTTTAAATGAAATTGCATCTAGAGATTTTATGCCGCATCCCTATCCAACTAATCTGGTAGAATATGTCTCAGTTTGGAAAAGGTGGATTCAAAGTAACATGTTTTGGGATAAGGACATGGCTTTATTTTAGAGAAATAAGGAAAAATATGGGAATTGTCAGGCCTTGGTGTTTCTTCCCAGCACAGGCCTAAAGCCTGTCCCCTGAGGAAGGTCACAGTAACGCCCAAGGACAGGGGCTGGGCATTCTCTCCTAGACAATTCAAGTTTTGCCTCAGGCAGGAAGAATTCTGGTAATTAGGAGTGCCCTTCACCTAGGTTTTGGTTTTCTTTAGGACAATTCAAGTTTTGCCTCTGGCAGGAATTCTTCTGGGAATTAGGAGTGCCCTTTCTTAGGGTTTTTTGGAACTAGCTTCCTGCTCTCTGTTCTAGAGAAGAAGCCTGCTTTTTAAGTTTTAGTCAAATACTAAATGGAAATTTCATGTCTAGTCATTTATAATAAGTAGACTTGTTAGCCAAAATGTGTGCACTGATTTTAAGGAATTTAGAGAATAACTTCTAGAATCTTAAAACATAGGTTGGGTAAGATTCCCACCTATGTGGTTCCACCTTACTTAGAAATTCCAGAAGTACAAGACTATGCTCTCAGTCCACTGGAACCTTAAAAGAAACTGTGATACCCTCTTACCCTGGCTGAAGGCCAAGGAAGAGACCATCATGCCAGAAAGTCTAGATGCCAAGATTGTCCCTGGAGATGGTATTTGCAATCCAAACTGGGAGAATCCATGTCAGAAGCAAAGGGGGCCGTGTCTTTCATACCCCAAACAGCACTCTTATGAGAAATCACAGAGATGGACCATCTGAGTGCACTCCCACCTATGATCGCCTCTGCCCCGAAAGAGACACCCTTGGCATATGGGGCCTGACTGGACCCCAGGTTTGGAGTATGCATGGTTCACAGATGGGTCATCTAACTGATGGCAATACACTTCTGGAATTCCTCAAAGGAAGACAAAGCAACCTTACTATTAAAGGAATAGAAGGATGCTATCATAGAAGTTATTCTTTTAATAATTATGTTGCTTAAGTGTTTTCTTCAGTACATGCCTCAGTAGTGCTCCATCGACAGAACCAGCTATAGCTTATGGGCCTTGAGTATCCAAGTCAAGGCCCCCCCCTTTTGAGATGTGGTTTAAGCTTGGATAGTAGAGACTACATGAGCCGCATGCATCTTCCCAAGTTAGAACCTGCTGCCATGCCTGGTGCCTATGTGGACCTGCCTGACTGAGAGTATCAACCTGGAGAGGACAACAGCCAAAGCTCACGCTGGGACTTATGGGGTGTTGAGGATTCCTATAGTTAATTGTAAAATATGTTCCTTGCTAAAATCAATAGGAGAACATTCTGCCTCTGTATTTTAAAAGAAAGCAGTCTCTTAAAATGTGGGCTCAGCCCCATAGCTATCCGGTGAAGCATTATAGATTAGATAAGTTTTTAAGTACTGAGAGAATGTTTCTGTTAAGTGCCTTTGCCCTGAAGCAATGGGTTAGGTTCTTAAAAAAAAAAAAAGGGTCCACCCTGAAGGTGACTTTGCTGATTATCTATTATGTATGCAACATTCTTTACCCCAAAATTTTCTGTATAAAAGTTGTCACGAAAGTTTCAATAAATGGGTTCAGGATTCACTCGGACGAGAGGGAGCCGCGTGTGTTCTGTTCTCCACCCGGCCCTGGGGAGCCCTGGTCTCGAGGCCACGACTCTGGTCTGCGGCAATTTTATGTCTAGTCACACGCAGTAAGCAGACTTGTTAGGCAGAATGTATACACTGATTTTAAAGAAATTAGAGAGCAACTTCAAGAGCCTTAAAACATATATGGGTAAAATTCCCACCTATGAACTAACTTCGAAATTCTAAAATCTTTTTTTTAATTATTATTTATTCAACTGTACGCATGTGCGTGTGTATGTGCCCGCGCGTGTGTGTGTATCTGTGTGTGTCTGTGTATGTGTAGAACCACGGACAAATTCACGAACCACCATGGACGCCTCCACCTCCTTCTGCCCCTGGATTCACAGGCTCCGCCCTACCAGGACCAGAAGCGCAGGCTGCCCCCGCTTCCGCCTGGCATCTATACCTGGGATCTGGGATCCAAACTCAGGACCTTCTGCCTGCAAGGCAGAGGCTTAACCCTTGAGCCACCGAAGTATGGGACTATGCTATCTGTTCACCAGACCTTTAAGAAGATGTTTGATCCCTCTTGGATTGTGATTTACACTATCATAGGATCAATTGTTCTTTTAATAATTATATTGCTTAAGTGTTTCCTTCAACACATCTCTCAGCAGCGCTCCATCAACAAGACCTACAAGCGCTTATGGCCCTTGAACATCCAAACCATGGCCCCCCTAGAGACATGATTTAAGCTTGGATTGCAGAGATTTATGAGGCCTTGGTTTAATCTGCTATCAAAATATCCTGATATGCCATCCAGGTGAGAGATCCGTCCAGGGCTGCTAGCCAATGGCGAATAAGATCCTGTAAGGGAGATGACCTAAGCCAGGCACCAGTCCATTATGCTGGACCCCCTCTGAGGCAGGGTCAACAATGTCAGAGCAAAGAACTCTGGCTCCTTCTGGCTGTCAAAAAGGATGGATATGTAGAAGGAACAGACCAGGCAGGCCTGTATTGTCTGAGCTGCATGCAACTCTCCCAAGCTAGAACCTACTTCCATGCCTGGTGCCATGCCTGGAAGCACATAGTAGCCTCATTGTAATATCAATCCTCCTGACTGAATCAACCTGGAGAGGACAACAGCAAAGGTCATGCTAGAACTTATGGGATTTTGGGAACACATATAGTTAATTGTAATGAAAAACAACATGTTCCTTATTGAAATCAAAAGGAGCTCAAATCTCCTCTGTGTGTTTTAACTAGTCTCAAAATGTAGTCTCTGTTAAAACAATGACAACATTTGGGCTCAGGCCCATGTCTATTTGGTGGAACATTATAGATTGGTTTGATTTGGAAATACTGAGAGAATGGTTCTGTTAAGTGCCTTAAGCCTCAAGCAATGGGTTAAGTTCTTAAAAAAAATCTATCCTGAAGGTGATTTCCACTGACTAGAAGAATACGGGTCTGTTTGCAGATGCAACATTCTTTGCCCCAAAATTTTCTAGTATAAAAGCTGTCACAAAGTTTCAATAAAGAAGGTCCAGATTCACTCAACCTAGAGGGTTGTGTGTTTCTGTTCTATAATTGGATTGGGGGAGCCCTGGTTTTGAGGCTATGGCTCTGTCCTGTGGCAATAGTCTAGTTGTGAAAGCATACTCATTACTAACATCACAGCCTCATTGTGACATCACAACCTCATCACTGATATGACAGGCTCACTGTGATACTACAGCCTGATCAGAGAAACCACAGGCTTAACTGTTATATCATAGTCTCACTGTGACATCAGTCTTGCCACTGACATCACAGCCTCCCTGTAACATCACATCCTTACTACTGATAGGGCAGGCTCACTGTGATACTACAGCCTTACCAGTGAGACCACAGCCTTATGGTGACATCATAACTTTATTGTGGTAATCACAGCTTCACTGTGACATCACAGCCACACTGTGACAGTACAGCCTCACCAGTTATATCACATCGTCAATGGGACAGCTCTGTCTCATCTCTCACATCAGACTCACTTCAGAAATCACAGTTTAAACACTGACCTCACAGCTGCACTGTGACATCACAGCCTCACTGAGGTATCACAGCCCCACCAGTAAAATCCCAGCCTCACTGTGATATCTCAGCCTCATCACTGACATCAGTCTCACATCTGATATCACAGCTGAACCACTGAAATCACAGCTGAACTGTGATGTCATAGTCTATCACATGGAAACAGCACAGCCTCACAGTGATATCAGCCTCTCCTCTGACACCACAGCCTCAGTGACTGCACAGCCTCACCAACTGACATCCTAACCTCACTGTGAAATTGAAATATCACCCTTGATGTCACAGCCTCACTGACATCTCATAAAATCAGCCACACTGTGACATCACAGCATCACAGTGAGCTCACAGCCTGCCCACTGAAACCACTGGCTCACCTGTGACATAGTAGCCTCATTGTGACATCAGTCTTGCCTCTGACATCAACGCCTCAATGTGACATCTCAGCTTCCAGAGTGACATCACCTTACGGTGACATGACATCCCACAGTGACATACAACATCCATATTGTGACATCTCACCTTCACTAGTGACATCACAGCCTCATTGTGACATCAGCCTCACCACTAACGTTATACACTCCAAACCTCTCCAGTGCCATAACAATATCATTGTGTCTTCAGAGCCTCATTGTGACATCATAGCCACACTGTGTCCTCACAGCCTCACTGTGACATTACAACCTGACAGTGACATAACAGCCTCTTCCTTGACATCAACAACTCCCTGTGACATCACGGGCTCACAATGACACAACAGTCACACGGTGACATCAAAGCCTAACAGTGGCCTTACAGCCTCACCAGTGAATGCCAGCCTCCCTGTGATATCATAACCTCATCACTCACATCAGCCTCATTCTGATATCACAGCCTAATCCCTGAAATCACATCTTTACTGTGATGTCATAGTCTTGCTCCACTGACATCACAGCCTTATTGATAACATGGCATCACTGGTGAAAACACAGCCCCACTGTGACTTCATATCCTCATCTGTGAGGTTATAGCCTCACTGTGACATCACAGCCACACAGTTACATCACAGCCTCACCAGTTACATTACATTATCAATGAGACATCTCAGACTCATCTCTCACGTCAGTCTCACTTCCGAAATCACGCCCAACCACTGAACTCACAGCTGCACTGTGACATCACAGCCTAACTGTGATATCATAGTCCCACTGTGATATCACAGCCTAATGGTGACATCACATCCACACTGTGACATCACAGTCTCACTACTAGTATCCTACCTAGACTTAATAGGACACCACAGACTCACCACAGATAGCACAGACTCACAGTGACATCATAGCCTTTGGCATCATAAACAGTGACTCCACAGCCTCACATGTTACATCACTTCCTCACTGTGACATCTATCTTCCCACAGATACCATAGCCTCACAGTGACTTCACAGCTTAGAGGTGACCTCACAGTCTAACCTGTTACATCATAGACTCACCTGTTACATCATAACCTCATGATGAAATCAGCCTTGCCACTGGCATCTCATCTTTCACATTAACCTCTCAGCCTCACTGTGACATCACAACCTCACCAGTGACATGCCAGGTTTAATGTGACATTATACCCTCTTTATTCACATCAGCCTCATTCTGAAATCACAGCCTAACCACAGAAATCACTTCCTCACTATGATGTCATAGTCTCACTTTATTGACATCACAGCCTCACTGTGATATCATGCCATCACTCGTGGCAACACAGCCTCACTGTGACATCACAACCTCACCTCTGAGGTTACAGCCTCACTGTGATATGACAGCCTTACTGTGACATCACAGGCTCACCTCTGAAATCATTGCACAACTGTGACATCACTGCATCAGCTTTAACATTATAGTTTCACTGTTTCATCACAGCCTCACTATGACATCACAGTCTGACCTCTGAAATCATTGCCCAACTGTGACATCAAAGCATAGACACTGACATTATAGCCTCACTATTTCATCACTGTGACACTACTGCCTCACCACTGACCTCACAGGCTCACTGGAACATGACAACCTCCCTGTGACACCAGTGTCGCTATTGATATCACAACATCACTGTAACATCACAACTTTTCCAGTGACATCACAACCTTGCAGTGATATAACAACCTCATTGTGATATCACAGCCATACCTTGCCATCAAAGCATCATTGTGACATAAAGCTTCACCTTTTACATCATAGACTCATTGTGACATGGCAGCCTCAGATTGACACAATAAACTCACTGTGAATTTCACATCTCAGTGACTATACACCCTCACCAATAAAATAGTCTCCCTGTGAAAGCAGTCACTTCTGACATCACAACCTCACTGTGCCAACACAGCCTCACCACTGATAGGAACAGCTCACCATGATACTTCAACCTCACCTGTGACACCACAGCCTCTTGGTGACATCATAAACACACTGTGGGATCACAGCTTCACCAGTTGTATCACATTCTCAATGAAACATGCCAGCCTCATCTCTCACATCAGTCTCACTTCTGAAATCACAGCCTAACCACTGACACCAGGACTGCACTGTCACATGAGGCTCATAGTGACTGACATGACATCACAGCCTCACAGCCACACTCTGACATCACAACCTCACCACAGGCATACTACCTTGAATTACCATGACACAACAGCTTCACCACAAATAGAGAGGCTCACAGTGTCATGAGAGCCTCAAAAATGACAGCCTTTGATATCATAAACAGTGACCTCATAGCCTCACATATTACATCACTGCCTCATTGTGACATCAATCTTCCCACAGGTATCACATCTTCACTGACCTCACAGCCTCACTGTGACCTCACTGTTTAACCTGTTACATTATAGACTCACCTGTTACATCGTGTCCTCATGGTGAAAGCAGCCTTCCTACTGACATCACATCTTCCACAGTGACCTCTCTGCCTCACTGTGACATCACAACTTCTCTGTGATGTCACAGCTTCACAGTGACATCACAGCCTCCCTGTGGCATTATAGCATCATTTCTGACATCACAGCCTCATTGTGACATCATAGCCTCACCTCAGATATAACAGCCTCACTGTGACTTAATAGCTAATCCTCTGAAGTCATGGCAACAGTGACACAATAGGCATCTAGTCTAGCCTCGCTATTACACCACAACCTCATCACTGACATTTCAGACATCTCACGTTCACATGATAGCCTCAACAGTGACATTAGAGTCTCACTGTGACATCTCAGCTTCGTCACTGACATCAGCTTCACTTCTGACATCAGAGTGTAACCACTGAAATCTCAGGATAACTGTGATGTCATAGTCTATCACCACAGATGTAACAGCCTCACTGTGATATCACAACCTCATGGTAACATCACCAACTCACAGTGACATCACAGGCTCTTATCTGACATCACAGCCTCAGTATGACTGCACAGCCTCACCACTGACATATTAACCTCACTGAATTCTAAGCATCACCACTGACGTCACAGCCTCACTGATATCTCATAGAACCAGCCGTGACATCACAGCCTCACTGTGTCATCACAGCCTCACAGTGACCTCATTGCCTGCCCACTGACACCACAGACTTGTCTGTTACATTATAGACTCATTATGACATAATTCTTGCCACTGACATCACAGCCAAACTGTGACTTACAACTTCTATGGTGATATTACCTCACAGTGACATGACATGCCCACAGTGCATACAACCTTCACAGTGACATTAAAGCCTCAGTGTGAAATCACACACATAACAGGACAATACAGCCTCACTGTAACATGACAGCCTCACCTCTGATTATAGCTTCACTGTGACATCACAACCTATGACATCACAGGCTCACCTCTGAAATCATAGCCTTAACGCAACTTCACACACTCATCACTTATGTCCTACCTAGCTTAATTATGACACCACAGCCTCATCACTGACCTTACATGTTCACTGAAATATGAAAGCCTCCCTGACACCACAATGTCGCTATTGACATGACAATGTCACTGTGACAACACAACCTCCCCAGTGACATCACAACCTCACAGTGACATCACAGCCTCATTGTGACATCAGCACCACCACTAACATCACAGCCTCACTGTGCCATCAAAACCAATCCAGTGACATCACAACATCATGCCTTCAGATCCTCACTGTAACATCATAGCTACACTGTGTTCTCACATCCTCACTGTGACATTACAATCTGACAGCGATATCAGTCTTGCCACTGACATAATACCCTCAAAGTGACATCACATATACACCACTGACATAGCGTCACTGTGACATCACAGCCTCAATGTGACATCATAGCATCACCACTGACATCATAGCATCACTGTGACATCAGCCTTGCCAATGGCATCACAGTCTCACTGTAACCTCAGACTTCACCATGACATTACCAACTCTCTGTAACATCACAGGCTCACATTAACGCCACAGCCACACAGTGACATCAAAGCCTCACAGTGGAATCACAGCCTCAACAGTGACTTGCTAGCTTCACTATGACATTATAGCCCCATCACTCACACTCTGACATCACAATCTAAACACTGAAATCTCATCCTCACTATGATGTCATAATCTTGCTCCACTGTCATTACAATCTCACTGTGATATCACGACATCACTGGTGATAACAGAGACTCACAGCTTCACCTCTCAGGTTGTGACATAAAGGTCAAAATATGACATCACAAGCTAAACTCTGAAATCATAGTCTCAATGCGACATCACACCCTCATCACTGACATACTACTTACCTTCACTATGGCAACACAGCCTCTGCACTGACCTCACAGGATCACTGAAACATGACAGTCTCCCTGTGACACCATAGTGTCACTATTGACATCACACACTTACTGTAACATTACAACTTCCCCAGTTACATCACAACCTCACAGTGACATCATTACCATACCATCCCAATGAGGCATCATTGTGACATGAAGCTTCACCTCTGATATCATAGCCTCACTGTGATATAACAGCCTCAGTTTGACACAACAAACTCACTGTGACATTTGATTCTCACCAGCGACAATACAGCCAATCATATAGTCTCCCTATGAAAGCACAATCACTACTGACATCACAACCTTACTGTGACATCACAGCCCTCATTGTGACTGCATATCCTCACCACTGACCTCCTAACCTCACTGTGAAATGCAAGCATTACTCCTAACCTCACAACCTCAATGACATTTCATAGAATCATCCCTGACATGAGATTCTCAGTGCGACATCACAGCCTCACAGTGACCTCACAACCTGCCCACTGATATCATAGGCACACCTGTTACACATAGCCTCACTGTGACATCAGCCTTGCTAATGACATTACAGTCTCACTGTGACATCACAACATCCAGAGTGATACCACCTCATGGTGACATGACAACCCACAGTGATATACAACCTTCACAGTGACAGCACAGCCTCAGCTGAGACATTAGCATCACCACTACCATTAGTCAGAACACTGACATCACTGCCACACCAATGGCAACAGAGCCATTGACATCACACCCTCAACAGTGTCATTGTCACATAATAGGTTCACCACTGACATCAGAGCCACACCAGTGACATCATTGACTCACTATGACTTCTTTCTCACTATGACATTCCAGCCTTTTTGTGATATCACACCTTCATCAGTGACATCACAGCCTCATTATGACTTCAGGCTCAACAATATCATCAAAGCCTTATTGTGCCATTAAAACCTCTCCAGTGATATCACAACATCACAACAAAGCCTTACTGTGATATCAAAGCCATACTGTGTCCTCACAGTCTCACTGTGAAGTTACAATCTGAGAGTGACATCACAGAATCACTGTGATATCACAAACACACTGTGACATCAGCTTGATGCTGACATAATAGCCTCATGGTGACATCACATGCATACTCTGTGACATAGCCTCATTGTGACATCATAGCCTCAATGTGACTTCAGAACATCACCATGGACATCATAGCCTCACTGTGGCATTAGCCTTGCTACTGATATCACAGTCTCACTGTGACCTCAAAGCCTCTATCCTGATATCACCAACTCTCTGTGACATCACAGGCTGACGGTGACCCACGACCACATTGTGACATCACAGAAACACAGTGGCATCACAGCCTCACCAGGGACAAGCCAGCCTCACTCTGACATCATTCCCTTATCACTCACATCAGCTTCATTCTGACATCACAGACTTGCACTGAAATCACATCCTCCCTGTGATGTCATAGTCTCACTCCACAGACATCTCAGCTTCACTGTGATATCACAACATCACTGGTGATAACACAGCCTCACTGTGACATCACAGCCTCACCTCTGAGATTTTAGCCTCACTGTGACAACACAGTCTCACTATGACATCACTGGCTCACCTCTGAAATCATTGCCCAACTATGACATCACAGCCTCAAATCCCACGTTATAGCCTCATTGTTTCATTACAGTCTCTCTATGACATCACAGGTGTGTTTCTGAAATCATAGCCTCAATGTGACATCATATCCTCATCACTGACAAACTTCTAGGCTCACTATGACACCACAGCCACACCATTGACCTCACAGGCTCACTGAAATATGACAGCCTCCCTGTGACACCACAGTGGCACTAAGGTATCACAACCTCACTGTGACATCACAACTTTCCAAGTGACATTACAACTTCTCAGTGACATCAGAGCCTCATTGAGACATCACAGCCATACTTGCCATCAAAGCATCACTGTGACATAAAGCTTCACTGTGACATGATAGCCTCAGCTTGACTCAATAAACTCACTGTGACATTAGACCCTCACCAGGGCAATATAGCCTCACCAATGACATAGTCTCCCTGTGAAAGCACAGTCACTACTGACATCACAACCTTTAAGTGACATCAAAGCCACACTGTGACATCACAGACTCACCACTGATATGACCATCTCACAGTGACATCACAGCTTCTCCTCTGACATCACAGCCTCAGTGTGACTGCACAGCCTCACCACTGATGTCCTAACCTCATTGTGAATTCCAATCATGACCCTGAAGTCATAGACTCACTGACATCTCATTGAATCATACCTCACATCACAGCCTCACTGCAACGTCACAGCTTCACAGTGACTTCACAGCCATCACAATGACACCACAGTCTTACCTGTAATATCACAGCGTCATTGTGACATCAGTCTGGCCCCTGAAATCACAGCCTTGCTGTGACATCACAGCTTTCAGAGTGATATCATCTCATGGTGACATGACAGCACAGAGAGACATGGCAACCCAGTGAAATGAAAGAAACAGTGTGACATCATTGCCACTAACATTAATCAGAACACTGACATCACTACCACATCAGTGACAACACAGCCTTTGACATCATGGCCTCACCCATGTCATTATCATGTAATAAGATCAACGCCGACGCCACAACCTCACCAGTGACATCATAGACTCACTGTGACTTCTTTCTCACCGCTGACATTCCAGCCTTATTGTGACATCACACATTCACCAGTGACATCACAGCCTCATTGTGACATCAGCACCACCACTACAATCACAGCTTCACTGTATCATCGAAACCACAGAACCTTACTGTGACATCCAACATACACTGAGTCCTCACTGCCTCACTGTGACATTACATGATGGTGACATCAGAGCCTCACTGTAACATCACAAACGCACTGTGACATCAGCCTTGCAACTGACATAATAGTCTCATAGTGACACCACATACACACAACTGACTTAGCCTCACTGTGACATCACAGCATCACCACTGACATCATAGCCTCACTGGGACATCAGCCTTGCCACTGACATCACAGTCTCACGGCCACATCACCTCCACTGTAACATCACCAAATTCTTGTGACATCATGGACTCAAGGTGACACCACAGCCACATGGCGACCTCACAGCCTCAAGGCTCTGACCTTATTGTCTCACTATTTAATCATAGCCTCACTGCCAGCACAGCCTCGCAGTGAAATCACAAATTCACCAGTGACAGCACAGCCTCACCTATGATATCAGTTTCACCTCTGACATTGGTCAGAACACTGACATGACTGCCACAGCAGTGACAACACAACCAGTGCCATCACAGCCTCAACTCTGATGTTATTGCTTCAGTGTGACACCACAGCCTCACTATGACATGACTGGCACACCTCTGAAATTATTGCTGAACTGTGATATCACAGCATCGACTCTGACCTTATAGTCTCACTGTTTCATCACAGCCACACTGTGCCAGCACCACCTCGCAGTGAAATCACAGACTCACCAGTGACAGCACAGCCTCAAGTATAACATCAGTGTCGACACTGACATTGGTCAGAACACTGACATCACTGCCATATCAGTGACAACACAGCCAGTGCCACCACAGCCTTCAATGTGATATCACAGCCTTACTGTGAAATCAAACTTTCCATTTAAATAATAGCCTCCCTGTGACATCACAATATCCCCAGTGACATTACAACCTTACCATGACAGTGCAGTCTCATTGTGATATCACAACCATACCATGCCATCAAGCATCACTATGACATAATGCTTCACTTATGATATCATAGCCTCACTGTGATATTGCAGCTTCAGTTTGACACAATAAACTCAGTGACTTTAGGGCCTCATCAGTGACAATATAGCCTCATGAATGACATAATTTCTCTATGAAAGTACAGTTAGTTCTGACATCACAACTTCATTGTGACATCACAGCCACACTATTCCAACGCAGTCTCACTGTGACATCACAGCCACACTGTGTCCTCACAGCCTTACTGTGACATTACAACCTGATAGTGCCATAACAGCCTCACTGTGACATCAAAACTCACTGTGACATCAGCATTTCCACTGACATCAAAGTCTCACTGTGACCTCAACGAGACATCACCAACTCCCTGTGATGTCATGGTCTCACGGTGACACCACAGTCACATGGTGACATCAAACACTCACAGTGGCATTATAGCCTTACAGTGACCTCACAGGCTTCCCACTGACATTACAGTCTCACCTCTTACATCATAGCATCATTGCGAACTCAACTTATCACTCTCATTATAACCTCAGTGTGACATCGCAGACTCATCAGTGACAGCACAGCCTCACGCATGACATCAGCATCACCACTGACATTAGTCAGAGCACTGACATCACTACCACCAGGGACAACACAGCCTTTGACATCACAGCTTCACCAGGGTCACTATCATGTAATAGGTTCACCACTGACATCATTGTCTCACCAGTGACATCATAGACTCACTGTGACATCTATCTCACGACTGACATTACAGCCTTACTGTGACATCACACCTTACCAGTTACATCAGAGCCTCATTGTGTCATGAGTCTCACCACTAAAATCACAGCCTTACTCTGCCATCAAAATGTCTCCAGTGACATCACAAAATCATTGTGTCGTCAGAGCCTCACTGTGGCATCATAGCCACTCTGTGTCCTCACAGCCTCGCTGTGATATCACAGCTTCACTATGATATCACAGGCTTACCTCTCAAATCATTGCCCAACTGTAACATCACAGTGACTCACAGTGACAATACAGCATCGCCAATGACAGTCTCCCTGTCAAAGCACAGTCAATACTGACATCACAACCTCACCATGACATCACAACCTCACTGTGACATCATAGACACACAGTGTCTCTGAGGTTACAGTTTCACTGTTTCATCACAGAATAACTATGACATCACAAGTTCACCTCTGAAATCATAGCCTCAATGCCACATCACCCTCTCATCACTGATATCCTACTTGGCTTCACTATGATACAACAGCTTCACCACTGACTTCACAGGTTCACTGAAACAAGGCAGCCACCCTGTGACAGCAAAGGTTTGCCATAGACATGACAAACTCGCTGTGACATCACAACTTCCCCAGTGACATCAAAACATCCCAGTGATATCACAATCTCAGTGTGACATCACAACCATAACATGTCATCAAAGCATCACTATGACATGAAGCTTCACCTCTAACAGCATAGCCTTACTGGGACATCATAGCCTCAGTATGACACAATAAACTCACTGTGAAATTTGGGCCTCACTGGTGATAATACAGTCTCACAGTGACAATACACCAACGACAGTCTCCCTGTCAAAGCACAGTCAATACTGACATCACGACCTCACCATGAATCAATCTCACTGTGACATCATAGACACACAGTGTCAGCACAGCCTCACTGTGGCATCACAGCCTCACCAGTTATATCACATCATCAATGCAACATCTCAGCCTCATCTTTCCCATTAGTCTAACTTCTGAAATCACAGCCTAACCACTGACTTCACAGCAACACTGTGACATCCCACTTCAGTCTAGCATTATAGCCACATTTCTGACATCATAGCATCACAGTGACATCACAGCCACACTCTGACCTCAAAGCCTCACCACTGTTATGCCAACTAGCTTCGCCATGACACCACAGCCACACCACAGATAGCACAGGCTCACAGTGATGTAATGGACTCAGCAGTGACAGCCTTTGACATCATAAACAGTGACACCACAGCCTCACATGTTACATTACTGCCTCATTGTGACATCAATCTTCATACAGATATCATAGTCTCACAGTGACCTCACAGCCTCACTATGACAACACAGTCTATACTGTTACATCATAGACTCACCTGTTACATCATAGCCTCCTGGTGAAATAAGCATTGCCAATGACATCACATCTACATTGACATCACAGCCTGACTGTGACATCACAACCTCTCTGTGATGTCACAGACTCATAGTGTCATCACAGCCTCACAGTGATATCACAGCCTCACTGTGGCATTATAGACCCATTTCTGACATCACAGCCTCACTATAACATCACAGCCTTACCACTGATATCACAACTACTCGGTGACATAAGAGGTAAACCTCTGAAATCATAACTTCAGTGACACCACAGACATCCTGCCTAGCCTCGCTATGACAATACAGCCTCATCACTGACATCTCAAGCTCACAATCACATGACAGCCTCAACAGTGACACCACAGCCTTGCTGTGGCATCACAGCCTCACCAGTAACATCCCAGCCTCACTGTGACATCTCTCCCTCATCACTGACATCAGCCTTACTTCTGACATCACGGCGTATCTACTGAAATCTCAGCTGAACTCTGATGTCATGGTCTATCACCACTCATATCACAGCCTCGCTGTGATATAACAACCTCACGGTAATATAGTCACCTCACAGTGGCCTCACCAGTAACATCACAGCCTCACCTGTGACTTCAGCTCCTCATCACTCATATCAGCCTCATTCTGACATCACAGCCTGACCACTGAAATCATATCCTCACTTTGAGGTTATTGCTCACTCTACTAACCTCACAGACTCACTGTGATATCACGGCATCACTGGTGACAAAACAGCCTCAATGTGACATCACAACTCACCTCTGAGGTTATAGCCTCACTGTGACATGACATCTTTACAATGACATCACAGGCTCACCTATGAAATCATTGCCCAACTGTGACATCCCAGCATCGATCTGACATTATAGCCTCACTGTTTCATCACAGCCTCACTGTGACATCACAGACTCACCTCTGAAATCATACACACAATGTGATATCACATCCTCAGCAATGAAATCCTACATAGCCTTACTATGACACCACAACCCCACCACTGACCTCACGTGCTGATTGAAACATGATAGCCTCCCTGTGACACCACAGTTGTTATTGACATCACAACCTCACAGTGACATCACAGACTCATTATGACATCACAGCCATACTGTGCCATGAAAGCATCACTGTGACATAAAGCTTCACTCTGACATCACAGCCTCACTGTGACATCACAGCCTCAATTTGACACAATAAACTGACTGTGACATTAAAGCCTCACAGTCCCACTGTTCCATCAAACTCACTGTGACATCAGCCTTGCCACGGACATAATAGCCTCATGGTGCCATCACATACAAACCTCTGACAGGCCCACTGTGACATCACAGTTTTAATGTGATTCACAGCATCACCATTGATATAACAGCCTGACTGTTACAACAGCTTTCCCGCAATATCACACTCTCACTGTGACCTCACAGACTCCACCGTGACATTACCAAGTCCCTGTGACATTACAGGCCCACAATGTCACCACAACCAAAGTCACATGGTGTCATCACAGTCTTACCAGTGACAACCCAGCCTAACTTTGACATGATACCCTCATCATTCACATCACCTTCATTCTGATATCACAGTCTAACCACTGAAATCACATCTTCACTGTGATCTCATTGCTTGCTCCACTGACATCAAAGACTCACTGTGATATCATGGCATCACTGGTGACAACACAGCCTCACTGTGACATCACAACCTCACCTCTGAGGTTATAGCCTCAACATGACATGACAGTTCACTATGACATCACAGGCTCACCTCTGAAATCATTGCCCAACTATGACATCACAGCATCAACTCTGATGTTAGAGCCTCAATGTTTCATCACAGCCTCACTGTGACGTCACAGGCTCACCTCTGAAATCATAGGCTCATTGTGATATCTCACCCTCATCACTGACATCCTACTTAGTCACACTGTGTAACTACAGCTTCTTCACTGACCTCATAGGCTCACTGAAACATGGCAGCCTCCCTGTGACACCACAGTGTCGCTATTGACTTCACAACCTCACTGTGACATCACAACTTCCCCAGTTACATCACAACCTCACAGTGACATCACAGACTCATTGCAACATCACAGCCATACTGTGCCATCAAAGCATCACTGTGACATAAAGCTTCACCTCTGACATCATAGACTCATTGTGACATAACAGCCTCAGTTTGACACAATAAACTCACTGGGACATAAGAGCCTCACCAGAGACAATACAGCCTCACCAATTACATAGTCTCCTGTGAAAGCACAATCACTACTGACATCACCACCTCACTGTGTCATCACAGACATACTATTCCAACACAGTCCGTCCTCTGACATCATTGTCTCATGGTGACATCACAGCCTCACCACTGGTATCCTACCTATTCTTGCCATGACACTACACCCCCATCACAAATAGCACATATTCACAGTGACATGTCAACCTCAGCAGTGACATCATTTGTCATCATAAACAGTGATACTACAGCCTTAAATGTTACATCACTAACTCTTTGTGACATAAATCTTCGCACAGACATCACAGCCTCAAAATGAACTCACAGCCTTACTGAGACCTCACAGTCTAATCTGTTATGTCATGGACTCACCTGCTACATCATCACCTCATGGTGAAATCAGCCTTGACACTGACATCAAATCTTTTACAACAACCTAACAGCTTTACTGTGATATCATCACCTCTCTGTCATGTCACAGCCTCATAGTGACATCTCAGCTTCACAGTGATATCACAGCCTCACTATGGTATTACAGATTCATTTCTGATATTACAGGCTCACTATGACATCACAGCCTCACCTCTGACATCACAGCCTCAATTCTGACATCACAGCCTCATTGTGACATAACAGGCTAACCTCTGAAATCATAGCATCAGTGACAAAATGGACATCCTGCCTACCCTTCCTATGACACCACAGCTTTACCACTGACATCTCAGGCTTGCAGTCAAATGACAGCCTCAATAATGACACCACAGCCTTGAAGTGGCATCCCAGCCTCACTAGAAACATCCCAGTCTTGCTGCGACATGTCAGCATAATCATTGACATCAGCCTCACTGCTGACATCACAGCTCAACCACTGAAATTTCAACCACACTATGATGTCGTATTCTATCACCAATGATATCACAGCCTCACAGGAACATCACCACTTTACAGTGACATCACAGCCTCACCAATGATAGCACAGCCTCACTTGCAACATTGGCATCACAACTGACAATAGTCAAAACACTGACATCACTTCCATACTAGTGACAACACAGACTTTGACATCACAGGCTCACCAGTGGCACTTTCATATAACAGGTTCACCACTAACATAATAGCATCACCACTGACCTCACAGCCTCATTATGTCATCTAAATATCTCCAGAGATATCACATTACTGTGTCATCAGAACCCCACTGTGATATCACAAACTCACTGTCAGCCTTGCGACTGACATAATAGCCTCATGGTGACATCACATACAGACCTTTGACATCACCAGTGGCAATAGAGCCTCAACAATGACATAGTCTCCCGGTGAAAGCACCGTCATTACTTACATCACAACCTCACTGTGACATCACAACCTCACAGTGACATCACAACCTCACTGTAACATTACAGCCACATTGTGACATTACAGCCACATTGTGACATCACAGCCTCACCACTGATTGGACAGGACCACCGTGATATCAGTCTCACCAGTGTCAACACAACCTCATGGTGACATCATAACCTCACTGTGGCATCACAGTCTCACCAGTTATATCACATCGTCAATGCGACATCTCAGTCTCATCTCTCACATCAGTCTCACTTCTGAAATCACAACCTAACCACTGATCTCACAACTGCACTGTGACATCAGAGCCTCACTGTGACATCACAGCCAAACTATGACTTCACAATCTCATGGTGACATGACAGACACACTGGAATATCACAGCCTCACCACTGGAATCCTACCTTACTAGGACATCACAGCCTCACCACAGATAGTACAGGCTCACAGTAACTTGACAGCCACATCAGTGACATTGTTGCCTTTGATATCATAAACAGCCTCACATGTTACCTCACTGTCTCATTGTGAAATCAAACTTCTCACAGATACTGCAGCCTCACAGTGACCTCACAGCCTCACTGTGACCTCACAGTCTAACTGGATACATCATAGACTCACCTGTTACATCATAGCCTCATGGTGTAATCAACCTTGCCACTGATATCACATCTTTGACAGTGACCTCACAGCCTTATAGTGACATCACAGCCTCACAGCGCTATCACAGCCTAATTGTGGCATTATAGCTTCATTTCTGACATCACAGTCTCACTTTGACATCACAGACTTACTATGACATAACAGGCCAACCTCTGAAATAATAGCATCAGTGACACCACGGACATCCTGCCAAGCCTTGCTATGACAGCACAGCCTCATCACTGACATCTCAGGCTCACAGTATTGTGACAGCCTCAACACTGACACCACAGCCTCGCTGTGGCATCACAGCCTCACCAGTAACACCCCAGTTTCACTGTGACATCTGAACCTCATTGCTGATACCAGCCTCACTTATGAAATCACAGCCTAACCACCGAACTACCAGCTAAACTGCAATGTCATAGTACATCACACTGATACCACAGCCTCACTGTGATATCACAAACTCATAGTAACAGCACTGCTTCAGTGACATCACAGCCTCTCCTCTGACATCATAACCTCAGTGTGACTGCACAGCCTCAACACTGACATCCTAAACTCACTGTGAAATCTAAGCATCACCCCTGATGTCACAGCTTCACTGATATCTCATAGAATCAGCCCTGACATCAGAGCCTCACTGTGACATCACAGCCTCATAGTAACCTCACAGCCTGCCTAGTGACACCACAGGCTCTACTGTTACATCATGGTCTCATTGTGACATCAGTCTTGCCACTGATATCACAGCCGCACTATGAAATTACAGCCTCACCTCTGGCATCACAGACTCTCTGTGACATAACAGGCTAACCTCTGAAATCATAGCATCAGAGACACCACGGACATCTTGCCTAGCCTTGCCCCCTAACTGACATCTCAGGCTCACAGTACTGTGACAGTCTCAACAGTGACACCACGGCCTCAGTGTGGCATCACAGCCTCACCAGTAACATCCCATCCTCACTGTGACATCATACTCTCATCACTCACATCACCCTCATTCTGATATCACAGCCTAACTACTCAAATCACTTTCTCACTGTGATGTCATAGCTTGCTTCACTGACATCACAGAATCACTGTGATATCATGGCATCATTGGTGACAACACAGCCTCACTGTGACATCACAACCTCACATGTGAGGTTATAGTATCAATTTGACATTATAGTTTACTATAACATCATAGGCTCACAGCTGAAATCATTGCCCAACTGTGACATCACAGCATCAACTCTGACGTTAGAGCCTCTATGTTTCATCACAGCCTCACCGTGATGTCACAGGCTCACCTCTGAAATCGTAGGCTCATTGCGATATTACACCCTCATCACTGACATCCTACCAAGTCTCACTATGGCACCACAGCTTCTCTCTGAGCCTCATCAATGATATCAGCCTCACTTCTGAGATCACAGCCTAACCATTGAAATCTCAGCCAAACTGTGATATCATAGTCTGTCCACTGACTTCAGAACCTCACTGTGACATCAAAAACTCAATATGACATCACAGCCACACTGTGTCAACATAGCCTCAATATAATATCAAAGCCTCACCACTGACTGGACAGGCTAAACATGATATCACATCCTCACCAGGGACACCACAGCCTCATGGTGATATCATAAATTCACTGTGGCATCACAGCCTCACAAGATATATCACATTGTCAATGCGACATCTTAGCCTCATATCAGTTTCACTTATGAAATCACAGTCTAACCACTGACCTCACAGCTGCATTGTGATAACATGGCATCACTGGTGACAACACAGCCACACAGTGACATCACAGCCTCACCTCTGAGGTTATAGCCTCACTGTGTCAGCCTCACTATATCAGTGGCTCACCTTTGAAATCATTGCCTAACTGTGACATCACAGCATCGACTCAGACGTTATAGCTGCAATGGTTCATCACAGCCTCACTATGACATCACAAGCTCACCTCTGAAATCATAGCTTCGATGAGACATCCCAACCTCATCACTGACATCCTATCTAGCCTCGGTATGGACCTGCATCATCACCAATGACCTCACGGACACACTGAAACATGACAGCCTCCCTGTGTCACCACAGTGCTACTATTGACATCACAAAGTCACTGTGCCATCACAACTTCCCCAGTGGCATCACAACCTGACAGAGACATCACAGCCTCATTGTGCTATCACAGCTGTACCGTGCCATCAAAACATCACAGTCACATAAAGCTTCACCTCTGACATCATAGCCTCACTGTGATATCGCAGCATCAGAATGACACTGTGACATTGGGCCATCACCATTGACAATACAGCATAACCAATGACATAGTCTCCCTGTGAAAGCACAGTCACTACTGATATCACAACATGCCTGGACATCACAACTGCACTATGGTATCATAGCCTCACCAGTTATATCACATCATCAATGAGACATCTCAGCCTCATCTCTCACATTAATCTCATCTGAAAGCACATCCTAATCACTGACCTCACAGCTGCACTGTGATGTTACAGGCTTACTCTGACATCACAGCCTCGCTGTAACATCATAGCCTCATGGTGACATCACAGCCACACTCTGACATCACAGCATCACCCCTAGTATCCCACCTAGAATTACTAGGACACCACAGCCTCACCATACATAGTACAGGCTCACACTGATGTGATAGACTCAGCAGTGACATCATAGCATTGACACCATAAACAGTAACCACACAGCCTCACATGTTACATTATTGCATCACTGTGACATCATTCTTCCCACAGATATCACACCCACACAGTGACCTCACAACCTCACTATGACCGCACGGTCTAATCTGTTATGTCATGGATTCACCTGCTACATCATCACCTCATGGTGAAATTGGCTTTTCCGATTTCAAATCTCCCACAATGACCTCACAGCCTCTTTATGATATCACAATCTCTCTGTGATGTCTCAGATTCATAGTGATATCACAGCCTCACTGTGGCAATTTCACCTCATTTCTGACATCACAGCCTCACTGTGACATCACAGCCTCACCTTGACATCATAGACTCACTGTGACATAACAGGTTAACCTCTGAAATCATAGCATCAGTGACACGATGGACATCCTGCTTTTCCTCTCTATGACTCCACAGCCTCCTCACTGACATCTCAGGCTCACGGTCGCAAGACAGCTTCAACAGTGACACCACACCCTCTCTGTGGCATAACAGCTTCACAAGTAACATCCAAGCCTCACTGTGACATCTGAGGCTCATCACTTACATCAGTCTCACTTCTAATGTCATACCTTAAACAATGAAATCTCAGCCAAACTGTGATTTCAGTCTTAATCCACTGATATCACACATCATAGCCTCACCAAGATATCACATCCTCAGTGTGACACAATAAACTCACTGTGATATTAGAGCCTCACCAGTGATATTACAGCCTCACCAATGACATAGTCTCCCTGTGAAAGCACAATTACTACTGACATCATAACCTCACTGTGACATCACAGCCGCACTGTGCCCACTATGCCTCACTGTGACATCAACTTCTCACCTCTGATATGACTGACATACTGATTTACCAGTGACACCACAGCCTCATGGTGACATCATGACCTCACTATGGCATTACAGCCTCACTAGTAATATCATATTGTCAAAGTGACATCTCAGTTTCATCTCTCACATCAGTCTCACTTCTGAAATCACAGCCTAACCATTGACCTCACGGCTGCACTGTGACATCACAGCCTCAATGTGACATCACAGCCTCAGTTTGATAAAATAAAGTCACTGTGACATTAGAGCCTCACCAGGAACAATAAAGCCTCATCAATGACATAGTCTCCCTGTGAAAGCACAGTCACTACTGGCACCACAATGTCACTGTGACATCACAGCCTCACCACTGATAGGATAGGCTCACCATGATACTACACCATATCATCATTGGTGACATCATATTCTCACTGTGGCATCCCAGCCTCACCAGTTATATCATATTGTCAATACAACATCTCACATCAGTCACTTTTTTAATCACAACCTAACCACTGACCTCACAGAGGCACTGTAACATCAGCATCTCACGGTGACATCACAGCCATACTTTGACATCAGAGCCTCACCACTGGTATCCTACCTAGCCTTATTATGACACTACAACCTCACCACAGTCAACACAGGCTCACACTGACATGACAGCTTCAGCAGTGACATTATAGCCTTTGACATTATAAACAGTTACAGCACAGCCTTACATGTTACATCACTGCCTAACTGTGATATCAAACTTCCCACAGACATCACAGCCTCACAGTGACCTCACAGCCTCACTGTGACCTCACAGTCTACCCTTTTACATCCTAGACTCACCTGGTGCATCATAGCCTCATGGTGAAATCAGCTTTGACACTGACACCACATATTCTGCAGTGACCTCATAACCTCACTGTGACATCACAACTTCTCTGTGATGTCACAGCCTCACAGTAACATCACAGCTTCACAGTGATATCACAGCCTCACTGTGGAATTATAGCCTCATTTCTGACATCACAGCCTCACCAATGACATCACAGCCTCACTGTGACATAAAAGGCTGTCCTCTGAAATCACAGCATCAGTGACACCACAGACATCCTACCTAGCTTCGCTATGACTCTACAGCCTCATCACTAATGTCTCTGTCTCACAGTCACATGACAGCCTCAACATCATAGCCACACTCTGTCGTCACAGCCTCACTGTGACGTTCCACCCTAACAATGACATCACAGCTCACTGTGACATCAGAAACTCACTGTGACATCAGCCTTTCCACTGACATAATAGTCTCATGGTAACATCACATATACACCTCTGACATAGCCTCACTGTGACATCACAGCCTCAATGTGATATTACAGCATCACCACTGACACCATAATTTCACAGTGACATCACAGACTCACTGTGACATAACAGGTTAATCTCTGAAATTATACATTCAGTGACACCATCGTCATTCTGCCTAGCCTCACTATGAAACCACAGCCTCATCACTGACATCTCAGGGCTTACGATCACATGACAGCCTCAACACTGACATTACTTCTCACCAGTAACATCCCAGCCTCACTGTGTCATCCCTGCCTCATCACTGACATTATTCTCACTTCTGACATCAAAGTCTAACCATTGAAATCTCAACCGAACTCTGATGTCATTGCCTATCAACACTAGTATCACAGGCTCACTATGGTATCACAACCTCTCGGTAACATCATTGCCTCAAAATGATATCACAGCCTCTCTTCTGACATCACAGCCTCAGTGAGACTACACAGCCTCAACACTGACATAATAAACTCACTGGAAATCAAGCATCACCCCTGATGTCACAGCCTCACTGACATCTCATAGAATTAACCCTGACATCAGAGCCTCATTGTGACATCACAGCCTCACAGTGACCTCACACACGACCCACTAACACTACAGGCTCACCTATTATATCATAGATTCGTTGTGACATCAGTCTTGCCACGGACATCAAAGCCTCACTGTCACATCAGAGCTTCCAGAGTGATATCACCTCACAGTGACATGAAAGTGCATGGTCACATACAACCTTCACAGTGACATCACAGCTTCAGTGTGACACCAGAGCCTCACCAGTGACAAGACAACCTCACTTGTGACATCAGCATCACTACTGACATTAGTCAGAACCCTGAAATCACTGCCACACCAGTGACAGCACAACCTTTGCTGTCACAGCCTCACAAGTGTCACCGTCATGTAATAGGTTCACCACTGACATCAATAGACTCACCAGTTATATCATAAACTCACTATGAAATCTTTCTCACCACTTACATTCCAGCCTTATTGTGACATCACATCTTCAGCAGTGAGATCACACCCTTATTAAAACAAAAACCTCACCACTAACATGACAGCCTCACTGTGCCATTAAGACCTCTAAGATGACATCACAACATCACTGTTGTGATGAGAGCCTCACTTTGACACCTAGCCATACTGGGTCCTCACAGCTCACTGCGATAGTAAAACCTGACAGCGCCATCACAGCATCAATGCAACATCACAATCTCATTATCAGCCTTGCCATTGACATTATAGCCTCCTGGTTACATCACAAACCCACCTCTGACAAAGCCTCACTGTGACATCACAGCCTCAATATTACATCATAGCATCACCAATGACATCACTGCCTCACTGTATTATCAGCCGTGCCACTGACATCACAGTCTCACTGTGACCTCACAACCAAATATCAACATATTCTGTGACATCACAGGCTCTCAGTGTCACAAAAGCCAGACGATTACATCAAAGTCTCACGTTGGCATCACAGGCTCACCAGTGACATGTCAGCCTCATGTGACATCATATCCTCATCATTCACACCAGTGTCATTCTTATATCACAGTCTAACCACTGAAATCACATCCTCACTGTATTTTTAACAGTCACGCTCCATTGATCTCAGCCTCACTGTGATGTCATGGCATCACTGGTAATAACACAGCCTCATCATGACATCACGGCTCACCTCAGAGATTATTGCCTCACTGTGACATGACAGCCTCACTGTGACATGACAGCCTCACTGTGACATGACAGCCTCACAGTGACATCACAACCTCACAGTGACATCACAGCCATACCATGCCTTCAAAGCATCACTATGACATAAAGCTTCACCTCTGATATCATAGCCTTACAATGATATCACTGCCTCATTGTGACATCAGCCTCACCACTAACTTCACAGCCTCACAGTGCCTTGAAAACCTCTCCAGTGACATCACAGCATCACTGTGTCATCAGAGCCTCACACTGACATCATAGCCACACTGTGACATCACAGCCTCATGGTGATGTCTCAGCCTCATCACTGACATCAACCTCACTTCTGACATCATAGCCTAACCACTGAAATCTCAGCCAAACTTTGACATCATAGTCTATCACCACTGCTGTGATATCACAACCTCATGGTTACATCACAGCCTCACCACTGATGTCCTAAACTCACTGTAAAATCAAAGCATCACCCCTGATGTCATAGCCCCACTGACATCTCATATACATTAGCCTTGCCACTGATATCACACTCTCACTGTTACCTCACAACCTCCACTGTGACGTCACCAACACTCTGTGAAATCACAGGCTCATTGTCGAATCACAGCCTCAACAATGACATGCCAGCCACACTGTGAAATCGTACTTTCATCACTCACCTCAGCTTCATTCTGACATCAAAACCTAACCACTGGAATCACATCCTCATTGTAATGCATAGTTTTGCTCCTGTGACATCATAGACTCACTGTAATATCATGGCATCACTGGTGACAACACAGCCTCACTGTGACATCACAGCTTCACCTCTGAGATTATTACCTCTCTGTGACATCACAGCCTCAACAAAACATCAAAGGATCACTTCTGAAATCACTGCCTAACTGTGACATCACAGAATGACTCTGATGTTATAGCCTCACTGTTTCATCACAGCCTCACTATGACATCACAGGCTCACCTCTGAAATAATCATCTCAATTGGACATCACTCCCCCATCACTGACATCCTACCTAGCCTCACTATGGCACCACAACTTCACCACTGATCTCACGGACTCACTGAAACATCACAGCCTGACTTTGACATCACAACTTCCCCATTGACATCACAACCTCACAGTGACATCATAGCCATACCGTGCCATGAAAGCATCACTGTGACATAAAGCTTCACTTCTGATATCATAGGCTCACTGTGACATTGCAGACTCAGTTTGACACAATAAACTCACTGTGACATTAGAGCCTAACCAGTGACAATATAGCCTCTCCAATGACATAGTCTCCCTGTGAAAGCACTGTCACTACTGACATCACAACCTCACTGTGACATCACAGCCACACTGTGCCAGCATAGCCTCACTGGCATCACAGCTTCACTACTGATAGGGAAGGCTCACTATGATGCTACAGCTACACTGGTGACACCACAGCCTCTTGGTAATATCATAACATCACTGTGGCATCACAGACTCACTAGTTGTATCACATCATTAATTCCACATCTCAGCCTCATCCCTCACATCCCTCTCACTTCTGAAATCACAGCCTTACATCTGAATTCACATTTGCATTGGGACATCACAGGCTCACTGTGACATTACAGGCTCACTGTGACATCAAAGCCTCACTGTAACATCACAGCTATATGTGACACCACAGCCTTACCACTGGTATCCTACCTAGCCTTACTATGACACCTTAGATTCACCACAGGCATTCCAGCCTCACCAGGGATACACTAGCCTCACTGTGACATCATACCCTGATCACTAACATCAGCCTCATTCTTACATCATGCTCTAACCACTGAAATCACATCCTCACTCTGAGGTTATAGTCTCACTCCACTGACATCACAGCCTTACAGTGACATCACAGCTTCACCTCTGAGGTTATAGTCTCACTGTGACATAACAGCCTCACTAAGACATCACAGACTCACCTCTGAAATCATTGCCCAACTGTGAGATCACAGCATTAACTCTGAGCTTGTAACCTCACTGTTTCATCACAACCTCACTATGACATGGCTAACATCTGAAATCATAGCCTCAATACAACATCACACCCTCATCACTGACCTCTAACTAGCCTCATTATGACACCACAGGCTCACCACTGACCTCACAGGCTCACTGAAACATCACAACCTCACTGTGACATCACCACTTTCCCAGTTACACCACAAACTTACAATGATATTACAGCCTCATTGTAACATCAAAGTCTTACGTTGCCATCAAAGCATCACTGTGGCATAAGGCTTCACTCTGACATCATAGTCTTACTGATATATCATGGCATCACTGGTGAAAACACAGCTACACTGTGACATCACAGCCTCACCACTGTGTTTACAGCATCACTGTGACATGATGGTGTCTTTCTTACATCAGAGGCTCACCTCTGAAATCATTGCCCAAATGTGACATCATAGCAACAATTCAGATGATATAGCATCACTGTTTCATCACAGCCTCACTATGACATCACAGGCTTACCTCTGAAATCAAAGCCTCAATACAACATTACACCCTCATCACTGACATCCTACCTTGCCTCACTATGACCCGACAGCCTCACCACTGAGCTCACAGGCTCATGGAAACATCACAGCCTCCCTGTGACAGCACAATGTCACTATTGATATCACAGTCTCACTGTGACATCACACATCTGCAGGGACATCACAACCTCAAAGTGACATCACAGCCATACTGTGCCATCAAAGCATCATTGTGAAAAAAAGCTTCACCTCTGATATCATAGGCTCACTGAGACATTGCAGCCTCAATTTGACACAATAAACTCACTGTGACATTAGAGCCTCACCAGTGAAAATACAGCCTTACCAATGACATAGTCTCCCTGTGAAAGCACAGTCACTATTGACATCACAATCTCACCATGATATCATAAGTTCACTGTGACATCACAGCCACACAGTGCCAGGACAGCCTCACTGTGATATAACAGCCTCACCACTGATGGCACAGACTCACCATGATATTACAGCTTCCACAAATATATCACAGTCTCATGGTGACAACATAAACTCACTGTGGCATCACAGACTCACTGTAACATAACAAGCTAACCACTGAAATCATAGCATCAGTGACACCACGGACATCCTGCCTAGCCTCGCTATGACATCACAGCTCATTACTGACATCTCAGGCTCACAGTCACATGACAGCCTCATCAGTGACAACACAGCCTCGCTCTGGCATCACAGCCTCACCAGTAACATTCCAGTCTTACTGTGACATCTCAGCCTCATCACTGACATTAGCCTCTCTTCTGACATCACAGCCTAACCACTGACCTCACAGCCTAACACTGACATCACAGCTAGACTGTGACATAAGAGCATCACCACTGGTATCCTACCTACCCTTGCCATGACACCACAGCTAGCAGAACCTCACAGTGATGTGACGGCCTCAGCACTGACATCATAGTCTTTGACATCATAAACACTTAACCATACCATCACATGTTACATCACAGCCTCATTATGACATCAATCTTCCCACAGATATGGCAGCCTCACAGTGACCTCAAAGCCTTACTGTGACCTTACAATTTAATCTGTTACATCATAGACTCATCTGTTACATCATAGCCTCATGGTGAAATCAGCCTTGCCACTGGCATCATATCTTCCACGGTGACCTCACAGCCTCACTGTGACATCACCACCTCTTTGTGATGTCATGGCCTCATAGTGATATCACAGCTTCATAGTGATATCACAGGCTCACTGTGGAATTATTGCCTCATTTCTGACATCACAGTCTCACTGTGACATAACAGGCTAACCTCTATAATCATAGCATCAGTGACACCACGGACATCCTGCGTAGCTTCACTATGACACCACGGCTTCACCACTGACATCTCAGGCTCTCAGTCACATGACAGCCACAACAGTGCCACCAAAGCCCCTCTGTGAAATCTCAGCCTCACCAGTAACATCTGAGCCTCATTGTAACATCTGAGCCTCATCACTGACATAAGCCTTACTTCTGACATCACAGCCTAACCACTGAAATCACAGCCGAACTCTGACATTGTAGTCTATCACCACTGGTATCTCAGCCTCACTGTAATATCACAAACTCATGGTAACATCACTGCCTCACAGTGCCATCACAGCCTCTCCTCTGACATCACAGCCTCAGTGTGCCTGCACAGCCTCACCACTGATGAACTCACTGTGAAATCAAAGCATCACCCCTGATGTCACAGTCTCACTGGAATCTCATAGAATCAGCCCTGACATCAGAGCCTCACTGCTACATCACAGCCTCACAGGGACTTTACAGCCTGCCCACTGACACCACAGGCTCACATTTTACATCATACATTCATTGTGACATCAGTCTTGCCACTGACATCACAGCCTCACTGTGACATCACAGTTTCCAGAGTGATATCATCTCATGGTGACATGAAAGCCCACAGTGACATCCATCCTTCACAGTCATATCATAGCCTCATGGTTACATCACAGCCTCACCAGTGACAGCACAGCCTCACCTGTGACATCAGCAATGCCATAGACATTAGTCAGAGCACTGACATCACTGCCACACCATTAACAACACAGCCTTTGACATCACAGCCTCATGGTGACAGCATAAACTCACTGTGGCATCACAGCCTCACCTATGACATCACAGCCTCACTGTGATATAACAAGCTAACCACTGAAATCATAGCATCAGTGACACCACAGACATCTTTCCCAGCCTTGCTGTAACGACACAGCCTAATTACTGACATCTCAGACTCATAGTCACACGACAACCTTACTAGTAATAACAGCCTCGCTCTGGCATCACAGCCTCAGCAGTAACATTCCAGTCTCACTGTGACAACTCAGCCTTATCACTAACATCAGCCTCTCTTCTGACATCACAGCCTAACCACTGACCTCACAGAGACACTGTGATATCACAGCCTCACTGTGACATCAGAGCCTAACCTGTTACATTACAATCTCACTACTTATAAGAGACGCTCACAAGCTGTGATATCTGTGGGAAGATTGGTGTCACAGCCAAACACCACAGCCAGTGACTATGTCACTGTAATGTAATAAGTTCACTGCTGACATCATAACCTCACCAGTGACATCATAGACTCACTATGACATTTTTCTCACCATGGACATTCCAGCCTTATTGTGACATCTCACCTTCACTAATGACATCTCAGCCTCATTTTGACATCAGCCTCACCCCTAACAGCACAGCCTCACTGTGCCATCAAAACCTCTACAGTGACATCATATCACTGTGTCATCAGAGTCTCATTGTGGCATCATGGCCATACTGTCCTCATGGCCTCATTGTGACATTACAACCTGACAGTGCCATCACAGCCTCACTGTGACACCACAAACTCACTGTGTGTGATAGTTAAGCATGGGTGTCAATTTGACACTCTTGGTATTAACTAAGATGGGCTGAGACCACCTCTGGAAAGGATCAACTGACACCACTTAATAGGATTGTACCTGCCCTAGATCCTATGAGAACCTCCAAAGCTTTCATAGGATTCTCACAGTGCTGCAACATATAAAAAGAACCCACTAAAGAGAAGAGATGCCTTATTGCAGCTGTGCTAGGAATTGCTCTTCCTTCCAGCCGCCTTTTCTTAGACCCTCTAACCTTCCAACTCACCAAGTCATTGTTGGCTCAACTAAAGACTCTAGGAATTCTCCAGCATTCAGCCATCACCCACTTGATTACTGAACTGAATGCTACCGGCAGCCATCGTTGGACTACCTCAGCTACTGGCAGGCATTGTTGGACTACCTCGGCCATACTAGAAGCTGACTCAATACATTCCCTATATTATAGTCATTGTGTCTATTCTGCATCTCTAGATAACCTAACTAATACACTGTGACATCAGCCTTGCCACTGACATAATAGCCTCATGGTGACATCACATACAAACTTCTGACATAGCCTCACTGACATCACAGCCTCAATGTGACATCACAGCATCACCACTGATGTCATAGCCTCACTGTGACATCAACCTGGCCACTGATATCACAGTCTTTCTGTGACCTCACAGCCTCCACCATGACATCACCAACTCCCTGTGACATCACGGGCTCATGATGATACCACAGCCAGACAGTTACATCAAAGCCCCACGGTGGCATCACAGCCTCACTAGTGACATGCCAGCCTCACTGTGACATCATACCCTCATCACTCAAATCAACCTCTTTCTGATACTTCAGCCTAACCACTGAAATCACATCCTCACTGTGATGTCATAGTTTCACTCCACTGACATCACAGCCTCACTGTGATATCACGGTATCACAGGTGACAACACTGTCTCTCTGTGACATCACAGCATAACCTCTGAGGTTCTATCCTCACTGTGACATGACAGCCCCACTATGACATCACAGCTCAACTCATTGCCAAACTGTGATATCACAGCATCGACTCTCACATTATAACCTCACTGTCTCATCACAGCCTCATTATGGCATCACAGGCTCACCTCTGAAATCATAGCCTCAATGTGAGATCACACCCTCATTACTGACATCCTACCTAGCTTCACTGTGACACCATAGCCTTACTACTGACACATGACAGCCTCCCTGTAATACCAGTGTCACTGTTGACATCACAACCTCACTGTTATTTCACAATTTCCCCAGTGACATCTCAATCTTACAGTGATATCACAGCCATATCATGCCGTCAAAGTATCACTGTCATGTAAACGTTCAACTCTGACATCATAGCCACACCATGACATCACTGCCTCACCTCAGTTTAGGACAATAAACTCACTGTGACATCACAGCCACAGTGAGCTGGCACAGCTTCACTGGAACATTGCAACCTCACTACTGATATGAGATGTTCACTGCTATATTACAGCCTCACCAGTGACACCACAACCTCATGGTGACATCATAACCTCATTGTGGCATCATAGCCTCACCAGTTATATCACATTGTCAATAACATATCTCAGCCTTATCTCTCACATGAATCTCACTTCTGAAATCACAGCCTAAGCACTGACCTCACAGCTGCACTGTGACATCACAACTTCACGGTGATCTCACAGCCTAACCACTGGTATCCTACCTAGCCTTACTATGACACCACAGTCTCAATATAGATAGCTCAGGCTCACAGTGGTGTGACAGACTCAGTAGTGACATCATAGCCTTTGATACCATAAACAGTGACACACAGCCTTACATGTTACATCACTGCTTCATTGTGACATCAATCTTCCCACAAATATCACAGCCTCACAGTGACTCCATAGACTCATTGTCACCACACAGTCTAACCTGTTACATCATAGCCTCATGGTGAAATCAGCCTTGCCACTGACATCACATCTTCCACAGTGACCTCACATCCTCACTGTGACATTGCACTCTCTGTGATGTCAGTCTCATTGTGATATCACAGCTTCACAGTGATATCACAGCCTCTCTGTTTCATTATAGCCTCATTTCTGAAATCACAGCCTCACTGTGAAATCACACCCTCACCTTTGATATCACAGCCTCTCTATGACATAACAGGCTAACCTCTGAAATCATAATATCAGTGACATCACTGGACATCCCTGCCTAGCCTTGCTATGATACCTACAGCTTTATCACTGACATCTCAGGCTCACAGTCAGATGATATCCCCATGAGTGACACGACAGCCTCACTGTGGCATCTTAGCCTCACCAGAAAAATCCCAGGCTCAGTGTGACATCTAAGCCTCATCACTGACATCAGCCTCACTTCTGACATCACAGAGTCAGTGTGATTGCACAGCTTCACCACTGACCTCCTAAACTCACTGTGAAATCCAAGCATCAGCCGTGACATCACAGCTTCAGTGACATCTCATAGATCATCCCTGACATCAGAGCCTCAATGCAACACCACAGTCTCACAGGGAATTCACAGCCTGCCCACTGACACCACAGGCATACTTGTTACATCATAGCCTCATTGTAACATCAATCTTGTCATGACATCACACCCTCACTGTGACCACAGTTTCCAGAGTGATATCACCTCATGGTGACATGACAGCCCACAATGACATAAAATTTCAGTGACATACAGACTCAGTGTGATATCACGACCTACCAGTGACACTATAGCCTCACTGATGACATGATTGTTGCCACTGATATTAGTCAGAACACTGACATCACTGGCACTCCAAAGACAACCCCGCCTTTGACATCACAGCCTAACCAGGGTCACTGTTATGTAATAAGATCAACTCTGATATCACAGCCTCATCAGTGACATCATAGACTCACTATGACATGTTTCTCACCACTGACATTCCAGCCTCATTATGACATCACAACTTCACCAGTGACATCACAACCTTGCAGTGAAATCAGCCTCACCACCAACATCACAGCTTCACAGTGCGATCCAAACCTCTCCAGTGACATCAAAACATCACTGTGTCATCAGAGTCTCACTGTGACATAATAGCCACACTGTGTCCTAACAGCCTCACTGTGAAATCACAAACTTACTGTAATATCACAACTTCCTCAGTGATATCACAATCTCACAGTGACAATACATCCATACCGAATAAACATTCACCTCTGACATCATAGCCTCACTGTGACATCATAGCCTCATCACTGATATGACAGGCTACCAGTTATATCACAGACTCACAGTGACCTCACAGCCTCAATGTGACCTCACACACTAACCTGTTACATCATAGACTCACTTATTACCTCACAGCCTCATGGTGAAATCAGCCGTGCCACTGATATCACATCTTCCTCTCTGACCTCACCTCCTCACTGTGACATCCCAACCTCTCTGTGATGGCACAGCCTCATAGTGATATCACAGCTCCACAGTGATATCACAGCCTCGCTGTGGCATTATTGCCTCATTTCTGACATCTCAGACTCTCTGTGATATCATGGCATCACTGGTGACAAACAGTCTCACTATGACATCACAGCCTCTCCTCTGAGGTTATGGCCTCACTGTTAAATGACTGCCTCACCAAGAAATCATAGGCTCACCTCTCGAATCATTGACAACTGTGACATCACAGCATCAGCTCTGACATTATAGCCTTACTGTTTCATCACAGCCTCACTATGACATCACAATTTCCACAGTGACATCACAATCTACAGTACATTGTAGCCTCATTGTGACATTCACAGCCATCACAGTATGTGCCATCAAAGTATCCCTGTGACATAAAGCTTTACCTCTGACATTATAGCCTTACCATGACATCTCAGCCTCAATTTGACACAATAATCTCACTGTGATATCAGAGCCTCACTAGTGGCAATACAGCCTCACCAATGACATAGTCTCCCTGTGAAAGCACAGTCATTACTGACATCACAACCTCATTGTGACATCAAAGCCAATCTGTGTCAGCACAGCCTCACTGTGATATCACAGCCTCATGACTGATATGACAAGCCCATCGTGATATGACAAGCTAACCGTGTTATTACAGCTTTACCAGTGTCACCATAGCCTCATGTTGACATCATGTGACATCACTGTGAGGCTGTGATGTTACAATGAGGCTGAGATGTCGGTGCAACTGTGAGACTAGTGGTTAGGCTGTAATTTCAGAACTCAGACATGTAAGAGATGAGGTTGAGATGTCGCATTGATGATGCAATATAACTGGTGAGGCTGTGATGCCACAGTGAGGTTATGTACATCACAGCCTCATTGTGACATCATAGCCATACCATGCCATCAAAGCATCACTGTGACATAAAGCTACACCTCTGATATCATAGCCTCACTGTGACACTGCAGCCTCAGATTGACACAATAAACTCACTGTGACATTAGAGCCTCACTAGTGAAAATACAGCATCATCAATGACATAGTCTCTCTGTGAAAGCATAGTCACTACTGCCATCAAAACCTCACTGTGATATCATAACCTCACTGTGACATCACAGCCACAATACACCAGCACAGCCTCATTGTAACATCACAGCATCACCATTGGTATGACAGGCTCATATTGACATCACAGACTTTCCTCTGATATCACAGTCTCAGTGTGACTCCACAGCCTCACCATTGACATCGTAACCTCACTGGGAAATCCAAGCATTACCCATAACATCACAGTCTAACTGTGACATCACAGCCTCACCACTGATATGACAGGTTCACTGTGATATTACAGCCTAACCAGTGACATCACAGCCTCATGGTAACATCATAACCTCACTGTTGCATCACAGGCTCACCAGTTATATCACATCGCCAATGTGACATCTCAGCTGCATCTCTCACATCAGTCTCACTTCTAAAATCCCAGCCTAATTAACCTCTGGCCCCACAACTTCACAGTGTCATCACAGACTCACTGTGACATAGCAAGCTAACCTCTGAAATCATAGTATCAGTGACACCACGGACATCCTGCCTAGGCTCGCTATAATCCCACAGCCTCATCACTGACATCTCAGGCTCACAGTCTCATTACAGCCTAAAGAGTGACACCGCAGCCTTGCTGTGGCATCAGAGTTACCCCAGTAATATCCCAGCCTCATTGTGATGTGTCACCATTATCACTGACATCAGCCTCAATCCTGCCATCCATCATAACCACCAAAACCTCAGCTGAACTGTGATGTCATAGTCTATCACTACTGATATCCCAGTCTCACTGTGATATCACAACCTGACATTAATGTCACAGCCTCACAGTGACATAACAGCCTCTCCTCTGACATCACAGCCTCAATGTGACTGCACAGTCTCACCACTGATGTCCTAAATTCACTGTGAAATCCAAGCATCACCCGTGACATTACAGTCTCAATGACATCTCATATAATCAGCCTGACATCACAGCCATACTGTGCCTTGAAAGCATCGCTGTGACATAAAGCTTCACCTGATATCATAACCTCCCTGTGACATCATAGCCTCATTTTGACACAATAAACTTACTGTGACATTAGAGCCTCACTAATGACAATACAGCCTCACCAATGACATAGTCTCCCTGTGAAAGCACAGTCACAACTAATATCATAACTTCACTATGACATCACAGCCACACTGTGCAAACACAGCCTCACTGTGACATCACAATTTCACTATTACATCACAGCCACACTATGCCAACACAGTCTCACGGTAACATCATAGCCTCACAGTGACATCAGCCTCAGTTTGAGACAATAAACTCACTGTGACAATAGAACCTCACCAATAAATTGGTGATGTCATGGAGAAGGCTGTGAGGTCACAGTGAGACTATGATATCAGTGGCAAGGCTGATGTCACATTGAGTCTATGATGTCAGTGGTGATGCTGTGATGTCACATTGAGTCTTGAGTTACAGTGAGGCTATGTCAGAAGTGTTTATGTGATGTCACCATGAGGCTATTATGTCAGTGGTAATGCTGATGTCACAGTGAGTTTGTGATGTCACAGTATGGCTGTGATGTCACTATCAGGTTGTAATGTCACAGTGAGGCTGTGAGGATAGAGCATGGCTATGATGTCATATTGAAGCTCTGATGCTGTGATGTCAGGGGTGGTGTTTGGATTTCACAGTAAGGTTAGGACATCAATAGTGAAGCTGTGCACTCACACTGAGACTGTGATGTCAGGGTAGAGGCAGTGATGTCACTGTATTCCTGTCATATCAGTGGTGAGGCTGTGATACTACAGTGAGGCTATGCTGGGACAGTGTGGCTGTGATGTCACAATAAGGTTGTGATATCACAGTGAGGTTGTGATATCAACGAATGTGCTTTCAAAAAGAGACGATGTCATTGGTGAGGCTACATTGTCAGTGGTGAGACTCTAATGTCACAGTGAGTTTATTGTGTCAAACTGAGGCTGCCATATCACAGTGAGGTTATGATGTCAGAGGTGAAGCTTTATGTCACTGTCATAGTTTGATGGCACAATATGGCTGTGATGTTACAATGAGGCTGTCATGTCACAATGAGGCTGTGATATTGCTGTGAGTTTGCATGTCACTGAGGGCTGTCATGTCACCATGAGGTGATATCACTCTAGAAGCTCTGATGTCAGAGTGAGGCTGTGATATCAGTGGCAAGATTGATGTCACAATGAGGCTATGATGTATCAATTAGGCTGGGAATGCTCTGTGAGGTTGTGATGTAACTGGGGAAGTTGTGATGTCACAGTTAGGTTGTGATGTCAATGGTGACATTGTAGGGTCACAGGGAGGCTGCCATGTTTCAATGAGCCTGTATGGTTAGTGGTGAGGCTGTGGTATCATAGTGAGGTTAGGTAAGATATCAGTGATGAGGGTATTATGTCACATTGAGACTATGAATTCAAAAGTGAGGCTGTGATGTCTAGTGAGGCTGTGATGAAACAGTGAGGCTATAATGTCAGAGTCAATGCTGTCCTGTCATAGTTGGGCAACAATTTCAGAGGAGAGCCTTGATGTCATACTGAGGCTGTGATGAAATAGTGAGGCTATAACCTAAGAGATGAGACTGTGACATAACAGTGAGGCTGGGTTGTCACCAGTTTTGCCATGATATCTCAGTGAGACTGTGATGTGAGTGGAGTGATACCATGACATCACAGTAAGGATGTGATTTTAGTGGTTTGGCTGTGATATCAGAATGACAGTGATGTGCGTGATGAGGGTATGATGTCACAGTGAGGCTAGCATATCACAGCTAAGGCTGTGATGCCACCGTGAGGCTTTAATGTCACATTTGTCTCTAGTGCCACCATGAGCCCATGATGTCACCAGGAGTTGGTGATGTCATGGTGGAGGCTGTGAAGTCATACAGAGACTGTGATATCAGTGCCAAGGGGGATGTCACAGTGAGGCTATGATGTCAGAAGTGAAGCTGTGATGTTACATTGAGTGAGGGATGTCACTGTGAAGATGTGATGTCACTTAGGGAGTTGTGATGTCACATGGAGGTTGTGATGTCAATAGCAACACTGTGGTATCATAGGGAAGCTGTAATGTTTCAGTGAGACTTTGAGGTCAGTTGTGAGGCTGTGGTGGCATCATGAGGCTAGGTAGGATGTCGGTGATGAGGGTGTGATGTCGCATTGAGGCTATGATTTCAAGGTGAGGCTGTGATGTCATAGTGAGGCTGTGATGAAACAGTGAGGCTATAACATCAGAGCCGATGCTGAAATGACACAGATGGGCAATGATGTCAGAGGTGAGCCTGTGATGTCATAGTGAGGCCATTATGTCAAAGTGAGGCTATAACCTCAGAGGTGAGGCTGTGATGTCAGTTAGGCTGTGTTGTCATCAGTGATGCCATATCACAGAGTCTGAGATGTCAGTGGAGCAAGACTGTAACATCACAGTGAGGGTGTGATTTCAGTGGTTGGGCTGTGATATCAGAATGAGGTTGGTGTGAGTGATAAGTGTGTGATATTACAGTGAGGTTGGCATGTCACTGATGAGGTCATTATGTTACTGTGAGGTTGTGACATTTTCTGGGGAAATCCAAGGAACTAAGTTTAAAGCTTCCTCCCAAAACTCTTCTAAGTCTTTTGGTTTCACTTTGATCATACTAAGGCTTGACTTAGATTTCAGTGGTTAGGCTGTTTTGTCAGAATTGAGGCTGATGTCAGTGATGAGGCTGAGATACCACAGCGAGGCTGTGGTGTCACTGTTGAGACTGTCATGTGACTGTGAGCCTGAGATGTCAGTGAGGAGGCTGTGGTGTCATAGTGAGGCTAGGCAGGATGTCCGTGGTGTCACTGATGCTATGATTTCAGAGGTTATCCTGTTGTGTCACAGTGAGGCTGTGATGTCAGATGTGAGGCTATAATGCCACAGTGAGGCTGTGATATCACTGTGAGGTTGTGGCATCACAGAGAAATTGTGATGTCATAGTGAGGATGTGAAGTCACTGTGGAAGATGTAATATCAGTGGCAAGGCTGATTTTACCATGAGGCTATGGTGTAGATGAGTCTATGATGTAAACATTTAGACTGTGAGGTCACAATGAGGCTGTGAGATCCCTGTGAGGCTGTGATATTGGTGGGAAGGTTAATGTCACAGTGAGGCAGTGATATAATATGTGAAGCTGTGGTGTCACTGTTTATGCTGTCAAAGGTTATGATGTCACTGCTGAGGCTGTCAAGTCACTGTAAGCCTGTGTTTTCTGTGGTGTATGATATTATCATGTGGTGTCATAGTAAGGCAAGCTGGGATACCAGTGGAGATTCTGTGATTTCTCACTGTGGCTGAGATGTCATTATGATGCTGTGATGTCATAGTGAGGTTGTGATGTCACAGAGAGGCTGAGATGTTACTAGTGAGGCTGTAATGCCACAAAATTGCTGTGGTGTCACTGTTGGGGCTGTCACATGACTGTGAGCCTAAGATGTCAGTAATGAGTCTGTGGTGTCATAAAAGGCTAGGCAGGATGTCTGTAGTGTCACTAATGGTATGATTTCAGAGGTTAGCCTGTTATGTAACAGCATGTCAGTAATGTCAGAGGTGAGGCAGCGATGTCACAATGAGGCTGCGATGTCAGAAATGATGCTCTAATTCCACAGTGATGGTGTGATATCACTGTGAAGCTGTGATGTCAATATGAGTCTGTGACATCACAGACTGATTGTGATATAACAGTGAGGATATGAGGTCACTGTAAAAGATGTGATGTCAGTGGCAAATCTGATTTCACCATGAGGCTATGATGTAACAGGTGAGTATATGATATAACAGGTTAGATTGTGAGCCCACACTGAGGCTGTGAGATCACTGTGAGGCTATGATATCTGTGGGACAATTGATGTCAGAGTGAGGCAATGATATTTCATGTGATGCTGTGGTGATACTGTTTATGATGTCAAAGGCTGTGATGTTACTGCTGAGGCCGTTATGTTACTGAGCCTGTGCTAACTGTGTTAAGATTGTGGTATCCTAGTAAGGCTAGGTAGGATACCAGTACTGAGGCTATGCTGTCAGCATGAGGCTGTGATGCCATAGTGAGTTTATGATGTCAGCATTAGGCTGTGGTTTCACTGGTGAGGCTGGGATATCATGGTGAGCCTGTTCTATCAGTGATGAAACTGATATCACAGTAAGGCTGTGCTGGCACAGTATGGCTGTGATAGCACAGTGAGGTTGTGGTGTAACAGTGAGGTTGTGATGTTAGTGACTGCTTTCACAAGGAGACTATGTCATTGGTGAGGCCATATTGTCACTGGTGCGGCTCTTATGTCACAGTGAGTTTATTGTGTCAAACTTAGGCTGTAATATGAAAGTGAGGTTATGATGGCAGAGGTGAAGCTTTATGTCACAGTGATGCTTTGATGGCACGGTATAGCTATGATATCACAATGAGGCTGTGATGTCACAGTGAGGCTGTGATGTCACAGTTGGGCAATGATTTCATAGGTGAGACTGTGATATCACTGCTGAGGCTGTTATGTCACTGTGAACCTATGCTATCTGTGGTGAGGTAATGCTAGGTAGGATACCAGTGGCGAGGCTGTGATGCCACCATAAGTCTTTGATGTCACCATGTGTCTGTGGTGTCACAAGGATTTGGAGATGTCAAGATAGAGGCTGTGAGGTCATAGTGAGACTCTGATGTCAATGGCAAGACTGATGTTACAGTGAGGATGCTGTGATGTCATATTGAGGCTGTGATGTCACAGTGAGGCTATGTCAGAGGTGTTGTCACCATGAGGCTGTTATGTCAGTGGCAAGGCTGAGGTCACAGTGATTGTGTGATGTCACAGTGAGGCTGATATGTCACTGTCAGGTTTTAATGTCACAGTGAGTCTGTGAGGACCCAGGGTGGCTATGAAGTCACAGTGAGGCTCTGTTGACAGAGTGATAACATGATGTCACTGGAGAGGCTTTGATAGCACAGTGAGGCTGTGATTTAAGTAGTGAAGCTGATGTCACAATGAGGTTGTGATGTCAATGGTGAAGGTGTGATGTCACAATAAGGCTGAATGTCACTGGTGATTAAAATATCACAATGAGGCTGTGATGTCACTGGTGAGGCTATGATGTCAGTGGTGAACATATTAAATGACAGTGGCACTGGTGAGGCTGTGATGTCAAAGGTTCTGTTGTCCCTGGTGTAGCAGTGATGTCAGTCCTCTAACTAATGTCAGTGGTGATGCTGATGTCACAGGTAAGACTGTGCTGTCACTGTTGAAGTAGTGATGCCACACTGAGGCTGTGATGTCACCATGAAGTTTGTATGTCGTTGTGTGCTGTCATGTCACCCTGAGGTTATCAGTCTGGAAGCTGTGATGTCACAGTGAAGCTGTGATGTCACTGACAAGACTGATGTCACAGTGAGGCTACGATGTAACAGTTGAGCCTGTGGTGTCAGTGGGAAGGTTGTGAAGTCACTGTGATGCTGTGATGTCACAGGGAGGCTCTGCTGTCAGGGCTGATTCTATGAGATGTCAGTGAGGCTGTGACTCAGGAGTAATGCTTGGATTTCACAGTGAAGTGAGGACATCAGTGGTGTGGCTGTGCAGTCACACTGATGCTGTGATTTCAGAGAAGAGTCTGTAATGTCTCTCTCTGAGGTGGTTATGTTACTGTGAGGTTGTGACATTTTCTGGGGAAATCCAAAGAGCTAAGATTAGAGCTTCCTCCCAAAAATCTTCTAAGTCCTTTGATTTCACTTAAGTTCAGCTTAGATATCAGTGGTTAGGCTGTTTTGTCAGAATTGAGGCTGATGTCAGTGATGAGGCTGAAATGCCACAGCAAGGCTGTGGTGTCACTGTTGAGGCTGTCATGTGACCATAAGCCTGAGATGTCAGTGATGAGGCTGTGGTGTCACAATGAGGTAGGCAGGATTCCGTGGTGTCACTGATGCTATGATTTCAGAGGTTAGCTTGTTGCATCACAGTGAGGCTATGGTGTCAGATGTGAGGCTATAATGCCACAGTGAGCATGTGATATCACTGTGAAGCTGTGATGTCCCTGTGAAGCTGTGATATCACAAAGAGGTTGTGATGTCATAGTGAGGCTGTGAAGTCATTGTGGAAGATGTGTTATGAGTCGTAAGGCTGATTTCACCATGAGGCTATGATGTAACAGATGACTTTATGATGTAACAGTTTAAATTGTGAGGTCACAGTGAGGCTGTGAGATCACTGTGAGGCTATGATGTAACATGTGAAGCTGTGGTGTCACGGCTTATGATGTCAAAGCCTATGCTATCACTGTTGAGGCTGTCACATCACTGAGAGCCTGTGCTTTCTGTGTTGAGACTGTGGTGTCATGGTATGGATAGTTGGGATGCCATTGGTGATTCTGTGATGTCTCATTGTAGCTGTGATGTTACCATGAAGTCGTAATGTCACAGTGAAGCTGATATGGTTACAGTGAGGCTGGAATGTTACTGGTGAGGCTGAAATGCCACAGGGTTGTTGTGGTGTCACTGTTGGGGCTGTCACATGACTGTGAGCCTAAGATGTCAGTGAAGAGGCTGTGGCATCATAGCAAGGCTAGGCAGAATGTCTGTAGTGTCAACTCATGCTATGATTTCAGAGATTAGATTGTTATGTCACAGTGAGTCAGTAATGTCAGAGGCGAGGCTATGATGTTAGAAATGAGGCTATAGTTCTACAGTGATGATGTGATATCACTGTGAAGGTGTGATGTCAATATGAGTCTATGACATCACAGACAGGTTGTGATATCACAGTGAGATTATGATGTCACTGTAAAAGTTGTGATGTCAGTGGGAAATCTGATTTCACCACGAGGCTATGATGTAACAGGTGAGTCTATGATGTAACAGTTTAGACTGTGAGGTCACAGCGAGGATGTGAGGTCACTGTGAAGGTGTGATATCTGGGAAAATTGATGTCAGAATGAGGCAATGATATTTCATGTGATGCTGTAGTGTCACTATTTATGAAGTCAAAAGCTGTGATATCACTGTTGAGGCTGTCACATCACTGTGAGTGTGTGCTAACTGTAGTGAGGTTGCAGTGTCCTAGTAAGGCTAGGTAGGATACCAGTACTGAGGCTGTGATGTCACTATGAGGCTGTGATGCCACAGTGAGATTATGTTGTTAAAATTAGGCTATGGTTTCACTGTTGAGGCTGTGATATCATGGTGAGCCTGTCCTATCAGTAATGAAGCTGTGATATCACAGTGAGGCTATGCTGGCACAGTGTGGTTGTGATGTCACAGTGAGGTTGTGATGTCAGTAGTGGCTGTGCTTTCACAGGGAGACTATGTCATTGGTGAGGCCATATTGTCTCTGGTGTGGCTCTTATGTCACAGTGAGTTTATTGTGTCAAACTTAGGCTGTGTCACAGTGAGGCTATGATGGCAGAGGTGAAGCTTTATATCACAGTGATGCTTTGATGGCACAGTATAGCTGTGATGTCACAATGAGACTGTGATGTTACTGTGAAGCTGTGATGTCACAGTTAGGCAATGATTACATAGGTGAGCCTGTATATCACTGCTGAGGGTGTCATGTCACTGCAAGCCTGTGATATCTGTGGTGAGGCTCTGGTGTCCCAGTAAGGCTAGGTAGTATACCAGTGGTGAGGCTGTGATGCCACTATGAGGCTTTGATGTCACCATGTGTCTGTGGTGTTACCGTGAGCCTGTGATGTCACAAGGATTTGGAGATGTCAAGGTAGAGGCTGTGAGGTCATAGTGAGACTGTGATATCAATGGCAAGGCTGATATCACAGTGAGGCTCTGATGTCAGTGGTGATGCTGTGATGTCACATTGAGGCTGTGATGTTACAGTGAGACTATGTCAGAGGTGTGTATGTGATGTCACCATGAGGCTGTTATGTCAGTGGCAAGCTGATGTTACAGTGATTGTGTGATGTCACAGTGAGGATGTTATGTCACAGTCAGGTTGTAATGTCTCAGTGTGGCTGTGAGGACCCAGGATGGCTATGAAATCACAGTGAGGCTCTGATGACACAGTGACATCCTGATGTCACAGTGAGGCTGTGATGTCAGTGGTGAGGCTGATATCATAATGAGGCTGTGATATCAGTGGTGAAGGTGTGATGTCACAATAAGCCTGGAGTGTCAGTAGTGATTAAGATATCACACTGAGGCTGTGATGTCACTGGAGAGGCTGTAGTGTAAACATGAAGTTGTGATATCACAGGCTGTGATATCAGTGGTAATAGACTATGACATCACAGTTTGGCTGGGATTTCAGTGGTTAGGCTGTGATATCAGAAGTGAGGCTGATATCAGTGATGAGGCTGAGATGTCACAGTGAGGCTGGATATTACTCGAGAGGCTCCGATATCACAGTGTGGCCGTGGGGGGTCACTGTTGAGGCTGTCATGTGACCATGATTCTGAGATGTCAGTGATGAGGCTGTGGTGTCATAGCAAGGTTAGTCAAGATGTCTGTGGTGTCACTGATGCTATGATTTCAGAGGTTAGTGCTGCATTCTTATCCAACAATCATATTTGGACAAGGTCCAGCATGACAGAATTTTGTTTCAAGGAAACAAATAATGGATAAAGACATGACATTATTTGATGTAAATAAGATAAATAAATAAATATGGGCATTCTCAGGCCTTAGTATTACTGTCTGCCTTAGTGTTAGTGTCTGATTCTGGCCGAAAGCCTGCTGGCTGGGGAGTTTAACATCTAAATGGGCAATTGCTAGGTCCTAGGGGCTCTCCCTATGTAAATTAAATTTTGCCTCTGGCAGGAGGATTCCTCCCTCTGGAAGACCTCTAGAAATTGAGTCTATCTCTTTTATGTTCTTAGATCTTTTTGTTGTTTTTGTTGTTTTTCTCATGACTAGCTAGGTTACAGTCCCTCCCCCACACATTTGATGTTAATACATTAACTAGGGAAAATCTACTTTGAAACATTCATTGTCTCTTTGCTTTTGGCAACTGAGTGTCATGCCTGCTTTAACTCTACCTCGAGACATCATGTCTGTTCCAACACAGAAAATATATGTCACCTCTGCTATTCCTTTGTTACACAGAATGTTTTCATAATCCTGTAAAGAATTTGGTCCTGGTTTTCTTTAATGTTTTCCCTATGAGCATGGTGACACATCCCATGGCCTTGACTCTGGATTTTCTAAAGTGTATAAACTGCTAAAAATTTCCATAAAGAGTTCAGATTCACTCATCCCAGAGATCTGTCTATCTGTCCTCCGTTCACCACAGCCTTGTCCACCTTGTGGAGTTGAGCCCTGGATTTCAGGTTGCAGCTTTATCTGGCACCCAAACCTGAGATACTAGACTAGGTAAGTCTTTCCTTTTCTCTTTTATTCTCTTTAAGTCTTTCAGGTAATGATAGAATCCTGTCAGGGTGCAGAAGACCCCTCAGACCAAGTGGAGCTGAGTTTAGCAGATGGGTAAGGATAGGATTCTGTCAGGGTACAGAAGACCCTTTGGTCGAGACTGGAGCCAAGTTAAGACGATGGGTAACTAACATGGGCCATACTGAGTCTAAAGAAAGAAAACTCTTTATTGGCATAACTAAACAAATGATAAATTCATAAGATGTTCATGTCTCTTTTAAGCAGTTGCAATAGTTAAGTGCAGATGTCAACTTGCTGTTGAGGGTTTGAGTTCTCCGCATAGTTATAGAGAGTTGATGGTTGAGTTAAGCCCAGAGCAAAGCTGAAGGAGATTGTATAGCTGATGAGGAAGACCCAGCCCATGGTGGGTGGGGTGATTCCCTGGATAAATCACAGAGAGCTTGTTGAGAGAGTTGGCATCCTCTGTTCACTGGGACAGACATGCTGGTCTGGCAAATTAGGATTGTCCATTTCTCAGCTGTTATGTGGTGATGGTGGCCATTTCTCTTGGCACTGGTGTTACTGCATGCTCTTCCTTCAAGCCGGACTGAGAACTGTAACCAATGATTGTAAGAGAATAAACCCTTGTTCCCTTAAGCTGTTTGATGGACATTGTCATAGTTAAGCACAGGTGTCATCTTGACTCTTGAGGGTTTGAGCTCTGGGCCCAGTTATAGAGAGTTGATGGTTGAGTTAATCCCAGAACAAACCTGAAGGAGATTGTCCAGCTGCTGGGGAAGACCCAGCCCATGGTGGGTGGGATTAGGCCCTGGCTAAATCACAGAGAGCTGGTTGAGAGAGTGAGCATCCTTCTATATACTTGGCCAGACATGCTGGTCTGACAAGTAAGGATTGTCCATCTCTCAGCCATTATGATGGCCAGTTCCCTCAGCCCTGGTGTTGGTGTGTGCTCTCCTGTTAAGCTGGACTATGAACTGTAACCAGAAATCGTAAGAGAATAAACCTTAAGCCATTTGATGGTCATTTATCAGCATCTATGCAGATGAATTGCAACAGTCATTTATCAGCAAGCATGCAGGGAAACAATTAAGAAAAGTTTTTCATTTTGTACAAAAATGTTGTCCTTAGTTTCCAGAAGAAGGAACCTTGGATCTAGAAACTTGGGAAAAGATAGGAAAAGAAATAAAAAACTATTATCATATTCATGGAACAGAAAAGGTCCCAATTGTTACATTTTCTTTATGAAGTTTAATGATAGATTCATTAGGTCCTCATCAAGAAACAGTAAGCATAGCACAGGAAACTAAGAGAAGGGAAAATAAAGATAAAAATTATGAAGGCTTAATTGAGCCTCAACATGTCATAACAGTAAGCTTAGAGGATGAAGTGGATGATAATGTCCTGTCTCCCTCTGAGGAGATTGATTTAGGAAAGGAAGCAGATGATGATGTCCTGTCTCCCTCTGAGGAGACTGGTTTAGGGAAAGAAGCAGACAGTGATGTCCTGTCTCCCTCTGAGGAGACTGATTTAGAGGAAGAAGAAGCACCTCACCATAATGAGAATGATGGGGTATTTCTAAAGGCTTCAATGCCATTTCCCCTTGAGAGTACTAGGAAGTCTCCAAGAGAGGTAGGCTTTCTTGGAGCAGTACAACAGGCTATAAGAATGGAAACTGAAGATCCCACATGGGAACCAAATCTAGAAGCTACAGAAATAGTTATAAAGCAATTGGCCTTTACAATATTCCATGTAAAGCTTCCCATAGAATATGTTGCACTCTTGAGCTGACTCCTCTTAGAGTATACAGCTCTCCTTGGCAGGTGTCCCACATTGTCTCTGGAATGTTTAACATCTTTACTTCTCAATGGCTGTCATGGATTGAAATGTGTCCCTCACAGTCTCATGTGTTTGGCAAGGTCATGGCATCTTGATAAGTGGAGACTCGCTGGAGGAAGGCAGTCACAAACGATGGGCCTTGAGGTGGATTAGCCCCACCCTACCTCGAGGAGAAGTCTGCCTTTGCTGCAAGCAGTCTTGCAGCTCTCACCTTCCAAGATGTCTGCAGTGCCTTAACCTCCTCCAGCTTTGGCCAGTCAGCCATGCCACCTCTGCCATGAAAATGCCTCCTCTCTGGAACCGTAAGCTGAATAAACTTCCCTTTCTCCCTTAAGTTGATTGACTTTGAGTGTTCTCTCACAGCAATTGTTAAGAGTAACTGTTACAATGGCAAACCAGGCTTTAACTCCACAGCACAAATTGCCTTTCTTGGGCCTCTAAACTGCAGACTTTCTGACACATGCTGCCTGGCTTCCATCATTTTTTGAAATCTTGGAGGACTCCACTATCTCCTCCCTCTTGTATCCTTGATGCCTCTAAAACCAGAACCACATGAACGACTTTACAAAGACTGGCCCCCTTGGATCATAGCTGATTCTGCTTTTCTATGCTGACCATGGGGAAAAGCTCTTCCACACCTGGACAGTTGTTTTATAGAACTGGATCCTTGTTTTGGAACTCCACCCTTCAGCTCATTTCTTCTAAAGGGATTTGCATTCTTATTGGTGGGAGCCTCCCTAAGGATCTTGCCCTCAACCTAGGGCCTCTCCTATTATTCAAATTGGAGCAGACTTTGATTTACAAATGGAGCTAATCTCTTTGACAACCATTTTGTTCTCTGCTTCCTGGTTCAACTCTTTAAGTTTAGTATTGTATTTTTCATCATCAGATCTTACAGTTTTTGCTTATTCCTGATTCTTTGCTTTTTCATAACTCTGAAGACAACTAAAAAGTAGCCATATCACATTGTCAAGACTATGCTGGTTTGAAATTTCTTCCACCAAGCACTCCAGTTTAACTTCAGGCAAGCTTTCAGGATAATGGCAAAACTTCAGTAAACTCTCAGCCAACACATGGCTCCATGTGTCACTCCTCCAGTTACAAACATAGTCTTTTTCCCCTCTAGACCATCACAAGTTGGGCTTCCACTGCCTGCTTCTCCCACAGCATTGCTCTCCCCTGAGCTCTCACAAGAAAGGTCCATTTGGCCCCGTCACCAAGATACAAAGACTTTCCCAGCACAAAGTCCCACAGTTCTCTACACTTATCCCAAACAAATAGTTCCAAAGGCACACTAGCCACATTACAGCATTGGCCATACTGCTGGGTACCAACTTCTTTCAGCTTCACAAACAACTTCATGGTGTGGTACCAGCTGTTCTTAATCTCACAGCAATACCCCACTCCTGGTACCAATTTCTGTAATAGTGACTCATAACTGTTGCTGTGAAAAAGCACCCAAAGTCAATTAACTTAAAGGAGAAAGGGAGATTTATTTATAGTTCCAGAGGGAAAGTACAGTCTCTCAAAGCAGAGGCATCATGGCTGGCTGGCCAAAGCTGTAGGAGGCTAAATTTCCATAGACATCTTGGAAGCTGAGAGTTGCAGATTGCTTTCATCAAAAGTAAACTTTCTCCTGGAGATAGGGTGGGACTAATCCACTTCAAGGCCTACTCCTTGTGACTGCCTTCCTCCAGCAAGGCTCTACCACTCAAGATGCTAAACACATGAGACTGTGGGAGACACATTTCAAATCATGACAGGCCTGCTCCTTAAGTACTATCTTTATTGCTTATCAATACACTGCACACAAAGTTCAACAAACATGGGGGAAGGTCCACACACAGGTCATCTACCAATGTTTCAAACAGAGTAGCACACTACATGTCACTGTCCTGTTGGGCGCATAGGCAAATCCTGTCATTCACATTCTTATCTATTCATAGCACACTGGTTGGCTTACAGGCCCTTGCTTCAATACTTCAATTTAAGCACTCCTAACTTGGGCTCACAGGCCCTGTATTTATTTATTTACTTTCACACTTAAATTTCATCTTTATCTGTGTTCTACATACTCCCCCACACATTTGATGTTTGTACATAAACCAGGGAAAATCTACTTTTCTTTTAGCAATTGTCATGCCTGCTTTAACTCTACCCAGAGACATCATGTTTGTTCCAACACAGAAAATATGTCACCTCTGCTTTTCCTTTGTTACCAGAAATGAATACACTCTACATAATTCTATAAAGAATTTGGTTTTGGTTTTCCCTATGGGTGTGGTGACACCTCCCCTTGTGGAAGAAAAAGAAATTTTAGACAGACCCAAAAGCAGAAATGTCTACGTCCTTGAGCTTGGTGGTCAGCAGTTTTCAGAGTTCTGAAAACAACAGGTGGCTAGAGACTGAAAACATCTCCCCTCTCAAGGTCCCTGTAAGAATGCCCAGATGCACAAACCACCCAGACCTCCCCCCAAAGTTGGTTCCAGAAATCTCCCCCTTCAAGGTCTCAGAGAAATGTTTTTCAATATGCTTCTAAGCCCGTTTGCCCCCTCCCCACACAGAACTCCGGGAATGCTCCCAATACGTGCAGTTATGCCAAACACCACCAACGCCTTAGTATATTATTGTAACTATGACCGAGCTCACCCCAAGCCCACTGCTATCTTGCACAAACAAGTCAGCTCTGCCGCGGAGTGCAGACCGAGACCTCGACCAAACATCTGATGGTCATCCTTGGCTGACTCAACTTCTTTTGTGCTGTAAAAAGTGTGCCAAAGAGTGCTATGAGAAAATAGTTTTGCTAACCCTATAAAAACCCACCCGACCTCAGTCGGGGCCGCTCTTCTCTTGCTTGCAGGGGGAGGCGGTCCTGGCATGGCCAGAATAAACTCGCCTTTTGCCATTGCAGCAGCCTCTCGGTCCTCGTGTCTCCTTGGGGTCGGGGCGGGTGACTTGGAGGAACTTCGGTTCCAACACCCCTGGCCTGTACTTTAGATTTTCTAAAGAATATAAATATAAACTCTGATAAAAATTTCCATAAAGAGTTCAGATTCACTCATTCTAGAGATCTGTCATTCTGTCCTCCATTTGCTGAAGCCTTGGATTTAAGGTTGAAGCTTGGACTGCAACAGGTTAGCCTGTTATGTTACTGTGAGGGTGTGAGGTCTGGGGTGATGCTTAGATTGCATAGTGAGGTTAGGGCACCAGTGGTGAGGCTATGCAGTCATATTGAGGCTGTGATGTCAGATGAGAAGCTGTGATGTCACTGTGAGGTGGTGTTACTGTGAGGTTGTGATATCACAGTGAGGCTGTGATATCAGTGGTGATTAGACTGCGACATCACAGTTTGGCTGAGATTTCAGTGATTAGGCTGTGATGTCAGAAGTGAATCTGATGTTGAGAAACTTGAAAGACAAGAAAGAAAAACTCCTGTAAACAAGCTGACTCTGAGAGCATAGTATCCTGGGAAAACCTACAGAAAGGCCCAACTAAGAGACAAAGGAGGGAGACTTGCATAAACAGAGCTGTTAAAAAAAAAAACAGGTACCAGGGGTCTTAGATAAAGGGTTGAGAAAGGCCTGAACAAACAAGACCTTAAGGATCCAAATGTCCAATGACCAGATAAGTAACTGAATTAAGAGATTTATGATTACTATGTCAAGGCCGGTGGTGACTATAAAATTCTCAAGGTTTCCAGTTTCCTACTTAATAAAAAAGTAACTTGTGACCAATCCACTTAAGCCCTGTAGAAGAAGCCCTGAGACCCATTTCAAATTGTATAAACCCCAGAAAAACACAGGTCAGGGCTCCACTTTGCCTACTGTGAGCCCTTGCTTGAACTCATAATGTTATTATGTTATAACATCACACTGTTTATTATGTCATTATATTGGTGGTCGACTTCAGTGGATTCTTTGGGATTTTTAAACTTTGGGAATAACAATATCAGTGATGAGACTGAGATGTCAAAGTGAGACTGGGATGTTACCTCTGAGGCTCTGATGCCACAGCATGGCTATGGTGTCACTATTGAGGCTGTAATGTAAATGTGAGCCTGAGATGTCAGTGATGAGGCTGTGATGCGATAGGGAGGCTAGGCAGGATGTCCACGGAGTCAGTGATGCTATGATTTCAGAGTTTAGCCTGTTATGTCACAGTGAGGCTGTGATGTCACAGTGAGGCTGTAATGTCAGAAATGAGGCTATCATGCCACAGTGAGCCTGTAATATCACTGTGAAGTTGTGATATCACTATAAGACTATGACAACACAGAGAGTTTGTGATATCACAGTGAGGCTGTGAGGTCACTGTGGAAGATGTGATGTCAGTGGCAAGGGTCATTTCAGCATGAGGCTATGATGTAACAGGTGAGTCTATGAGATAACAGGTTAGATCGTGATGTCACAGTGAGGCTGTGAAGTCACTGTGAGGCTGTGATATCTGTGGGAAGATTGATGTCATAATGAGGCAATGATGTAACATGTGAGGCTGTGAAGTTACTATTTATGATGTTAAAGGCTATGATGCCACTTAGGAGGCTGTCACATTACTGTGAGCCTTTCCTATCAGTGGTGAGGCTGTGATGTCACAGTGAGACTGATATCAGTTGTGAAGGCAGTTTGTGAGCTCACTGTGAATCTTTGAAGCCACGGTGAGGCTTTGATATCACCGTGTGCTTGTGGGGTCACTGTGAGCCTGTGATGTCACAAGGAATTTGTGACGTCTCATGGAGCTCTGAGGTTACAGTGAGACTGTGATGTCAGTGGGAAGGCTGATGCCACAGGGAGGCTATGATGTCAGTGGTGATAATGTGATGTCATATTGAGGCTGTGATATTACAGGGAGGCTATGTCAGAGGTGTTTATGTGATGTCACTATGAGGCTTTTATGTCAGTGGCAATGCTGATGTCACAGTTTGTGATGTCACAGTGAGGCTGTGATGTCACTATCATGTAATGTCAGAGTAAGGCTGTAAAGACACAGTGTAGCTAGGATATCACAATAAGGCTCTATTGACACAGTGATTCTGTGATGTCACTGGTGACATAAGGCTGGCATTTCAGTAGTGAGGAAGATGTCATAGTGAATCTATGATGTTACTGGTGAGGCTTTGATGTCAGTTGTAAACCTACTATGTGGCAGTGATCCTGATGAGACTGCGATGTCAAAGGCTGTGTTGTCACTGGTGTGGCAGTGATGTCAGTGTTCTGACTAATTTCAGTGGAATTGCTGGTGTCACAGGTGAGGCTATGCTATCACTGGTGATGCTGTGATGTCACAGTGAAGTTGTAAGGTCAATAGTAAGACTGATGCCATAATGGGGCTGTAATGTTACAGGTATGCCTGTGGTGTTAGTGAACAGGTGGTGAAGTCACTAGTAGTCTGGAACACCACTGTGATGCTTCGATGTCAACGTGAAGCTGTGGTGTCACCATGAGCCTGTGATGTCACAGGGAGTTTCAGATGTCATGATAAAGGCTGTGAGGTCAAAGTGAAATTATAATGTCAGTGGCAAGGCTGATGTCACAGCAAATCTATAATGTCAATGGTGAGGCTGTGGTGTCACAGTGGAACTGTCAGAAGTGTGTATGTGATGGCACCTTGAGGCTACTATGTCAGTGACAAGGCTGATGTCAATGTGAGTTTGTCAAGTCACAGTTAGGCTATGATGTAACAGATGAGCCTGTGGTGTCAGTGGGCAGATGTGAGGTCATTGTGAGGCTGTGATGTCACAGTGAGGCTCTGATGTTAGAGCTGATTCTATGAGATCTCAGAGAGGCTGTGACATCAGGGGTGATGCTTGAATTTCATACTGAGGTTAGGACGTTAGTGATGAGGCTCTGCAGTCTCACTGAGGATATGACATCATAGGAAAGGCTGTGATGACATAGTAAGGCTATGAGGTTACTGTGAGGTTGTGACATCACAGTTTGGCTCTGATATCAACAATGAAAGACTATAACATCACATTTGGGCTGTAATTTCAGTGGTTAGGCTCTGATGTCAGAAGTGAGGCTAGCCCCACGTGCCCGGAGGCGGCGAGCACCCAGGCCGACTGCAGCTTGGCCTGCGCCCCCGGCCTGGACCAACCCCAGCCCCCTCCGCGCCGCCCCGCCCCCGCCCAAGGTGAATGAGAGAGAGAGAGAGAGAGAGAGAGAGAGAGAGCACAGTCCCAGCCCCTAACCAACCTGGAGCCCCACGCGTCCTGGCGGTGGCGAGCACCCAGGTCGACAGCGGCTTAGCCTGGGCCCCACCCCAGACCCAAGCCCCTCGCATCCTGCCCCCTGTGCGCCTAGCCACCCCCCTGGATCCCAGATGAAGAATTCTGCCATTTACCTAGGAGCGAAAGAGCCCAGCCCAGCCCCGCCCCCCACCCGGGAGCCATCAGGCCAGCAGAACCACTCTGCTCAGCGGAGGACTTTGCCCCGGGGCCCCGCCCCTCTCCGCGCCTACCTTCCCAGATCGCAGGTGAAGAATTATGCCATCAACATCAGACCCTCTGCCTCTCTGGCCCACCGGGGACCTATGCACGTGGTCAACGGAAGACACACTGATACTCAGAATTCAATAGAGCCCAAAGGAAACTCAAGCAAAATTCTAAGGAACAAAGGGAGCACAGGCCATACATCTGGACTCCACTACAATCATTATATCATGTGGGCGAGTTTCTTCTCATCCAGCCCAAAGATAAGTAAACTTTTTCTTTTCACCTTACTGATCCTTTAAAGTATCAATGCTGTAGATCAACTTTCTCATACAGCCACCCCACAACATACAACTCCAGGGAGTACACCACTCACCCCCACATTTCATCAAGAAACTAAATCGTAAAAGTGCACTACCAAACTAATACTCACCCCCTGGTAATGTAACCTGACTTAACTGACGTACTAACAGCCTAGTAGCCTCATCTAGGATATAATACTAACAATACACAGACATACCAAATCCAAGGCAAGCACTAGTAATAACTGGCAAGCGTAACAATACTAACTACGTGGATTCAGTAAAAAAAAGAAACTGAAAGGTCCTAAAAAACAAAACAACAATGTAGAAGTCAAAGTGCAGATCCACGAGAAACAAAACCCAAGAAGACCAATCTCCTGCCGAAAAAATCAATCCCATAATGAGGGATTCCGATCAGAACAAATGCACAGAAAATCGCCATGAAAGCCAGACCTAACATAACAACTTTCAGAGTACGATCATTACCATGATTAATAATATGAAAGAGGAAATCCAAGAAGAGTTAAATAACCGTGTCAACCACTTTGAACAGGAACACAACAGGAACCTGGAGGAGTTGAGAAAAACAGTTCAAGAAACAAAAATAGGTATAGAGCAGGTAAAACAGTCTCAGGCAGAGTTTAAATTGAACTAAGAGATAAGTTATCGTCAACCCAAAACTCGACAGAGAGTCTTATCAGCAGAACAAATGAGGCAGAAAATAGAATTTCAGATCTTGAAGACAAAGTAGGAGAATTAACCAGCTCAATGGAAGAGATTGTTAAAGCCAAAAAGATACTGGAGAGGAGCATTCAAGAAATATGGGACACTCTGAAGAAGCCTAACATGCGCATTCATGGAATACCAGAACAAGAATCCCAAAATACCACACCTGAGGAAATATTTCAATTCGTCATAAATGAAAACTTCCCACAATTAAAGAATGAGAGGCCTATCCAAATACAAGAGTCATTTCGCACTCCAAACAGATACGACCAAAATAGAAAATCGCCACGGCAAATAATAGTCAAAACACTCCACATTCAAGACAAAGAAAAGGTGCTGAGAGCTTCAAGAGAAAAAAAGCAACTCACTTTTAAAGGTAAACCTATTAGAATAACAAATGACTACTCAATGAAAACAGTAAAAGCAAGAAGAGCTTGGAGAGACATACTTCAAGTATTAAATAAGCAAAAATGCCAACCCAGACCGATATGCCCGGCAAAACTATCTGTCATGATTGAGGGAGAAAGAAAAGTTTTCCAGCACCAAGACAACTTGAAGGAATACATGTCTACCAAGCCAGGCCTTCAAAAAATCCCAGAACTGATACTCAAGCTTGAAGAAAAGAACAAGCGTATCCAGGAGGACAGAAGGGAAGTATAATACCACCGAAACATAAATATCAAACAACATGCTTACAAAATCTACTAAACATAAAAAATGTCCAGAATTAAAAACAATTTCTCCATTATAACATTAAATGTCAATGGGATTAACTCGCCGATCAAGAGACATAGGTTACAAACTTGGATTAAAAACCACAATCCAACAATCTGCTGCCTTCAGGAAACTCATCTCACCACAAAACATAGGCACATCCTAAGAATGAAAGGCTGGTCCAAAATCTTGCAAGCTAATGGAACCAGGAAACAGGCAGGGGTAGCAATTATGCTTTCAGACAAAGTGGACTTCAAACCAAAGAAAATCATAAGAGACACAGATGGATACTACATTTTAGTCACAGGTACAATTCACCAGGAAGACTTCACAATCCTGAACATTTATGCACCCAATATGGGCCCCTCCACATTCATTAAGAAAACCCTACAGCGTCTAAAGCAAGAAATCAACCCCCAAACGATAATTCTCGGGGACTTCAACACCACCCTCTCAACAAGGGATAGATCAACAGGTCAAAAGCTTAACAGAGACACTTTGGAACTTAATCAAACCCTGAAAGAAATGGACCTCACAGATCTCTATCGAACTTTTCACCCACGCACCAAAGAATACACATTTTTCTCAGCAGCACACGGAACTTTCTCCAAAATAGATCACATATTGGGCCACAAAATGAATCTACACATATACAAAAAAGTCGAAATTCTAGCCTGTGCACTATCAGACCACCACGGCCTAAAGCTGGACATCCACAACAACACAACTAACAAGAGAAAATACACTAACTCCTGGAAACTTAACACTATGATGCTGAATGAGAAATGGATTCAGGAAGAAATTAAACAGGAAATTCAAGATTTCCTGAAAGTGGAAAAAAATGAAAATACAACTTACCAAAATCTCTGGGACCCAATGAAAGCTGTCCCAAGAGGTAAGTTCATAGCTCTTAATGCCTACATCAGAAAATTGGAAATATCAGAAATAAATAATTTAACGATGTAGCTTAAGGCTTTGGAGAAACTTGAGCAATCTGATGCCAAAAGTAGTAGAAGAGAGGAGATTAGCAAAATAAGGGGAGAAATATCTGAAATCGAGACTAAGAAAACGATAGAAAAAAATCAGCCAGTCAAAAAGCTGGTTCTTTGAAAAAAATCAGTAAAATAGATACACCCCTAGCTAAATTAACCAAAAGCAAGAGAGAGAAAACCCAAATTAACAAAATTAGAAATGAACATGGAGTTATCACTACGGATACCCAAGAAATCCAGAGAATTATAACATCATATTTCAAAAACTTATACTCTGTGAAGTTTGACAACACACAAGAGATGGATGAATTTCTAAGTAAACACAACTTACCTAAATTGGATCAGGAAGTTGTGAATTATTTAAATAGTCCTATAACATACAAGGAAATTGAAGAAGTAAGCTCGAATCTTCCCACCAAAAAAATGTCCTGGGCCAGATGGATTCAGCACAGAATTCTACCAGACATTTAAGACTCTCACCACATCTATTCAATACTCCTTAAACTGTTCCATCAAATAGCAAAGGAAGGAACACTACCAAATTCCTTCTATGAAGCTAATATTGTCTTAATCCCAAAACCTAATAAAGATTCACTTAAAAAAGAAAACTATAGGCCAATCTCCCTGATGAACACGGATGCAAAGATTCTCAACAAAGTCTTAGCAAATCGGATTCAAAAACATATTTAGATAATCATTCACGGGGACCAAGTAGGCTTCATCCCCGGCACACAAAGTTGGTTCAACATACGCAAGTCAATAAATGTAATTCATCATGTAAACCAGTCCAAAGTCCAAGACCACATGATACTCTCCATAGATGCAGAAAAAGCCTTTCACAAAATCCAACAGCCTTTTATGATCAAAAGGCTAGAGACTGTAGGAATGAAAGGAACCTTTATCAATGTAATAAAAGCTGTATACAACAAGCCCACAGCAAGGATTATGCTCAATGGGAAACAATTGGAAGCATTCCCACTTCGATCAGGAATTAGGCAAGGCTGTCCACTCTCACCACTTCTATTCAATATTGTACTTGAAGTCTTAGCTGAAGTCATAAGACAAGAAAAGGACATTAAAGGGATTCAAATTGGCAAGGAAGAAGTCAAGCTATCCCTATTTGCTTGTACCTGAGTGATCCCAAAAATTCCACCAGGAAGCTTCTGGAACTAATTGAGAAGTTCAGCAGGGTGGCAGGATACAAAATAAATGTGAAAAAATCAGAGGCCTTCCTATATGCCCAGAATGAAAGAAGTGAAAAAGCCTTGAGAGAAACAATCCCATTTACTATAGCCCCTAAAAAAATGAAATAATTTGGTATAAACCTAACCAAGGAAGTAAAAGACCTTTACAATGAAAACTTTAAAACCCTAAAGAAAGAAATAGCAGAAGACACCAGAAGGTGGAAAGACCTCCCATGTTCCTGGATTGGTAGAATCAACATCGTAAAAATGACCATCCTGCCAAAAGCAATATATAAATTCAATGCTATACCAATTAAAATCCCAAAGCAATTCTTTAAAGAAGTTGACCAATTAATCTCAAAACTCATACGGAGGCACAAAAGACCTAGGATAGCAAAGACAATCCTGAGTAACAAAAACACTGCTGGAGGTATTACCATACCAAACTTTAGTTTATACTACAAATCCATAGTTATAAAAACTGCCTGGTACTGACTCCAAAATAGACACACAGATCAATGGATAAGAGTTGAAGACCCAGGTATAAGCCCACAAAAATACAGCCATTTAATCTTCAACAAAGGGGCCCAAAGAATCCAATGGAAAAAGAACAGCATCTTCAACAAATGGTGCTGGCAAAACTATATCTCCACATGCAGAAGATTAAAGCTGGACCCATACTTGTCACCATGTACAAGACTTAATTCCAAATGGATCAAAGACCTTGATTTAAGGACAGAGACTTTAAAAACCATAGTTGAAAGGATAGGGAACTCCCTCGAGCTGATTGGGCTAGGCCAACACTTTCTAAACAGACATCCAATGGCACAGTCACTGCTACCAACTCTCAACAGTTGGGATCTTGTGAAATTAAAGAGCTTCTGTTCAGATAAAGAGATTGTAACACGAGCTCAAAGGCCACCCACAGAATGGGAGAAAATCTTCACTAACCACATATCTGACAGAGCTCTACTGTCCAGAGTGCACAAAGAACTTAGAAAACTAAACTCCAAGGAAAACACTGGCCCAATTAAAAAATGGGCCCTGGAACATAAAAGAAACTTTACCAGGGATGAAATTAAAATGTCTAACAAATATCTTAAAAAATGCTCCATTTCCTTCGCCATCAGGGAAATGCAAATCAAAACTTCAGGATGGCAAAAATCCACAATACAAACAACCACAACTGCTGGAGAGGATGTGGAGAGAGGGGAACTTTCCTACATTGTTGGTGGGAATGCAGGCTCATACGGCCACTCTGGTGAGCCGTCTGGAGATTCTTAAAGAAATTAAAGATTGAAATGCCATATAACCCTGCTATTCCACTTTTGGGAATAACCCCCCATGCAGCAGAGGTTCGCCTCGATAGCACAAGCTCGAACATGTTCATAGCAGCACTGTTCACAATAGCAAAGTCATGGAATGAACCTAAATGTCCAACAGTTGATGAGTGGATAAGGAAACTGTGGTACATCTATACAATGGAGTACTACTCAGCCATCAAAAATGATGAATTACTGGAATTTGCTGGGAAATGGATGTCATTAGAAACAATTATATTAAGTGAAGTATCCCAAACCCAGAAAATTAAGCGCCGTATGTCCTCCCTAATAGGTGGCTCCTAGTACCAAACTCACCCAGCCCACATTGAGACACTCAAAAGTAAACCTATGTAACACAGTAATTGCAAGGATTATGAACAAGAGAGATGGGGTAGGAGGCCCACACCAGAAACAAGGAGAGAGGGGACCATGTTACAGCAGAGAAAATAGGCCTCCATCAAGGTCTGCAAGTAAGTAATGAGAAACCTGGTTAAGTTCACAGATTCTTTCCTGATCTCACCAGAAGGGGAGGGCATATAGTCTAGCAGATAAAAAGTAATCATTTTGCAAATGGGTGACTGACTCCTCCCTCACTGAGGTTTCCTACTCTTATTACATCTACCCTTGAATGTGCTATTATAACAAGACTCCAGTTTAAGAGCTGTTTGTCTCTGGCCAGAGAGTGACATACAGTGCCCAGCAGGATGGAGTGAAGGGCATTGCAGGAGCAGCAAAACTGCAAAAGAAAATCAATAAACCAAAATCCAGAACTTCAGAGACTCTATATCGATCACATAGAACTAGGCCAGCCTAATCTCTCCCCATCCTGGAGCTCAGGGACATTTGCGGAAGAGTGGGTGGTATGATTGTAAGAGCAAAAGGATGGGAGGAGCAACGATTTGCAAGATTCTCAACAATAGTTGGGGCCAAAGCAATCACAATGGGACTTTGCATGCCCTGCGCAATGTCCAGTGCACTGTTGCCCTCATAAAGTCTAGCATTTGTTAAGGGCACCGAGATTCCTGGAGGCAAGGGATTGACAGCCATAGTAGTGATCCTATGCTTAAGGGGAACAAGAGAAAGGGCTTATGGAAATGCCACTGGGTCCTTATATGTCATCGGAGAGGAGGACCCAGTGGAGAGTTAGGCGTACACAATAAAGGATTTTCTGGGAATTGGGGGGGAGGAACTGGGGGATGGGGAGGGAGAGGAGGGGGAGGAGGGAGTTTGGGGGGAGGAGGGGGGAGGGAGGGAACTGGTAAAAAAATTTTAAAATGTATAATTAAATTTTTAATAACAAAAAAAGAAAAAAAATTTCCTGAAAGTGAATGATAATGAAAATACAACTTACCAAAATCTCTGGGACACAATGAAAGCTGTCCTAAGAGGTAAGTTCATAGCTCTTAATGCCTACATCAAAAAAATGGAAACATCAGAAATAAATAACTTAACGATGCAGCTTAAGGCTTTAGAGAAACTAGAGCAATCTGATCCCAAAAGTAGTAGAAGAGAGGAAATTAGCAAAATAAGGGGAGAAATATCTGAAATCGAGACTAAGAAAACGATAGAAAAAAATCAGCCAGTCAAAAAGCTGGTTCTTTGAAAAAAATCAGTAAAATAGATACACCCCTAGCTAAATTAACCAAAAGCAAGAGAGAGAAAACCCAAATTAACAAAATTAGAAATGAACATGGAGTAATCACTACTGATACCCAAGAAATCCAGAGAATTATAACATCATATTTCAAAAACTTATACTCTGTGAAGTTTGACAACACACAAGAGATGGATGAATTTCTAAGTAAACACATCTTACCTAAATTGGATCAGGAAGTTGTGAATTACTTAAATGGCCCTATAACATATAAGGAAATTGAAGAAGTAATCTCGAATATTCCCACCAAAAAATGTCCTGGATTCAGCCCAGAATTCTACCAGACATTTAAGGAGTCAATAACACCAATACTCCTTAAACTGTTCCATCAAATAGCAAAGGAAGGAACACTACCAAATTCCTTCTATGAAGCTAATATTGTCTTAATCCCAAAACCTAATAAAGATTCACTTAAAAAAGAAAACTATAGGCCGATCTCCCTGATGAACACGGACGCAAAGATTCCCAACAAAGTCTTAGCAAATCGGATTCAAAAACATATTTAGAAGATCATTCGCAGGGACCAAGTAGGCTTCATCCCAGGCACGCAAGGTTGGTTCAACATACGCAAGTCAATAAATGTAATTCATCATGTAAACCAGTCCAAAGTCCAAGACCACATGATACTCTCGATAGACGCAGAAAAAGCCTTTGACAAGATCCAACAGCCTTTTATGATAAAAACGCTAGAGACAGTAGGAATGGAAGGAACCTTTATCAATATAATAAAAGCTGTATACAACAAGACTACAGCAAGGATTATGCTCAATGGGGAACAATTGGAAGCATTCCCACTTCGATCAGGAACCAGACAAGGCTGTCCACTCTCAGCACTTCTATTCAATATTATACTTAAAGTCTTAGCTGAAGCCATAAGACAAGAAAGGCACATAAAAGGGAACAAATCGGCAAGGAAGAAGTCAAGCTATCTCTATTTGCAGATGACATGATCTTATACCTGAGGGATCCCAAAACTCCACCAGGAAGCTCCTGGAACTAATTGAGAAGTTCAGCAGCGTGGCAGGATACAAAATAAATGTGCAAAAATCAGAGGCCTTCCTATATGCCCAGAATGAAAGAAGTGAAAAAGCCTTGAGAGAAACAATCCCATTTACTATAGCCCCTAAAAAAATGAAATAGGGCTGGAGAGGTGGCTCAGGGGTTAAGCCTCCGCCTTGCAGGCGGAAGGTCCTGAGTTCGGATCCCAGATCCCACGTATAGACGCCAGGAGGAAGCGGGGGCGGCCTGCACTTCTGGTCCTGGTAGGACGAAGCCTGTGAATCCCGGGGCAGAAGGAGGTGGAGGCGTCCATGGTGGTTCGCGAGTTCGTCCGTGGTTCTACACACACACACACACACACACACACGCACACGCGCACACACCCACACACACATACATGCGCACAGTTGAATAAATAATAATAAAAAAATTAAAAAAAATGAAATAATTTGGTATAAACCTAACCAAGGAGGTAAAAACCTTTACAATGAAAACTTTAAAACCCTAAAGAAAGAAATTGCTGAAGACATCAGAAGGTGGAAAGACCTCCCATGCTCCTGGATTGGCAGAATCAACATCGTAAAAATGACCATCCTACCAAAGGCAATATACAAATTCAATGCTATACTAATTAAAATCCCAAAGCAATTCTTTAAAGAAGTTGACCAATTAATCTCAAAACTCATACGGAGGCACAAAAGACCTAGGATAGCAAAGACAATCCTGAGTAACAAAAACACTGCTGGAGGTATTACCATACCGAACCTTAGTCTATACTACAAATCCATAGTTATAAAAACAGCCTGGTACTGGCTCCAAAATAGACACACAGATCAATGGATAAGAGTTGAGGACCCAGATATAAGCCCCCAAAAATACAGCCATTTGATCTTCAACAAAGGGGCCCAAAGAATCCAATGGAAAAAGAACAGCATCTTCAACAAATGGTGCTGGCAAAACTGGATCTCCACATGCAGATGATTAAAGCTGGACCCATACTTGTCACCATGTACAAGACTTAATTGCAAATGGATTAAGGACCTTGATATAAGGCCAGAGACTATAAAAATCATAACTGAACGGATAGGGAACTTCCTTGAGCTGATTGGGCTAGGCCAACATTTCCTAAACAGACATCCAAGGGCACAGTCACTGCTACCAACTCTCAACAGTTGGGATCTTGTGAAATTAAAGAGCTTCTGTTCAGATAAAGAGATTGTCACACGAGCTCAAAGGTAACCCACAGAATGGGAGAAAATCTTCACTAACCACATATCTGATAGAGCTCTCCTGTCCAGAGTGCACAAAGAACTTAGAAAATTAAACACCAAGGAAACCAATGGCCCAATTAAAAAATGGGCCCTGGAACTTAAAAGAAATTTTACCAGAGATGAAATTAAAATGTCTAACGAATATCTTAAAAAATGCTCCACTTCTTTAGCCATCAGGGAAATGCAAATCAAAACCTCCCTGAGATATCATCTCACCCCAGTCAGGATGGCAAAAATCCACAATACAAACAACAAGTGGTGGGAATGCAGGCTCATACAGCCACTCTGGTGAGCCGTCTGGAGATTCTTAAAAAAATTAAAGATTGAAATGCCATATGACCCTGCTCTTCCACTTTTGGGAATAACCCCTTGCAGCAGAGGTTCGCCTCGATAGCACAAGCACGACTATGTTCATAGCAGCACTGTTCACAATAGCAAAGTCATGGAATCAACCTAAATGTCCAACAGTTGACGAGTGGATAAGGAAACTGTGGTACATCTATACAATAGAGTACTACTCAGCCATCAAAAATGATGAATTACTGGAATTTGCTGGGAAATGGATGTCATTAGAAACAATTATATTAAGTGAAGTATCCCAATCCCAGAAAGTTAAGCGCCATATGTACTCCCTAATAGGTGGCTCCTAGTACCAAACTCACCCAACCCACATTGAGACACTCAAGGGTAAACCTATGTAATACGGTAATTGCAAAGATTGTGAACAGGAGGGATGGGGTTGGAGGGCCACACCAGACACAAGGAGCGAGGGGACCATGTTACAGCAGAGAAAATCGACCTCCAAGGAATGCAAGTAAGTAATGTGACACCTGGTTAAGTTCACAGATGTTCGTTCCTGATTATGTACAACTGAGGGGGTATGATCTCACCAGAAGGGGAGGGCATATAATCTGGCAGATGAAAAGAGATCATTTTGCAAATGGGTGACTGATCCCTCCCTCACCGAGGTTTCCTGCTTTTATTACATCTACCCTTGAATGTGCTATTATAACAAGACTCCAGTTTAACAGTTTTTTGTCTCTGACCAGGGGGTGACATACAGTGCCCAGCAGGATGGAGTGAAGGGCATTACAGGAGCAGCAAAACTGCAAAAGAAAATCAATAAACCACAATCCAGAACTTCAGAGACTCTATATCATCCACATAGAACTAAGCCAGCCTAATCTCCCCCCATCCTGAATCTCAGGGACATCTGCGGAAGAGGGGGCGGTAAGATTGTAAGAGCAAAAGAATGGGAGGAGCAATGATTTGAAGAGTCTCCACACTAGATAGGGCTGAAGCAATCATAATGGGACTTTGCATGCCCTGCGCCATGTCCGTCACACTATTGACCTCACAAAGTCTAACATCGGCTAAAGGCACCAAGATCCTTGGAGGCGAGGGATTGATGGCCACAGAAGTGTTCCTATGCTTAAGGGGAACATGAGAAAGGGTTCAGGGAAATGCCACTGGGTCCTTTATGTCATCGGATAGGAGGACCAAGAGGAGAGTTAGGCATACACAATAAAGGACTCTCTGGGAATTGGGGGGGAGGTACTGGGAGATGGGGAGGGAGTGAGGGGGAGCAGGGGGTTCGGGGGGAGGAAGAGGGGGGAGGAAACTGGTTTACCTATTAAGTTTGTATGAGCAGCAATAATAATAAAAATGTTAAAAAAAAAGAAGTGAGGCTAATGTCAGTGATGAGACTGAGATGTCACAGTGAGACTTTTATGCCACAGCAGAGCTATGGAGTCACTGTAGAAACTGTCATGTGACCATGAGCCTGAGATGTCAGTGATGAGGCTGTGGTGTCATAGCAAGGCTAGGCCGGATGTCGTGGTGTCACTCATGATATGATTTCAGAAGTTATCCTGTTATGTCACAGTGAGGCTGTGAAGTCAGAGGTGAGGCTGTGATGTCACAGTGAGGCTGTGATGTCAGAAACGGGGCTATAATGCCACAGTGAGGCTTTGATATCACTGTGAAGCTGTCATGTCACTATGAGGCTGTGACATCCTAGAGAGGTTGTGATGTCATAGGGAGTCTCTTAGGTAACTGTGGAAGATGTAATGTCAGTGGCAAGGCTGATTTCTCAATGATGCTATGATGAGACATACAAATCTATGATGTAACATGTTAGATTATGGAGTTACAGTGACGCAGTGTGGTCATTTTGAGGCTGTGATATCTGTTGGAAGATTGATGTCACATTGAGGCAATGATATAACATGTGAGGCTGTGTTGACAATGCTAATGATGTCAAAGGCTATGATGTCACTGCTGAGGCTGTCATATTACTGTGAGCCTGTGTTATCTGTGGTGAGGCTTATGTGTCATAGTAAGCCTAGGTAGGATACCAGTGGAGAGGCTTTGATGTCACAGTGAAGCTGTGATGTTATTGTGAGGATGTGATGTTACAGTGAGACTATGATGTGAGAGTGAGGCCGTGATGTCACAGTGCAGCTGTGAGGTCAGTGGTTAGGCTGTGATTTCAGAATTGAGAATGATGTCATAAGTGAGTCTGGGATATTTAATTGATGATGTGTTATAACTGGTGAGGCTGTAATGCACAGTGAGATTATGATGTTACTATGAACCTGTGGTGTCCCTGGTTAAGCCGTGATGTCACACTGAACCTGTCCTTTCAGTGGTAAAGCAGCAATGTCACAGTGAGGCTGTGCTGGCACAGTGTAGCATTGATGTCACAGTGAGGTAGTGATGTTACAGTGAACTTGTGATTTTAGCAGTGACTGCTTTCACAGGGAGACTATGTCATTGGTGATGCTGTATTTTCACTGGTGAGGCTCTAATGTCACAGTGAGTTTATTGTGTCAGTCTGAGGGTATGATGTCACAGTGAGGCTATGATGTCAGAAGTGAAGCTTTATGTCACAGTGATGCTTTGATGGCATGGTATGGTTGTAATGTCACAATGAGGCTGTGATATCACTGTGAGGTTGTGATGTCACTGGGGAAGTTGTGAGTCACAGTGAGATTGTGATGTCAATAGTGATACTGGATTGTCACATGAAGGCTGTCATGTTTGAGTGAGCCTGTGAGGTCATTAGTGAGGCTGTGGTATTGTAGTGAGGTTAGATAGAATGTCAGTGATGAGGGTGTGATGTCACATTGGTGCTATGATTTCAGAGGTGAGTCTGTGATGTCATAGTTAGATTCTGATGAAACAACAAATCTCTAACGTCAGATCTGATGCTGTGATATCACAGGCAATGATTTCAGAGGTGAGCCTGTGATGTTACTGCTCAGCTGTCACATCGTTGTGAGTCTGTGCTATCTGTGGTGAGGCTGTAATGTCATAGTAAGGCTAACTTGGATTCCAGTGGTGAGGTTGTGATACCACTGTGAGGCTTTGATGTCATCGTGTGTCTGGGATGTCACCATGAGCCTGTGATGTCACAGAGATTTGGTGATGTCACGTTGGAGTCTGTGAGTTCACAGTGAAATTGTGATGTCAGTGGCGTCTGATGTTACAGTGAGTTTGTGATGTCAGAGTGATCATATGAGGACACAATATGGCTGTGATGTCACAGTGAGGATCTGATGACACAGTTATATTGTTATGTCACTGGAGAGGTTTTGATGGCAAAGTGAGGCTGATATGTTAGTCATGATGCTGATGTCACAATGAGGCTGTGCTGTCACTGGTAAGACTGTGATGTCACACTGAAGCTGTGATATCATTGTGAAGTTTGTATGGCATTGTTGGCTGTCATGTCACTGTAGGTGATATCACTCTGGAAGCGGTGATATGACAGTGAGGCTGTGATATCCATGAAAAGACTGATGTCACAATGAGGCTAGGATGTATCAGGTGACCGGTGGGGTCAGTGGGCAGGCTGTGAGGTCACTGTGAGGCTGTGATGTCGCAGTGAGGCTCTGATGTCGGCGCTAATTCTATGAGATGTCAGTGAGGCTGTGACATCAGGGTGATGCTTGGATTTCACAGTGGCATTAGGATGTCAATGTGAGGCTGTGCAGTCACACTGAAGCTGTGATGTCAGAGAAGAGGCTGTGATATTACCGTGAACCTGTTATAGCACAGGTGAGGGTGTCATATCACCTTGAGTCTGTGCTGGCACAGTATGGCTGTGATGTCACAGTGAGGTTGTGATGTCATAGTGATGTGATGTAAGTAGTGACTGTGCTTTCACAGGGAGCCTATGTCATTAGTGAGGCTGTACTGGTACTGGTGAGGCTCTACTGTCACAGTGAGTTTATTGTGTCAAACTGATTTGTGATATCACAGTGCGGCTATGATGAAAGGGGTGAAGCATTATGTCACAGCGATGTTTTGATGGCACAGTATGGCTTTGATGTGACAATGAGGCTGTGATGTCACAGATGGGCTGTGATATAACTGGTGAGGCTATGATGTCATAGTGAGACCATCATGTAACAATGAGGCTATAACCTCAGAGATGAGGCTGTGATGTCACAGTGATGCTGTGTTGTCACCAGTGATGCTGTGATATCACAGTGAGGCTGAGATATAAGTGGAACAAGACTGTGAAATCACAGTGAGGATGTGATTTCAGGGGTTAGGCTGTGATATCAGAAAGTGGCTGATGTGAGTGATAAGGGTATGATGTCATAGTGAGGCTGGCATGTCACTGGTGAGACTATGATGCCACCATGAGGCTTTGATGTCATCGAGTGGCTGTGATGACACTGTGACCCATGATGTCACAGAGAGTTGATGCTGTCATGGTGGAGGCTGTGAGGTCACAGTAAGACTGTGATGTCAGTGGAAAGACTGATATCACAGTGAGGGTATTATGTCAGTGTTGATACTTTGATGTCATGTCGAGGCTGTGATGTCATAGTGAGTCTATATCAGAGATGTGTATGTGATGACACCATGAGGCTATTATGTAAATGGAAAGGCTGATATCACAGGGTATTTGTGATGTCACAGTGAGGCTGTCAGGACACAGTGTGGCTATGATGTCACAGTGAGGTTCTGATGACACAGTGATGTTGTGATGTCATTGGAGAGGTTTGGATGGCACAGAGAAGCTGTGATGTTAGTGGTAAGACTGATGTCACGATGAGGATGTTATGTCACTGGTGAAGGTGTGATGTCACAATAAGGCTGGAATGTCAGTGGTGAGAAGATTTTATAGTGAATCTATGATGTCACTGGTGAGGCTATGATGTCATTGGTGAACCTATTACATGACAGTGACACTTTTGAGGCTGTGATATCAAAGGCTTTGTTGTCACTCGTGTGGCAGTGATGCCCATGTTCTGACTAATGTCAGTGGTGAACCTGAAGTCACAGGTGAGTCTTTGCTGTCACTGGTGAGGCCGTCATGTCACAGTGAGGCTGTGATGTCACTATGAAGGTCCCATTGTCACTATAGGTTGTCATTTCACCGTGAAGTAATATCACTCTGGAAGATGGGATGTCACAGTGAGGCTCTGATGTCAGTGGCAAGACTGATGTCACAATGAGGCTATGATGTAGCAGGTGAGCCTGTGGTGTTAGTGGGCAGGCTGTGAGGTCACTGTTAGTCTGTAACTCCACCATGAGGCTTTGATGTCACCATGTGGCTGTGGTGTCACCATGAAACCGTGATGTCACCAGGACTTGGAGATGTCACTGTGGAGGCTGTGAGGTCACAGTGAGACTGTGATGTCAATGGCAAGGAGGATGTCATAGTGAGCCTATGATATCACTGGTGAGGCTATTATATCACTGGTGAACCTACTAAGTGACAACGGCACGGGTGAGGATGTAATGTCAAAGAAGTGTTGTCACTGTTATGGCAGTGATATCATTGTTCTAAGTAATGTCAGTGGCAATTTTGATGTCTAAGGTGGGTCTGTGCTGACACTGTTGAGGCTGTGATATCACAGTGAGGCTATGATGTCACTGTGAGATCGTGATGTCACTGGTGAGGCCATGATGTCACACTAAGGCTGTGATGTTACTGTGAAGGTTGTATGTCACTGTGGGCTCTCATGTCACCATGAGGTGATATCACTTTGGATGCTGGGATGTCACAATGAGGCTGTAATGTCAGTGGCAAGTCTGATGTCACAATGAATCTATGATGTAACAAGTGAGGGTGTGGTGTCAGGGGGCAGGTTTGTGAGGTCATTGTGAGGCTGTGATGTCGCATGAGGCTCAGATGTCAGGGCTGATTATGTGAGATGTCAGAGAGGCTGTGATGTCATTGGTGATGCTTGGATTTCACAATGAGGTAAGGACATGAGTGGTGAGGCTGTGCAGTCACACTGAGGTTGTGATGTCAAAGGAGAGGCTGTGATGTCATTGTGAGGCAGTGATGTTACCATGAGATTGTGATATCACAGTGAGGCTGTGATGTCAGTGGAAATAGACTATGATATCACAGTTCAGCTGAGATTTCAGGGGTTAGGCTGTGATGTCAGAAGTGAGGCTGATATCAGTGATGAGACTGAAATGTCAGAGTGAGGCTGGGATGTTGCAGGTGAGGCTGTGGTGTCACTATTAAGGCTATCATGATCATGAGCATTAGATTTCAGTGATGAGTCTGTGGTGTCACAGTGAGGCTAGGCAGGATGTCCCTGGTGTCACTGATGCTATGATTTCAGAGATTTGCCTGTTGTGTCACAGTGAGGTTGTGTAGTCAGAGATGAGGCTGTGATGTCACAGTGGAAATTGTGATGTCAATGGCAAGGCTGATTTCACCATGAGGATATGATGTAACAGGTAAATCTATGATGTAACAGATTAGACTGTGAGTTCACAGTGAGACTCTGAGGTCACTGTGAGGCTTTGATATCTGTAGGAAGACTGATGTCACAGTGAGGCAATGATGTAAAATGTGAGGCTGTGCTGTCACTAATGAGGCTGTGATATCACGATGAGCTAGTCCAATCAGTAATGAGGCTGTGATGTCACAGTGAGGCTATGTCATAAGTGTGTATGAGATGTCACCATGAGGCTATTATGAAAATGACAAGGCTGATGTCACGGTGAGTTTGTGATGTTATAAGGAGTCTGCGATGCACTGTCAGGTTGTAACATCACAGTGATGCTATGAGAACAATGTGTGGCTATGAAGTCTCAGTGAGGCTCTGATGAAACAGTGATGTGATGTCACTGGAGAAGTTTGAATGGCACAGTGAAGCTGTGATATAACAGTGAGGTTGTGATGTCTCAGTGAGATTGTGATTTCTCAGTGAGTTTGTGATGTCAGTAGTGACTGATTTCACAGGGAGAGTATGTCATTGGTGAGGCTGTATTATCATTAGTGAGGCTCTAATATCCAAGTGAGTTTATTGTGTCAAACTGAGGCTGTGATGTCACAGTGAGACTATGATGTGAAAGCTGAAGCTTTATGTCACAGTGATGCTTTGATAGCACAGTATGGCTGTGATGTCATAATGTGGCTGTGATGTCACTATGAAGTTGCGATGTCAGAATGAGGTTGTGATGTCAATAGCGACACTGTGGTGTCACAGGGATTCTGTCATACTTCAGTTACTTGTGAGGTTAGTAATGAGGCTGTGGAGCCATAATGAGGCTAGGTAAGATGTCAGTGATGACCATGTGATGTTACACTAAGGTTATAATTTCAGAAGTGAGCCTGTCATATCATAGTGAGGCTGTGATGTCATGGTGAAGGTTTTATGTCAATGTGGACTTTCATATCACCGTAAGATGATACCACTCTGGAAGCTGTGATGTCACAGTGATGCTGTGATGTCAGTGGCAAGACTGATGTCAAAATGAGGCTATGATGTAACAGGTAAGCTTATGGTGTCAGTGTGCAGGTTGTGAGGTGACTGTGAGGTTGTGATGTCACAGTGAGGCTCTGATATCAGGCTCATTCTATGAGATATCAGTAAGGCTGTGACATCAGGTATGATGCTTGGATTTCAGAGTGAGTTTAGAATATCAGTGGTGAGTCTGTACAGTCACAAGAAGGCTGGGATTTCAGAGAAGAGGCTGTGATGTCACTGTGAGGTGGTAAAGTTACAGTGACATTGTGATATCACAGGAGACTGTGATATTAGTGGTATAGACTATGACATCACTATTTGGCTGTGATTTCAGTGGTAAGCTGTGATGTCAGAAGTGAGGTTAATGTCAGTGATGAGGCTGAGATGTAACTGTTGAGGCTGTAATGTAACCGTGAGCCGGAGATGTCAGTGAGGAGGTTGTGGTGTCGTAGTGATGCTAGGCAGGATGTTTGTGGTGTCACTGATGCTATAATTTCAGAGGTTAGCCTGTTATATCACAGTGAGGCTGTGATGTCAGAAGTGAGGTTGTGAGGTCATTGTGAAGCTGTGATGTCATTAGGATGCTGTTATATCACAGAGAGGTTGTGATGTCACAGTGAGGCTGTGGGGTCATTGTGGAAGATGTGATGTTAGTGGCAAAGCTGATTTCATATGAGGCTATGATAGAACAGGTGAGTCTATAATGTAACAGTTTAAACTGTGAAGTCACAGTGAGGCTGTGAGGTCTGTGATATCTGGGGGAAGATTGATGTCACAGTAAGGATGTGATGTAACATGTGAGGCTATGGTGGCATTGTTTATGATATCAAAGGCTGTGATATAACTGCTGAGGCTATCACATCACTATGAGCCTGTGCTATCTGTGGTGAGGCTGTGGTGTCATAGTAAGGCTAGGTAGGATACCAGTGAAGCTGTGAAGTCAGTGTGGCTGTTATGTCACCATGAGGCTGTGATGTCACCATGAGGCTATGATGCCACAGTGAGGCTGTGATGTCACAGTGAGGCTATGATGCCACAGTGAGGCTGTTATGTCACAGTGAGGCTGTGATGTCAAAATGCAGCTATGAGGTCAGTGGTTGTGCTGACACCATGAGGCTTTGATGTCACTGTGTTACTGTAGTTTCACCATGAGCCCATGATGACACAGGAAGTTGGTGATGTCATGATGGAGGATATGAGATTATATTTTCCATAATGTCAGTGGCAAGTCTGATGTCACAGGAGGCTATGTAGTTAGTGGTGATGTCACATTGGGGCTCTGTGAGAGGTTTGTATGTAATGTCACCCTGAGGCTATTATGTCAGTGACAAATCTAATGACACAGAGTTTGTGATGTAACAGTGATGCTGTGATACCATTGTCAGGTTGTAACATCACAGTAAGACTGTGAGGACACAGTGAGGCTGTGTTGTCCCAGTGAAGCTCTGATGACCCAGTGATGTTGTGATGTCACTGGAGAGGTTTGGATGGCATAGTGAGGCTATGATGTCACTGGTGAAGGTATGATATCACAATAAGTCTGGAATGTCAGTGATGAGAAAGATGTCATAGTGAGTCTATGATGTCACTGGTGAGGCTATGATGTCAGTGATAGATCTATTACATGACAGTGACACTGGTGATGCTGTGACTTCAAGGACTCTGTTGTCACTGGTGTAACACTGGTGTCAGTGGCGATGCTGATGTCACAGGTGAGACTGTGATGTCATTGGTGAGGCCGTGATGTCACAATGAGGCTGTGGTCATGTTTAGATGTCAAAGGCTATAATGTCGCTGGCTGAGCTGTAATGTCACTTGAGACTGTGCTAACTGGTGAGGCTGTTGTATCCTAGTAGGCTTGGTAGGATACCAGTTGTAAGATTGTAAACTCACAGTCAGACGGTGATGTCACCATGAGGATGTGATGTCACCGTGAGGCTATGATGTCAAAGGGAGGCAATGATGTCACAGTTCAGCTATAAGGTTAGTGGTTAGGCTGTGTTTTGAGAAGTGTGACTGATGTGAGAAATGAGGATGAGATGTCTCAATGATGATGTGATGTAACTGGTGAGGCTGTGATACCACAGTGAGGTTGTGATGTCATAATGAAGCTATGGTGTCACTGGTGAGTCTATAAAATATAGGTGAGCTAGACATATGCGTGGTCAGGCTGTGATGTCACAGAGATACTGTGCTGGCACAATGTGGGTGTGATTCCACAGTGAGGTTTTGATGTCACAGTGAGGTTGTGATGTCAGTAGTGACTGTGCTTGTGTCATAATGATGCTTTGATGGCACCATATGACTGAAATGTCACAATGAGGATGTCATGTCCCTATTAGATTGTGATGTCACTGGGGAAGTTGTGATGTCATAATGAGGTTGTGATGTCAAAAGCACACAATGGTTTACAGGGAGGCGCCATGTTTCAATGAGCCTGTGAGGTCAGTGGTGCGCTGTAGGGTCAAGTGAGGCTAGGTAGATGTCAGTGATGAGGTTTGATGTCGCATTGTGGCATGATTTCAGAGGTGTCCTGTGATGTCATAGTGAGGATGTGATGAAACAGTGAGGCTACAATACTGATCTGTGATGCCGCATTAGCAAGCCATGGTCTGTGATGTCACAGTGAGCTGCATATCAGTGGCAAGACTGATTCAATGAGGCCATGATGTATAGGTGAGCTTGTCGTGTCAGTGGGCAGTTTGTGAGTCACTTGTGAATCGTGATGTCTCTGTGTCGGGCGATGTCCACTGTGAGGTGATAGCCTCTGGAAGTGTGATGTCACAGTGAGGTTGCAAGGTCACTCTGGAAGATTGGATTGAGTACTAGGCTTATTTCACCATGTGGCTAGATGTAACAGGTTAGACTGTGAGATCAGAGTGAGGATGTGATCACTGGAGACTTGATATTGGGGAAGTTGATATCACAATGAGGCAGTGAAGTAACATGTGAGCTGTGTTGTGACTGTTTATGATGTAAAAGACTATGATGTCACTGATGAAATTCACACTGTGAGCCTGTGCTAAGCTTGGTGTCCAGAAAGCTATGAAGGAACAATGGTGAGCTGTGATGTCACAATATGCTGTGATGCAACATGAGGCTATGATTCCAGTGAGATTGTGATGCACAGTGAGGCTGTGACTTCACAGTCAGCTATGAGGTAGTGGTTACTCTGTGATCTCAAAAGTGAGACTGATGTGGAGATGAGGCTGAGGATGTTGCATTGACTATGTGATATCACTGGTAAGGTTGTGATGCCACAGTGAGTTATGATGTCACCTGAGGCTGTGGTGTCATATGAGCTGTAATATCATGGTGAGGCTGTGTTCACACACGTGTGATGTCACATTGAGTTGTGATGTCACAGTGAGGTTTGTTGATGTAGACTTGATATCAAGTTTGGCTGAGATTCAGTGGTTAGACCTGTGATTCAGAAATGAAGCTGATGTCAGTGATGAGGCTGAGATTCACAGCGAGTTTTGGATGTTACTGGTGAGGCTTGATGCCACAGCAAGGCTGTGATCTCACTGTTGAGGTTGTCATGTAACCATGGCTGAGATGTCAGTGATGAGGCTCTGGTTCATAGCAAGGCTAGGCAGGATGTCCGTGGTGTCAATAATGATAGTGATTTCAGAGGTTATCTGTTTGTGTCACATGTGAGGCTGTATTTTCACAGTGAGGCTGTGTGATTAGAAAAGAAGTTCATGCCACAGTGAGGCTGTGATATCACGTGAATCTGTGATGTCAATATAGCTGTGACATCAGAGAGAGTTGTGATGTACAGTGGAGCGGTGAGGTCATTGTGAAATTCGATGCAATGGCAAGTTGATTTTTCCATGAGTCTATATGTAACAGGTGATATTTAATGTAACAGTTAGACTTTGAGGTGACGGCTTAATATCATGTGAAGCTGTGAATCTGTGTGAAGATTATGTACGTGTGTCAGTGATGTAACATGTGAGGCTGTGGTGTCACTGTTTATGATGGCAAAGCTGTAACTACTGAGGCTGTCTCATAACTGTGAGCCTGGCTATGTGTGGTGAGGCTGTGGTGTCATTTAATCAAATAGGATACCAGTGGGGAGGCTCTGATTTCACAGTGTGACTGTGATGTCACGCATAAGGCGGTGATGTGACGTCTGCTGTGATGTCACAATCTAGCTGTGATGTCAGAAGTGAGACTGATGTGACAGTGAGGCTGAGATGTCACTGATGATGTAATGATGGTGAGGAGTGATCCACAGTGAGGTTATGATGTCATCATGAGGCTGTGGTGTCACTGGGAGACTGCTGTAATAATACGGGAGCCTGTCCTATAGTGGTGAGGCTGTGAGGTCACAGTGAGTTTTTTATGTCATTATAAGGTCATTGGTAAGGCTGCTGTTATATACGGTGAGCCAGTCAATCAGTAGTAGCTGTGTGATGTCACAGTAAGGCTGTGCTAGCACTAGTGTGGCTATGATGGCACAGTGAGGTTGTGATGTCAGTAGTGACTGTGCTTTCCAGGAGACTATGTCATTGGTAAGGCTGATGTCATAGTGAAGCTTAATATCACAGTGGAGTTATTGTGTCAAACTGTGAGTAGTGATGTACATGAGGCTACATGTAGATGTGAAGCTTTTTGTCACAGTGATTCTTTGATGGACAGTATGATTGTGATGTCACATATGTGTGATGCTACTGTTAAGTTGTAATGTCAAAGGGGGTTGTGATGTCAATAAGTGAGATGTCAGTGATGATAGACTACGATATCACAGTTCAGCTGTGATTTCAGTTATTAGGTGTGATATCAGATAAGACTGTTGTAGGGATGATTGTATGATATACAGTGAGCGGGGTGCATGTCACTGGTGAGGCTGTGATGCCACCATGAGGATTTTATGTCACTGTGCGGCTGTGTGACACGTGAGCCATGATGTCACAGGAACATGTTGATGTCATGATGGAGGCTGTGAGGTCACAGTGAGACTGTGATGTCAGTGGCAAGGCTGACATCACATTGAGACTATGATATCAATGGTGATTCTGTGAAATCACATTGAAGCTGTGATGTCACAGGGAGGCTATGCTCCAAGTGTGTATGTGATGTCACCATGTGGCTTTTATGTCAGTTGCAAGGCTGATGTCACAGTGAATTTGTGATGTCACAGTGAGGCTGTGAGAACACATGTTGCTGTAATGTCCGAGTGAGGCTCAGATGACACAGTAATGTTGTGATGTCACTGGAGCTGTTTGGAAGGCATAGTGAAGCTGTGATGTTAGTGGTGGGGCTGATGTCACAATGACACTGTGTTGTCACTGGTGAAGGTGTGATGTCACAATATGGATGGAATGACATGGTGAGAAAGATGTCATAGTAAGTCTATGATGTCACTGGTGAAGCTATGTCAGTGGGAACATATTACATGACAGTGACACTGGTGAGGCTGTTGTATCAAAGGCTGTGTTTTCACTGGTGTGGCAGTGATATCAGTGTTCTGATTACTGTCAGTGGTGAAGATGATGTCTCAGGTGAGGATGTGCTCTCAATGATGAGGCCGTGATAGGACACTGAAGCTGTGATGTCACTGTGAAGGTTTTATGTCAATGTGGGCTTTCATATCACCGTGAGATGATACCACTCTGGAAGCTGTGATGTCACAGTGGATGCTGTGATGTTAGTAGCAAGACTGATGTCAAAATATGGCTATGATGTAACAGGTAAGCTTGTGGTGTCAGTGGGCAGGTTGTGAGGTGACTGTGAGTTGTGTGTCGCAGTGAGGCTCTGATATCATGGCTCATTCTATGAGATTCGTAAGCTGTGACATCAGGTGTGATGTTTGGATTTCACAGTGAGTTTAGAATGTCAGTGGTGAGTCTGAAGTCATAAGAAGGCTGTGATTTCAGAGAAGAGGCTGTGATGTCATGTGAGGTGGTAAAGTTACAGTGACATTGTGATATCACAGGAGACTGTGATATCAGTGGTATAGACTATGACATCACAGTTTGGCTGTGATTTCAGTGGTAGGTTGTGTGTCAGAAGTGAGGCTGATGTCAGTGATGAGCTGAGATGTCACTGTTGAGGCTGTAATGTAACCGTGAGCCTGAGATGTCAGTGATGAGGCTGTGGTGTCATAGAGAGGCTAGGCAGGATGTTTGTGTTCACTGATGCTATGATTTCAGAGGTTAGCCTGTGTACATCACAGTGAGGTTGTGATGTCAGAAGTGAGGTGTGAGGTCACTGTGAAGCTGTGATGTCACTAGGATGCTGTTATATCACAGCGAGGTTGTGATGTCACAGTGAGGCTGTGGGTCATTGTGGAAGATGTGATGTAGTGGCAAAGCTGATTTCATATGGGCTATGATAGAACAGGTGAGTCTGTGATGCAACAGTTAAACTGTGAAGTCGCACTGAGGCTGTGATATCTGGGGAAGATGATGTCACAGTGAGGATGTGATGTAACATGTGAGGCTATGGTGGCATTGTTTATGACATCAAAGGCTGTGATATAACTGCTGAGGCTGTAACATCACTATGCCTGTGATATCTGTGGTGAGGTTGTGGTGTCATAGTAAGGCTATGTAGGATACCAGTGGTGAGGCTGTGAAGTCAGTGTGGCTGTGATGTCACCATGAGGCTGTGATGTCACAGTGAGGCTATTAGTCACAGTGAGCTGTGATGTACAGTGAGGCTATGATGTAACAGTGAGGTTGTTATGTCACAGTGAGGCGTGATGTCAAAATGCAGCTGTGAGGTCAGTGTTAGGCTGTGAAGACACCATGAGGCTTTGATGTCACTGTGCTGCTGTAGTTTCACCATGAGCCCATGATGACACAGGAAGTCGGTGATGTCATGGTGGAGGATTGAGGTCACATTTTCTGTAATATTCAGTGGCAAGTCTGATGATGTAGTGTAGTGCGATGCTGTGATGTCACATTGAGGCTGAGATGTCACATTGGAGCTCTGTGAGAGGTTTGTATGTAAGTCACCCTGAGGCTATTATGTAGTGACAAATCTGATGTCACAGTGAGTTTGTGATGTCACAGTGAGGCTGTGATGCCATTGTCAGGTTATAATGTCACAGTGAGATTGTGAGGACACAGTGAGGCTGTGATGTCTAAGTGAGGCTCTGATGACCCAATGATGTGGTAAGGTGTGATGTCACAGTGACATTGTGATGTCGATAGCGACACAATGGTGTTACAGGGAGACTGCCATGTTTCAATGAGCCTGGAGGTCAGTGGTGCGGCTGTAGGTTCATAATGAGTCTAGGTAGGATGTCAGTGATGAGGGTTTGATGTTGCATTGTGGCTATAATTTCAGAGGTGTGCCTGTGATGTCATAGTGAGGATGTGATGAAACAGTGAGGCTATAATGAGTCGATGCTGTAATGCCAGTTATGCACAGAGGTGAGCCTGTGATGTCACAGTGAGGCTGTCATATCAGTGGCAAGACTGATTCACAATGAGGATGATGTAATAGGTGAGCTTGTCGTGTCAGTGGGCAGTTTGTGAGATCACTGTGAGTCTGTGATGTCCCAGTATGGCTCGTGTCCGGGCTGATTCTTTGAGATGTCAGTGAGGCTGTGCCATCAGTGGTTATGTTGGATTTCACAGTGAGGTTAGGATGTCAGTGATGAGTCTGTGCAGTCATACTGAGGTGTGATGTCAGAGGAGAAGGTGTGATGTTGCTGTGAAGTTGTGATATCACAGTGAGGCTGTGATATCAGTGGTGATACACTATGACATCAGAGTTCAGCTGAGGTTTCAGTGGTTAGGCTGTGATGTCAGAAATGAGGCTGATGTCAGTGAAGAAGCTGAGATGTCACAGTGAGGCTGACATGTACTGATGTTGCTGTGATGACACAGTGAAGCTGTGTGTCACTGTTGAAGCTGTCAGGTGACTGTGAACCTGAATGTCCGTGATGTCACTGATGGTATGATTTCAGAGGATAGCCTATTATGTCACAGTTAGGCTGTGATGTGTGAGGTGAGGCTGTGATGTCAAAGTGAAGCTGTGATGTTAGTGGTGAGGCTGATATCACAATGAGTCTCTCATCGTCATGGTGAAGGTGTGATGTCACAATAAGGCAGGGATATTAGTGGTGAGAAAGATGTCATAGTGAGTCTATGATATCACTGGTAGACTTGATGTCAGTGGTGAACCTATTATGTGGCAGTGACCTGATGAGGCTTTGATGACAAAGGCTGTGTTGTCACTGGTGTGGCAGTGATGTCAGTGTTCCAACTAATGTCAGTGGCAATGCTGATGGTGAGTCCCAGTTGGACAATGTCACTGTGGAGGCTGTGAGGTCACAGTGAGACTGTGATGTCAATGGCAAGGAGGATGTCATAGTGAGTCTATGATACACTGGTGAGGCTACTAATCACTGGTGAACCTAAAGTGACAAGGCACTGGTGAGGATGTAATGTCAAAGAAGTGTTGTCACTGTTATGGCAGTGATGTCATTGTTCTGAGTAATGTCAGTGGTAATTTCAATGTCTAAGGTGGGTCTGTGCTGACACTGTTAGGCTGTGATATTACAGTGAGGCTATGATGTCACTGTGAGGTCGTGATGTCACTGGTGAGGCCATGATGTCACACTAGGCTGTGATGTTACTGTGAAGATTTGTATGTCACTGTGGGCTCTCATGTCACTGTGAGGTGATATCACTTGGATGCTGGGATGTCACAATGAGGCTGTAATGTCAGTGGAAAGTCTGATGTACAATGAATTATGATGTAACAAGTGAGAGTGTGGGTGTCAGTGGGCAGGTTTTGAAGTCATTGTGAGGCTGTGATGTCGCACTGAGGCTCAGATGTCAGGGCTGATTCGTGAGATGTCAGAGAGGCTGTGATGTCAGCGGTGATTGCTTGGATTCACAATGAGATAAGGACATGAATGGGGAGGCTGTGCAGTCACACTGAGGTTGTGATGTCAAAGGAGAGGCTGGTGATGCACGTGAGGCAGTGATGTTACCATGAGATTGTGATATCACAGTGAGGCGTGATGTCAGTGGTGATAGACTATGACATCAGAGTTCAGCTGAGATTTCAGGGTTAGGCTGTGATGTCAGAAGTGAGGCTGATGTCAGTGATGAGACTGAAACGTCAAGTTGGCTGGGATATTGCTGGTGAGGTGTGGTGTCACTATAAGGCTTCATGTGACCATGAGTCTAGATCTCAGTGATGAGGCTGTGGTGTCACAGTGAGGCTAGGCAGGATGTCCCTGGTGCACTGATGCTATATTCTGAGATTGCCTGTTGTGTCACAGTGAGGTTGTAGTCAGAGGTGAGGCTGTGATGTCACAGTGGAAGTTGTGATGTCAATGGCAAGGCTGATTTCACCATGAGGATATGATGTAACAGGTAATCTGTGATGTAACAGATTAGACTGTGAGTTCACAGTGAGACTGTGAGGTCACTGTGAGGCTTTGATATCTGTAGGAAGACGATGTCACAGTGAGGCAGTGATGTAACTGTGAGGCTGTGGTGTCACTGGTGAGGCTGGTGATATCACAAGAGCTAGTCCAATCAGTAGTGAGGCTGTTAGAGCACAGTGAGGCTATGTCATAGATGTGTATGAGATGTCACCATGAGGCTATTATGTAAATGACAAGGCTGATGTCACAGTGAGTTTGTGATGTCATAAGGAATCTGTGATGCACTGTCAGGTTGTAACATCACAGTGAGCTATGAGAACAAGTGTGTCATGAAGTCTCAGTGAGCTCTGATGAAAGTGATGTTGTGATGTCACTGGAGAAGTTTGAATGGCACAGTGAGGCTGTGATGGCACTGTCAGGTTGTAATGTCACAATGAGGCTGATATACAGTAGTTGTGATGTCTCAGTGAGGTTGTGATTTCTCAGTGAGTTTGTGATGTCAGTAGTGACTGATTTCACAAGGAGACATGTCATTGGTGAGGTTGTATTGTCATTGGTGAGGCTCTAATGTCACAGTGAGTTTATTGTGTCAAACTGAGGCTTGATGTCACAGTGAGGCTATGATGTGAGAGCTGAAACTTTATGTCACAGTGATGCTTTGATGGCACAGTATGGCTGTGATGTCTCAATGTGGCTGTGATGTCACTGTGAAGTTGCAATGTCAGAGTGAGGTTGTGATATCAATAGCGATACTGTGGTGTCACAGGGAGTCTTGTCATGCTTCAGTTAGCTTGTGAGGTTGGTGGTGAGACTGTGGAGCCATAATGAGTCTAGGTAAGATGTCAGTGATGACCAGGTGATGTTACACTGAGGTTATAATTTCAGAAGTGAGCCTGTTATATCACAGTGAGACTGAGATATCACTGGTGAAGGTTTGTTGTTGCAATAAGTTTGTGATGTCATAATGAGTCTGTGATGCACTGTCAGGTTGTAACATCACAGTGATGCTGTGAGAACAAAGTGTGTCTATGAAGTTCTCAGTGAGGCTCTGATGAAATATCAGTGGTGAGAAAGATGTCATGGTGATATTACTGGTGAAGCTGTAATATAATGGTGAGCCTGTCCTAACAGTGGAGAGGCTTTGATGTCACAGTGAGGGTGTGCTGGCACAGAGTGGCTGTGATGTCACAGTGAGGCTGTGTTGTCACCAGTGATGCCATGATATCACAGTGAGTCTGTGATGTCATGGAGTGAGACTATGACATCACAGTGAGGATGTGATGTCAGTGGTTAGGCTGTGATATGAAGAAGAGGCTGATGAGAGTGATGAGGGTATGATGTCACAGTGAACCGGGCATGGCACTGATGAGGCTGTGATGCAATAATATCACAGTGAGGCTGAGATGTCAGTGATGATAGACTACGATATCACAGTTCAGCTGTGATTTCAGTTATTAGGTGTGATATCAGAATAAGACTGTTGTTAGGGATGATTGTATGATATACAGTGAGGCTGGCATGTCACTGGTGAGGCTGTGATGCCACCATGAGATTTTATGTCACTGTGCGGCTGTGTGACACGTGAGCCATGAGTCACAGGAACGTTTGATGTCATGATGGAGGCTGTGAGGTCACAGTGAGACTGTGATGTCAGTGGCAAGGCTGACATCACATGAGACTATAATATCAATGGTGATTTCTGTGAAATCACATTGAAGCTGTGAGTCACAGGGAGGCTATGCTCCAAGTGTGTATGTGATGTCACCATGTGGCTTTTATGTCAGTTGCAAGGCTGATGTCACAGTGAATTTGTGATGTCACAGTGAGGCTGTGAGAACACAGTGGCTTTAATGTCGAGTGAGGCTCAGAGACACAGTAATGTGTGATGTCACTGGAGCTGTTTGGAAGGCATAGTGAAGCTGTGATGTTAGTGGTGGGGCTGATGTCACAATGACACTGTGTTGTCACTGGGTGAAGGTGTGATGTCACAATATGGATGGAATGACATGGGGAGAAAGATGTCATAGTAAGTCTATGATGTCACTGGTGAAGCTATGATTCAGTGGGACATATTACATGACAGTGACACTGGTGAGGCTGTTGTATCAAAGGCTGTGTTTTCACTGGTGTGGCAGTGATATCAGTGTTCTGATTACTGTCAGTGGTGAAGATGATGTCTCAGGTGAGGATGTGCTCTCAATGATGAGGCCGTGATAGGACACTGAAGCTGTGATGTCACTGTGAAGGTTTTATGTCAATGTGGGCTTTCATATCACCGTGAGATGATACCACTCTGGAAGCTGTGATGTCACAGTGGATGCTGTGATGTTAGTAGCAAAGACGATGTCAAAATGTGGCTATGATGTAACAGGTAAGCTGTGGTGTCGTCAGTGGGCAGGTTGTGAGGTGACTGTGAGGTTGTGATGTCGCAGTGAGGCTCTGATATCATGGCTCATTCTATGAGATATCAGTAAAGCTGTGACATCAGGTGTGATGCTTGGATTTCACAGTGAGTTTAGAATGTCAGTGGTGAGTCTGTAAGTCATAAGAAGGCTGTGATTTCAGAGAAGAGGCTGTGATGTCACTGTGAGGTGGTAAAGTTACAGTGACATTGTGATATCACAGGAGACTGTGATATCAGTGGTATAGACTATGACATCACAGTTTGGCTGTGATTTCAGTGGTAGGTTGTGATGTCAGAAGTGAGGCTGATGTCAGTGATGAAGCTGAGATGTCACTGTTGAGGCTGTAATGTAACCGTGAGCCTGAGATGTCAGTGATGAGGCTGTGGTGTCATAGAGAGGCTAGGCAGGATGTTTGTGATGTCACTGATGCTATGATTTCAGAGGTTAGCCTGTTACATCACAGTGAGGTTGTGATGTCAGAAGTGAGGTTGTGAGGTCACTGTGAAGCTGTGATGTCACTAGGATGCTGTTATATCACAGCGAGGTTGTGATGTTACAGTGAGGCTGTGGGGTCATTGTGGAAGATGTGATGTAAGTGGCAAAGCTGATTTCATATGAGGCTATGATAGAACAGGTGAGTCTGTGATGCAACAGTTTAAACTGTGAAGTCGCACTGAGGCTGTGATATCTGGGAGAAGATTGATGTCACAGTGAGGATGTGATGTAACATGTGAGGCTATGGTGGCATTGTTTATGACATCAAAGGCTGTGATATAACTGCTGAGGCTGTAACATCACTATGAGCCTGTGATATCTGTGGTGAGGTTGTGGTGTCATAGTAAGGCTATGTAGGATACCAGTGGTGAGGCTGTGAAGTCAGTGTGGCTGTGATGTCACCATGAGGCTGTGATGTCACAGTGAGGCTATTATGTCACAGTGAGACTGTGATGTCACAGTGAGGCTATGATGTAACAGTGAGGTTGTTATGTCACAGTGAGGCTGTGATGTCAAAATGCAGCTGTGAGGTCAGTAGTTAGGCTGTGAAGACACCATGAGGCTTTGATGTCACTGTGCTGCTGTAGTTTCACCATGAGCCCATGATGACACAGGAAGTCGGTGATGTCATGGTGGAGGATATGAGGTCACATTTTCTGTAATATCAGTGGCAAGTCTGATGATGTAGTTAGTGCTGATGCTGTGATGTCACATTGAGGCTGAGATGTCACATTGGAGCTCTGTGAGAGGTTTGTATGTAATGTCACCCTGAGGCTATTATGTCAGTGACAAATCTGATGTCACAGTGAGTTTGTGATGTCACAGTGAGGCTGTGATGCCATTGTCAGGTTATAATGTCACAGTGAGATTGTGAGGACACAGTGAGGCTGTGATGTCTAAGTGAGGCTCTGATGACCCAATGATGTGGGTAAGGTGTGATGTCACAGTGACATTGTGATGTCGATAGCGACACAATGGTGTTACAGGGAGACTGCCATGTTTCAATGAGCCTGGAGGTCAGTGGTGCGGCTGTAGGGTCATAATGAGTCTAGGTAGGATGTCAGTGATGAGGGTTTGATGTTGCATTGTGGCTATAATTTCAGAGGTGTGCCTGTGATGTCATAGTGAGGATGTGATGAAACAGTGAGGCTATAATGAGTCGATGCTGTAATGCCAGTTATGCACAGAGGTGAGCCTGTGATGTCACAGTGAGGCTGTCATATCAGTGGCAAGACTGATTCACAATGAGGCCATGATGTAATAGGTGAGCTTGTCGTGTCAGTGGGCAGTTTGTGAGATCACTGTGAGTCTGTGATGTCCCAGTATGGCTCTGATGTCCGGGCTGATTCTTTGAGATGTCAGTGAGGCTGTGCCATCAGTGGTGATGTTTGGATTTCACAGTGAGGTTAGGATGTCAGTGATGAGTCTGTGCAGTCATACTGAGGCTGTGATGTCAGAGGAGAAGGTGTGATGTTGCTGTGAAGTTGTGATATCACAGTGAGGCTGTGATATCAGTGGTGATACACTATGACATCAGAGTTCAGCTGAGGTTTCAGTGGTTAGGCTGTGATGTCAGAACTGAGGCTGATGTCAGTGAAGAAGCTGAGATGTCACAGTGAGGCTGACATGTTACTGATGTTGCTGTGATGACACAGTGAAGCTGTGTGTCACTGTTGAAGCTGTCAGGTGACTGTGAACCTGAATGTCCGTGATGTCACTGATGGTATGATTTCAGAGGATAGCCTATTATGTCACAGTTAGGCTGTGATGTGTGAGGTGAGGCTGTGATGTCAAAGTGAAGCTGTGATGTTAGTGGTGAGGCTGATATCACAATGAGTCTCTCATGTCACTGGTGAAGGTGTGATGTCACAATAAGGCAGGGATATTAGTGGTGAGAAAGATGTCATAGTGAGTCTATGATATCACTGGTTAGACTATGATGTCAGTGGTGAACCTATTATGTGGCAGTGATCCTGATGAGGCTTTGATGACAAAGGCTGTGTTGTCACTGGTGTGGCAGTGATGTCAGTGTTCCAACTAATGTCAGTGGCAATGCTGATGTGTGATGTCACAGTGACATTGTGATGTCGATAGCGACACAATGGTGTTACAGGGAGACTGCCATGTTTCAATGAGCCTGGAGGTCAGTGGTGCGGCTGTAGGGTCATAGTGAGGCTAGGTAGAATGTCAGTGATGAGGATGTGATGCCTCTTTGAGGCTATGATTTCTGAGGTGAACCTGTGATGTCATATTAAAGCTGTGATGAAACAGTGAGGCTATAACGTCAGAGCTGATGCTGTGATGTCAGTGTTCTGACTAATGTCCGAAGTGACGCTGATGTCACAGGTGAGGCTGTGCTGTCACTGGTGAGGCTGTGATGTCACACTGAGGCTGTCATGTCACTGTAAAGGTTGCATGTCACTGTGGGCTGTCATGTCACTGTGAGGTGATAGCACTCTGGAAGCTGTGATGTCACAGTGAGGTTGCAAGGTCACTCTGGAAGATGTGATATGAGTAACTAGGCTTATTTCACCATGTGGCTAAGATGTAACAGGTTAGACTGTGAGATCAGAGTGAGGATGTGAGGTCACTGTGAGACTGTGATATCTGTGGGAAGTTTGATATCACAATGAGGCAGTGAAGTAATATGTGAGGCTGTGTTGTGACTGTTTATGATGTAAAAGACTATGATGTCACTGATGAAATATCACATCACTGTGAGCCTGTGCTAAGCTATGGTGTCCTAGAAAGTCTATGTAAGGAAACAATGGTGAGGCTGTGATGTCACAATATGCTGTGATGTCAACATGAGGCTATGATTTCACAGTGAGGCTGTGACTTCACAGTGCAGCTATGAGGTTAGTGGTTACTCTGTGATCTCAAAAGTGAGACTGATGTAAGAGATGAGGCTGAGATGTTGCATTGACTATGTGATATCACTGTGAGGTTGTGATGCCACAGTGAGTTTATGATGTCACCGTGAGGCTGTGGTGTCATTTATGAGGCTGTAATATCATGGTGAGGCTGTGTTCACACAGTGTGTCTGTGATGTCACATTGACGTTGTGATGTCACAGTGAGGTTGTGATGTCAGTTTGATAGACTGTGATATCAGAGTTTGGCTGAGATTTCAGTGGTTAGCCTGTGATGTCAGAAATGAAGCTGATGTCAGTGATGAGGCTGAGATGTCACAGCGAGTCTTGGATGTTACTGGTGAGGCTTTGATACCACAGCAAGGCTGTGGTATCACTGTTGAGGCTGTCATGTAACCATGGCCTGAGATGTCAGTGATGAGGCTCTGGTATCATAGCAAGGCTAGGCAGGATGTCCGTGGTGTCAATAATGATGATTTCAGAGGTTAGTCTGTTGTGTCATAGTGAGGCTGTATTTTCACAGTGTCATAGTGAGGCTGTATTTTCACAGTGAGGCTGTGATGTTAGAAAAGAAGCTGTCATGCCACAGTGAGGCTGTGATATCACTGTGAATCTGTGATGTCAATATAAGGCTGACATCAGAAAGAGGTTGTGATGTTACAGTGAGGCTGTGAGGTCATTGTCGAAATTGCGATGCCAATGGCAATGTTGATTTTTCCATGAGTCTATGATGTAACAGGTAAGTTTATGATGTAACATGTTAGACTGTGAGGTGACAGGCTATGAGATCAATGTGAAGCTGTGATATCTGTGTGAAGATTTATGTCACCGTGTGTCAGTGATGTAACATGTGAGGCTGTGGTGTCACTGTTTATGATGGCAAAGGCTGTAACTACTGAGGCTGTCTCATAACTGTGAGCCTGTGCTATGTGTGGTGAGGCTGTGGTGTCATTTCAAATCGACATAGGATACCAGTGGTGAGGCTCTGATTTCACAGTGTGACTGTGATGTCACCATGAGGCTGTGATTTCACAGTGGGACTGTGATGTCACCGTGAGGCTGTGATGTCACAATCTAGCTGTGATGTCAGAAGTGAGACTGATGTGACAGTTGAGGCTGAGATGTCGCACTGATGATGTAAGTGATGAGGTAGTGATGCCACAGTGAGGTTATGATGTCATCATGAGGCTGTGGTGTCACTGGTGGGACTGCTGTAATAATACGGTGAGCCTGTCCTATTAGTGGTGAGGCTGTGAGGTCACAGTGAGGTTTTGATGTCACTATAAGGCTGTGGTGTCATTGGTGAGGCTGCTGTTATATCACGGTGAGCCAGTCATATCAGTAGTAAGCTGTGATGCCACAGTAAGGCTGTGCTAGCACAGTGTGGCTATGATGGCACAGTGAGGTTGTGATGTCAGTAGTGACTGTGCTTTCGCAGGGAGACTATGTCATTGGTAAGGCTGTATTGTCATTAGTGAAGCTCTAATATCACAGTGAGTTTATTGTGTCAAACTGTAGTAGTGATGTTACAGTGAGGCTACAATGTTAGATGTGAAGCTTTGTGTCACAGTGATTCTTTGATGGACAGTATGACTGTGATGTCACAATGAGGTTGTGATGCTACTGATTAAGTTGTAATGTCAAAGTGGGGTTGTGATGTCAATAAAGACATTGTGGTGTCACAGTGAGGCTGTCATTTTTCAGTGAGCATGTGAGGTCAGTGGTGAGACTGTGGTGTCATAGTGAGGCTAGGTAGGAAGTCAGTGATGAAGGTGTGATGTCTCATTGAGGCTATGATTTCAGAGGTGAGCCTGTGATATCATATTGAGGCTGTGATGAAACAGTGAGGCTATAATGTCAGAGTTAATGCTGTGATATCAGAGTCAGGCAATAATTTTAGAGGTGAGATTTCAGAGGCTAGCCTGTGATGTTAGAAGTAAAGCTGACGTCAGTGATGAGGCTGAGATATAACAGTGAGTCTCAGATTTATTGGTGAGGCTGTGATGCCACAGCGAGTCTGTCATGTCACAATGAGGCTATGATGTCAGAAGTGAAGCTTTATGTCACAGTGATACCTTGATGGCTTGGTATGTGTCATAGTTAAGCACAGGTGTCAACTGGACTGTTTGAGCTTTGGGCACAGTTGTAGAAAGTTGATGGTTGAGTTAAGCCCAGAGCAAAACTGAAGGAGATTGTCTTGCTGATGGGGAAGGTTCTGCCCATGGTGGGTGGGATTAGACTCTGGATAAATTACAGAGAGCTGGTTGAGAGAGTTGGCATCCTTCTGTATACTTGGCCAGACATGCTGGTCTGACAAGTAAGGATTGTCCATCTCTCAGCCATTATACAGTGATAGCGTGGCCAGTTCCCTCAGCCCTGGTGTTGGTGCATGCTCTCCCATCAAGCTGGACTAAAACTGTAACCAGAAATTGCAAGAGAATAAACCCCTTGTTCCCTTAAGCCATTTGATGGTCATTTATCAGCAACCATGCAGGCTGACTGCAACAGTATGGTTGTGATGTCACAATGAGGCTGTGATGTCACTGTGAGGTTGTGATGTCACTGTGAAACTGTGATGTCACAGTTAGTATGTGATGTCACTTGCGACACTGTGGTTTCACAGGAGGCTGTTCATTTTTCAGTGAGCATGTGATCTCAGTGGGGAGGCTGTGTTGCCATAGTGAGGCTAGGTATAATGTCAGAGATGTGGGGGTGATGTTGCATTGAGACTATTAATTCAGAAGTGAGCCTATGATGTCATAGTGAGGCTCTGATGAAACAGTAAGTCAACAACGTCAGAGTCAATACTGTGATGTGAAAATGATATCAGAGGGGAGCCTGGGATGTCATAGTGAGGGCGTCATGTCAGAATGAGGCTATAACCAGTGTGGTTAGGTTGTGATATCACAGTGAGGCTGTGATATCACAGTGAAGCTCTGATGACACAGTGATGTTGTGATATCACTGGAGAGGTTTGGATGGCACAATTAGGCTTTGACGTTAGTAGTGATGCTGATGTCACAATGTCCCTGCAGAAGGTGTGATGTCCCAATAAGGCTGGAATGTTAGTGGTGAGAAAGATGTCATAGTAAGTCTATGATGTCACTAGTGAGGCTCTGATGTCAGTGGTGAACGTATTACATGACAAACTGTTGAGGCCATGATAACAAAGGCTGTCTTGTTACTGGTGTGGCAGTGATGTCAGTGTTCTCACTAATATCAGTGGAGATGCTGATGTCACAGATGAGAATGAGCTGTCACTGTTTAGGCCATGATGTCACACTGAGGCTGTGATGTCACTGTGAAAGTTGTATGTTACTGTGGGCTGTCATGACACTGTGAATTGATATCACTCTGGAAGCTGTGTTGACACAATGAGGCTGTGATGTCAGTGGAAAGACTGATGCACAATGAGGCTATGATGTAACAGGTGAGCCTCTGGTGTCAGTTAGCAGGTTGTGAGGTCACTCTGAGATTGTTATGTCACAGTGAGGCTGATTCTATGAGATGCAGTGAGGTTGTGATATCAGGGGTGATGCATGGATTCCACAGTAAGGTTAGAACTTCAGTGTCAAGACTGTGCAGTCACATTGAGACTGTGATGTCACTTTGAGGCAGTGATGTTATCATAACGTTGTGATATCACAATGAGGCTGTGATATCAGTGGTGGTAGAATATGACATCACAGTTCAGCTGTGATTTAAGTGATTAGACTGTGATGTCAGAAATGAGGCTGATGTCAGTGATGAGACTGAGATGTCACAATGAGATTGGAATCTTACTGGTGAGGCTGATATGCCACAGTGAGGTTGTGTTGTCACTGTTGGGGCTGTCATGTGACCATTATTCTGAGATGTCAGTGATGAGGCTGTGGTGTCATAGCAAAGATAAGCTGTGTGACTGTGGTGTTACTAATGCTATGATTTCAGAGGTTAGCCTGTTATGTCACAGTGAGGTTGTGATATCACTGGGAAGCTGTGATGTCACTATGAGGCTGTCAGGTCACTGTGGAAGATGTCACATCACTGTGAGCCTGTGCTATCTGTAGTGAGGCTGTGGTGTCATGGTAAGGCTAGGTAAGATATCAGTGGTGAGGCTGTGATGTCACACTGTGGCTGTGATGTTACCATATGGATGTGATGTCACAGTAAGGCTGTGATATCATGATGAGCAGGCCTATCAGTGGTGAGGCTGTGATGTTATACTGAGGCTGTGCTAGCACAGCATGGCTATTATATCACAATGAGATTGTGATGTCACAGTGAGGTTGTGATTTCAGCAGTAGTTGTGCTTTCACAGGGAGACTATGTCATTGTTGAGGGTGTATTGTCATTGGTGAGGCTCTAATATCACAGAGAGTTTATTGAGTCATACTTAGTCTATGATGTTATGATGAGGCAAGGATGTCAGAGGCTGGGGCTGGAGAGGTGGCTCAGGGGTTAAGCCTCTGCCTTGCAGGCAGAAAGTCCTGAGTTCGGATCCTAGACCCCATGTATAGATGCCGGGCAGAAGCAGGGGCAATCTGCGTTTCTGGTCCTGGTAGGGCGGAGCCTGTGAATCCCGGGGCAGAGTAAACAAGGAGGTGGTCCATGGTAGTTCCCGAATTTGTCCGTGGTTCTTCATACACACACACACACACATGCACACACACATACACACCGTGCACAGACACACACACACACAATTGAATAAATAAGAAATGATAAAAAAATTTTTAAAAAAGGATGTCAGAGGTGAAGCTTAATGTCTCAGTAATGCTTTGATGGTAAGGTATGGCTGATATGTCACAATGAGGCTGTGATATTACTGTGAGGTCGTGATGTCACTGGGGAAGTTGTGATGTCACAGTGAGGTTGTGATGTCAATGCTTAGGCTGTGATGTGAGAATGAGGCTGATATGATTGATGAGGGTTTTAGGTCACAGTGAGGCTGGGATGTCACTGTGATGCCACTGTGAGACTGTGAGGTCATCATGTTCGTGTGGTGTCACCATGAGACCATGATGTCACAGGGAGTTGGTGTTGTCACATTTGAGGCTGTGAGGTCACAGTGAATCTATGAGGCTGTTACAGTGAGGCTCTGATGTCAGTGATCATGCTGTGAAGAAATAGTGGGGCTGTGATGTCACTGGTGAAGGTGTGATGTCACAATAACGCTGGAATGTCAGTGGTGAGAAAAATATCATAATTAGTCTATGATGTCACTGGGGAAGATATGATGTCAGTGGTGAACCTTTTATGTAACAGTGACACTCATGAGGCTGTGATGTCAAAGGTGGTGTTTTCGCTGGTGTGGCATAGTTGTCAGTGTTCTGACTAATATCGGTGGCAATGCTGATGTGACAGGTGAGGCTGGCCTGTCATGATTGAGGCTCTGATGTCACTGTGAGGCTGTTATGTTATTGTGAGGGTTGTATGTCACTGGGGGCTGCCATGTCAGTGTGAGGTGATATCACTCTGGAACTGTGATGTCACAGGGAGGCTGTGATGTCAGTGGCAAGGCTGATGTTACAATGAGGCTATTATATAATATGTGAGCCTGTGGTGTCAGTGGGAAGATTGTGAGGTTACTATTGGGCTGTGATGTCACAGTGAAGCTCTGATGTCAGGGCTGATTCTATGAGATATCAGTGAGGCTGTGATGTCAGGGTTGATGCTTGGATTTCACAGTGAGGTTAGGACTTCAATGGTGAGGCTGTGAACTCACACTATGGCTGTGATGTCAGAGGAGATTCTGTGATGTCACTGTGAGGTGGTGATATTATCCTGAGTTTGTGAGATCATAGTGAGGCTCTGATATCAATGGTGATAGATAATGACATCTCAGTTCGGCTGAGATTTCAGTGGTTATGTAGTAATGTCACAAGTGATGCTGATATCAGTGATGAGGCTGAAATGCCCCAGCAAAGCTGTGGTGTCTCTATTTAAGCTGTCATGTGACCGTGCCTGAGATGTCAGTGATGAGGCTGTGGTGTCATAGCAAGGCTAGGCAGGATGTCTGTGGTGTCCCTGATGTTATGATTTCAGAGGTCAGCCTGTCATGTGAGAGTGAGGCTGTGATGTCAGTGGTGACGCTGTGATGTCAGTGAGACTGTGATGTCAGAAATGAGGCTATAATGCCACAATGAGGCTGTGATATTACTGTGAAGCTGTGATGTCACTGTGAGGCTATGACATCTTAGAGAGTTTATGATATCACAATGAGGCTGTGAGGTCACTGTGGAAGGTGTGATGTCAGTGGTAAGGCTAATTTCACCATGAGGCTGTGATGTAAAATGTGAGTCTATGTTGTATCAGGTTAGCCTGTGAGGTCACAGTGAGGCTGTGACGTAACTGTGAGGCAGTGATTTAGCTTGTAAGGCTGTGGTGCCACAGTTTATGGTGTCTAAGGTTATGATGTCACTGCTGAGTCTGACAGGTCACTGTGAGCCTATTTTATATCTGGTGAGGCTGTGGTGTCATAGTAAGGGTAGGTATGATACCAGTACTGAAACTGTGATGTCACCATGAGGCTGTGATGTCATAGTGAAGTTGTGATGTCACAGTAAAGCTGTGGTGTTACAGTGCAGCTGTGAGGTCAGTGGTTAGGCTGTGATTTCAGAAATGAGACTGAGGTGAGAGATGAGGCTGAGATGTTGCATTGACCATGTGATATAATTGGTGAAGTTATGATATCACAATGAGGCTGTGGTGTCAATTGTGAGACTAATATCACGACGAGCCTGTCATATCAGTGATGTCACAGTGAAGTTGTGATGTTACATTGAGGTTGTGATGTCAGTAGTTACTGTGCTTTCACAGGGAGACTATGTATTGATGAGGCTGTATTGTCACTGGTGAGGCTCTAATGTCACAGTGAGTTTATTGTGTCAAACTAAGGCTGCGATGTCACAGTGAGGTTATGATATCAGAGGTGAAGCTTTATGTCACAGTAATGCTTTGATGGCATGGTATGGCTGTGATGTCACAATGAGGTGATGTCACTGGGGAAGTTGTGATGTCACAGTGAGATTGTGATGTCAGTGGAGCAAGACTACGGCATCACAGTGTGGCTTTGAGGTCAGTGGTTAGGCTGTGATTTCAGAAGTGAGACTGATGTGACGGATGAAGCAGAAATGTCACACTGATGAAGTGATAAAACTGGTGATTCCTGATGTCACTATAAGGCAGTGGTGTCACTGGTGAGGCTGTAATATCACAGTAAGCCTATCCTGTCAGTGGTGAGGCTGTGATGTCACAGTGAGACTGTGATATCAGTGGAAAGATTGATGTCACAATCAGATTCTAATGTAAAAAGTGAGACTGTAGCTTCAGTGGACAGATTTTGAGGTGACTGTGAGGCTGTGATGTCACAGTGAGGTTGATTCTATGAGACGTCAGTGAGAATGTGACGTCAGGGTTGATGTTTTGAATTTACAGTGTGGTTAGGATGCCAGTGGTGAAGCTGTGCCATCACACTGAGGCTGTGATGTTAGAGAGGCTGTGATGTCCCTGGGAGGCAGTGATGTTACCGTGAAGTAGTGATATCACAGTGAGGCTGTGATATCAGTGGTGATAGACTGTGACATCACAGTTCAGCTGTGATTTCAGTGGATAGGCTGTGATGTCAGAGTGAGGCTAATGTCAGTGATGCCGAAATGTCACAGTGAGGCTAGGATATCATTGGTGAGTTCGGGATGTCACAGTGAGTCATGAAGTCAGAGTGAGTCTATATCAGAGGTGTGTATATGATGTCACCATGAGGCTTTTATGTCAGTTGCAAAGCTGATGTCACACTGAGTTTGTTATGTCACAGTGAGGCTGTGATGTCACTGTCATGTTAGAATGTCACAGTGAGGCTGGGAGGACACAGTGGGGCTATGATGTCACAGTGACGTTCTGATGACCCAGTTATGTTGTGATGTCACTGGAGAGGTTTGATGGCACAGAGGCTGTGATGTTAGTGGTGAATCTGATTTCACAATGAGATTGTGATGACACAGGTGAAGATGTGTTATCACAATAATGGTGGAATGTCAGTAGTGAGAAAGATGTCATAGTGAGTCTATGATGTCACTGGTGAGGCACTGAAGTCAGTGGTGAATCTATTACGTGACAGTGATATTGGTGAGGTTGTGATGTCGAAGGCTGTGTTGTCACTGGTGTGGCAGTGCTTTCAGTGTTCTGACTGTGATTTCACACTGAAGTCGTGATGTCACACTGAGGCCGTGATGTCACTGTGAGAATGTAATATCTGTGATAAGACTGATGCCACAATGAGGCAATGATATAAGAGGTGAGCCTGTGGTTTCAATGGGCAGGCTGTGAGGTCATTTTGAGGCTGTGATGCCACTATGAGGATTTGATGTCACCATGTGGCTGTGGTGTTAACATGAGCCCGTGATGTCACACAGAGTTGGTGATGTCACCACTATCCTATCTAGCCTTACCATGGCACCATAGCCTCACTACAGATGGTGCAGGCTCACAGTGACATGAAAGCCTCAACAGTGACATCATAAATTGACACCACAGCCTCACATGTTACATCACTGCCTCACTGTGACATCAATCTTCCCTCAGATATCTCAGTCTCACAGTGAAATCATGGCCTCACAGTGACAAAACAGTCTAACCTGTTGCATCATAGACTCACATGTTACTCCATAGCCTCATGGTGAAATCAGCGTTACCACTGACATCACATCTTCGACAGTGAGCTTACAGCCTCACTGTGTCATCACAACCTCTCTGTGATATCACAGACTCAAACTGACATCAAAAGTTCACAGAGATATCACAGCCTCACTGTTGCATTATAATCTCATTTCTGACATCACATTGTGACATCAGCCTTGCTACTGACATAATAGCCTCATGGTTACATAATATAAACACCTATGACACAGCTTCAATGTGACATCAGAGCCTCACTGTGACATCACAGCATCACTACTGACATCATATACATCCTGTGACATCATCCTTATCACTGACATCACAGTTTCACTGTGACCTCACAGCTTCCCTGTTACTCAGGGGCTATGGTGTCACTGCAGCCACACGGTGACATCCAAGCCTTATGATGGCATCACAGCCTCAACAATGACATGCCAGAATCACTGCGACATCATATCTCATCATCCTCATCAGCCTCATTTTATTATCACAGCCTAACCACTGAAATCTCATCCTTACTGTGATGTCACAGTCTCATTCTACTGACAGCCTCACTGTGATATCCCAGCATCGCTGGTGACAACGCAGTCTCACTGTGATATGACAGCCTCACTATGACATCACATGCTCACCTCTGAAATCATTGCTTCACTGTGCATTACAGCATCGACTCTGAAGTAACAGCTCACCTCTGAAATCATAACCTCAATATGACATCACACCCTCACCATTGACATCATACTTAGCCTCTCGTAGACACCACAGCCTCACCACTGACCTCACAGGTTCACTGAGACGTGACAGCATCCCTTTGACAGCACAGTGTTGCTATTGACATCACAAACTCACTGTGATACCACAACTTCCCCAGTGACATCACAACATCACAGTGACATCACAGCCATACATTGAAATCAAAGCATCACTGTCATGGCATTCACCTCTGACATCATAGCCTCATGGTGACATCACAAACTCAACACTGATGTGACAGGCTCATAGTGACATCACAGCCTCTACTATGACACCACGGCCTCATAGTGACATCATAACCTCACTGTGACATCACAGCTTCATGCGCTATATCACTTCATCAAAACGACATCTCAGCCTCATCTCTCACACCAGTCTCACTTCTGAAATCACAGCATAACCACTGACCTTAGAGCTGCACTGTGATATCACAGCCTCACAGTGATCTTACAGCTTCACTGTCTAACCTGTTACAGCATAGACTCACCTTTTTCATCATAGCCTCAGGGTGAAATCTTACTTGCCATTGACATCACATCTTCCACAGTGACCTCACAATTTTACTGTGAGATTACAACCTCTCTGTGATGTCACTGCCTCTTAGTGACATCACAGGTTCACAGCGATATCACAGCCTCATTGTGGCATTATAGCCTCATTTCTGACATCATAGCCTCACTGTGACATCACAGCGTAACTGACATAACAGGTTAAATTCTGAAATCTTAGCATCAATGACACCACGGACATCATGCCTAGCCTCCTTATGACAACACAGTCTCATCACTGACATCTCAGGCTCATGGTCACATGACAGCCTCAACACTGACATCCCAGCCTTGCTATGGCATCACAGCCTCAAAGTGTGAGAATCTATGAGAGATTACATCAAAGTATGTGTGGGTGCCTCTCCAGCCTATATGCAGTGAGTACAAATATTAAAATAGGCAGGTGATATTAAATCAAAAAGTTTTCAGCCTCTCTTCCTTTTCTGTTATGGGGAAGAGGTGTTTTATCCAAAATAGAAATGGCTTCAGTAGTTTCTGATCCTGCAGAATCAGAACAAAAATTTTTAATTGGGGCCACTGTTAATTATTATGCTCATAAGATACAATGGAAATCAAAAGATTGGGTTGAACACTGGCCTCTATCAATGGAAAAAATACAGGCTATTGAACAATTGGTACAAGAACAGTTAAAATTAGGGCATACAGAACCATCAAACAGAAAACATAATGTTAAAACCAAAAAGATTAGAAACAGTGAAAAACAATTGGCTGGCTTTGTAGATTAAGTTCTAAATTTATATCTTTGTTTTATTGAAGGGAGTATAAATCACAGAATTTGGTTTCATATGGATTTAAAAAATTAAATAAATATAAAAATAAGAGGACAAAAATGTTCTTCCTATTAGTTTAATTACAAGAAAAAACAAAAAATTAATATAAAAACCTAATGTCCTAAAAGTTATTCAAATGTTTTTGAGATCCATAAAAAGATTTGCAACCTTACCTCTTTTACAGGCTGTGACAAGAGGATCTCATATTGGGAAACAATAATATAAATATTCAGCCTTTAAAAAGGAAATGACACTTTGGGAAATCCTAACAAATTTTCAGAAAAAGAAAAAAATAGACAAATGCATTCATCTGTTAAATATAAAGTTTCTTAAATAATAATTTGGTTTTGGTACTAAGTTTTAAAGTTTAATCTGCTTTTAATGTTTTTCACAATTAAACTAAACGCTGGACTTATCTGCATGAGATTTTGTTTTCAGTGGTAAGGCTTTCATAAATGTTGATTTGCTTTTGATGATGTTTTTAAAGGTAATTTTAAGGCTGTTGTCAGTGAATTGTATGTTATTGATGTGTTTGTATGCTTCTGTGTTCTGTGTTTACATGTTGGGTGTCTTTTGTTTCAATGTAAAAAATCTATGGCCACTTCAATCTTGTTGATTCATGTTGCACACTAATATTAAAATTTTGGCATGCCATTTTTAACTATATGTATGCACACTTAAAATAAGAACATAATTTTAATAACATCTAAGGCCTTAACTATTTACATTTTGAATCAATCACAACTGTTTTTTCTGATAGATTGTAAGTTTTCTTTCATAAAAAGTTATCTAGCTTGGTTTTGATATTTATCAGTACTACAAATGAAAATGCCATTGTGCTCTTAAAGTTTTTTCCCTATATTCTCAAAATAACAAAGCCACTATAATATTGACCAATTAAACTTCCTCATTCCTCTTGATTTCTTTTATAAAATTTTATCCCATCGAATCTACCAACCGGTAATACAAATATCTTCTAAAAAATTCTCTTTTTGGTAGGATATAATAGTCTCAGGGGCCCACGGAGACCCTTGGGGGCATGGATAAGCTGGCGAGAAGTCAACGACACAGATTCAAGGAGTCAGGTGAGTGGCAACAGCAGGCTCTCAGGCTTGCAGGCTGGCTCATTTATTGTAAGTATGGGGCAGCCTATATACCCCACCCAACATCCCATAACTCCCAGCATGAGGTTTGCTGAGTCATTCTGACTCATTGGTCCTCTCAGCGAGGCAGTTTGACGTCAGCATCAGGTGCAGCAGCAGGTTTAGCTTGGGGAAGTTGCATTCACGCATGCGAATCCCATACAGATCATCCCTGAGTGGCATGCTCCCCAGGTGGAGGTATTATAAGTAATGGTTGATCAGAGACCTTAATACAGGCCTGCTGGGTCCATTCCTCTTACATATCTAAATGTGTCTATTGCCAGAAAAAATTGCTTACCTAAACAGAGACATGCAAGTACTCTCTTGTGACCATATGCTGCTTGTTTATTCCATATTCAATGTCTCAGTCTCTACAAAATTTAAAGAACTTTTACTGACTTGTGTTATAATTAATTTGGCTCCAAAAGATATTAAAGTACTACAAGTTATTAAACATTTTCATTTCAAAATAAGATTTAAGGCTGTTACCTTAAACAAATGTTTTCTTTCATAAGTTTCATATACTTTAAACATACAAAATTTATGGTTACTTAATGCTAAAGTAAATAAATAGAGAGGTATAATGCCTTAGATTTCAAACTATATATTATATGTAATTGTATATTGTCTACACAATTGCCAAATCAGACTCAACTCTTAATTTATTTTAAAGATGAAGTTTGTTATCTGTTATGACCTCCATTAAAAGACATTTCTTGAGGGATAATTAATGTAAAAATAGCAGGAAACTATCAAACTATCAAATATATATATATATATATATATATATATATATATGTATAGTACTTAGATGTACAAAAGGTTTGATAAAAGGTTAATAGGATGGGATCTGTTGCTTACAAGTTTAAAGTGTATAAAGAAAGTTTATGAGTTGGTTACTTAAAAGAATGTTAATGTATGTTATAAAGGTCTGTGGGATGTTATGCTTATGAAAAGATTTAAAATTAGAGATGATAGTTAAAGGAAAGAATGCCTTTGACACACCCCTGTCCTAACCAGACCCAGGGCTCCCAGGAGTCCCAGATGTCTTTGTGTTCTCCATCAGCAAGCTCACCCCTGTGGATTCCCAAATGTTTATTCTGCCCAGTGGAAAATCATAGACAGTCTCCCTGACAAGATGACAGCTCTCAGCCTACAGGAAAAAAGGAGTTGACATCGATACAAAACAAGTCAAAGAGCCAGATCCTGACCTGAAGGAGCCAGAAATGTTTCCTTCTAGGATGGATTCCTGACCCCTGTTTGGACTGACTTTGAAAGTCTTTCACAAATTGGACTTTAAAAGTTAACTGCTGCTCACCATATGCTAAAGGACTTTATTTTCCATTTAAAATTCACTATTGTGTACTTGCCACGCATTTTACTTTTGGTTCCTAAAAATGTACAATTTTCTGTTGACTTTTGCTGACATTTATACCACCAATTGTATCTATTCTTGAATGGCTAATTATGTTTCTCTTAACTTAGACACTAAGATAAATTTTAAATTTGGGACAAAATTCAGATTCATTTAAACTCCAGAATAGATCTGGTAGTCTTGACACTTAGCGCCTAGATAAGTTATTCCTACTTATCAAAACTAGTCTGTTAGACATATTAAGACTACTCTGTATTTAAGTTTATACAAATTGCTGACTGCTACTACAATTGTACTCTTTAAGAGACATTCAGAGCCATTTTACCAACTTAAGGTTCTACACACTTATGTAAATAATCATATGAGTTTGAATGTTTTCCTACAACCTGGTTCACCATGTTAATTCATATTGGCATGACAATTCTTACCATAGTCATTACTATAATTCTCTTTCCAGTCATCTTCAGATTTATCTCATCATTTAAAAAAATAAAAGAGAGGGAAATGTTGCATCCTTATACAACCATGCTGTTTTCTTTTTTATTATTATTATTTCTTATTTATTCAATTGCGTGTGTGTATGTGTGTGTGTGTGTGTGTGTGTGTGTGTGTGTGTGTGTGTGCAGTGTGTATATGTGTTGTGTGTGTAGAACCACGGACAAAGTCGGGAACCACCATAGATGCCTCCACCTCCTCCATTTACTCTGTCCCGGGATTCACAGGCTCCGCCCTACCAGGACCAGAAAAGCAGGCTGCCCCCGCTTCCGCCCAGCGTCTATACGTGGGGTCTAGGATCAGAACTCAGGACCTTCTGCCTTCAAGGAAGAGGCTTAACCCCTGAGCCACCTCTCCAGCCCCCCAACCATGCTGTTTTGACAAGGTTCAGCATGACAGAATATTGTTTCAAGGAAACATGATATTATTTGATATAAATAAGAGAAATAAGGAAAACAAGGGGGTAATCAAGCCTTACTGTTACTGTCTGCCTGAGTGTTATGGTCTGGTTCTGGCCTAAAGCCTGCTGGCTGGGGAGTGACACATTACTATCTAAATGGGCAATTGTTAGGTCCTAAGGGCTCTCCCTATGTAGATTAAAATTTGCCTCTGGCAAGAGCATTCCTGCCTCTGGGATTTGAGTCTACCTCTTGTATATTCTTAAATCTTTTTGTTGTTGTTGTTGTCCTTGTTTTTCTCAGGACTAGCTAGTTTACAGTCCCTCCCCCCACACATTTGATGTTTATACATAAACCAAGGAAAATCTACTTTAAACATTCATTGTTCCTTTGCTTTTAGCAACTGAGTGTCATGCCTGCTTTAACTCTATCTGGAGACATCATGTCTGTTCCAACACAGAAAATACATGTCACTCTGCTCTTCCTTTGTTACCCAGAATGAATACATTTTACATAACCCCATAAAGAATTTGGTCCTGATTTTCTTTGATGTTTTCCCTAAGGGCATGGTGATACATTCATTGGCCTTTACTCTGGATTATCTAAAGTATAAAAGCTCTGCTACAAACTTCAATAAAATGTTCAGATTCACTCAGCCCAGAGAGTTGTCTGTTCTCAAATTGCTGAAACCTTGCCCACCTTGTGGAGGGGAGTCCTAGATTTGAGGTTGCACTTTGGACTGCAGCAGATTAGCCTGTTATGTCACAGTCAGGCTGTGATGTCAGGAATGATGCTTGGATTTCACAGTGAGATTAGGATGTCAGCGGTGAGGCTGTGCAGTCACACTGAGCCTGTGATGTCAGAGGAGAGGCTGTGATGTTACTGTGAGGCTGTGATGTTAATGTGAGGTTGTGATATCAGTAGTGATAGACTATGACATCACAGTTCGGCTGAGATTTCATTGGTTAGGCTGTGATGTCAGAAGTGAGGCTGATGTCATTGATGAGGCTGAGATGTCACAGTGAGGCTGGGATGTTACTGGTGAGACACTGATGCCACAGCATGGTTGTGGTGTCACTGTTGAGGCTGTCATGTGACCACGAACCTGAGATATCAGTGATGAGGCTGTGGTGTTATACCAAGGCTAGGCAGGATGTCCGTGGTATCACTGATGCTATGATTTCAGAGATTAGCCTGTTATTTTAGTGAGGCTGTGATGTCAGAGGTTAAGCTGTGATGTCACAGTGAGGCTGTGATATCAGAAAAGAGGCTACAATGCCAGAGTGAAGTGGTGATATCACTGTGAAGCTGTGATGTCACTATGAGGCTGTGACATCTCCGAGACGTTTTGATGTCACAGTGTGGCTGTGAAGTCACTGTGGAAGATGTGATGTCAGTGACAAGTCTGATATCACCATGAGGCTATGATGTAACAGGTCAGATTGTGAAGTCACAGTGAATCTGGGAGGTCACTATGAATCTGTGATATCTGTGGGAAGATTGATGTCACAATAACGCAGTGATATACTATGTGAGGCTTTGATATCACTATGATATTATGTCTATTTATGACTATTTATGATTCATTTATGACTATTATGTCACTGCTGAGGCTGTCACATCACTGGTGAGACTGTGTTGTCATAGTAAGGCTAGGTAGAATAGCAGTGGTGAGGCTGTGATGTCACAGTGTGACTGTGATGTCACCATGATGCTGTGATGCCACAGGGAGGATGTGATATCAGTGGTTAGGCAGTGATTTCAGAAGTGACATTGATGTGAGTTATGAGGCTGAGGTGTCGCATTGATGATGTGGCATAACTTTTGAGGCTGTGAAGCCACAGTGAGGTTATGATGTCACCGTGAGACTGTGGTGTCACTGGTGAGGCTGTAATATCACGGTGAGCCTGTCTTATCAGTGGTGAGACTGATGTCATAGTGAGGCTGTGTTGGCACCTTGTGGCTGTGACATCACAGAGAGGTTGTGATGTCACAGTGAGGCTGTGAGGTCACTGTGGAAGTTGTGATGTCAGTGCAAAGTGGATTTCACCATGAGGATATGATATAACAGGTGAGACTATAATGTAAGAAGTTATAATGTGAGGTCACAGAGGGGCTGTGAGGTCACAGTGATGCTGTGATATCTGTGGAAAGATTAAAGTCACAATGACACAGTGACATAACTTGTGAGACTGTGGTGAAACTGTGATGTCAATGGCAATGATATCACTGCTGAGGCTGTCATGTCACTGTGAGCCTGTGCTATTAGTGGTGAGGCTGTGGTGTCATGGTAAGGGTAGGGTTGATACCAGTAGTGAGGCTGTGATGTCACAGTGTGGCTGTGAGACTGATGTGAGAGATGAGGCTGAGATGTTGCGTTGAGAATGTGATATATCTGATGAGGCTGTGATGCCACAGTGAGATTATAATATCACAATGAGGCTGGAGTGTCCTTGGTAAGGCTGTAATATTGTGGTAAGCCTGTCCAATCAGTAATGAGACTGTGATGTCTCAGTGAGGCTGTGATGTCACTGTGAGGCTGTATTGGCACATAGTGGCAGAGGATGTGATTTCAATGGTTAGGCTGTGATATCAGAATGAGGCAGATGTGAGTGCTGAGGGTACTATAGCACAGTGAGTCTGGCATGTCACTGGTGAGGCTGTGATATCACCTTGAGGCTTCGATGTCACCATATGGCTGTGGTATCACCGTGAGCCTGTGATCAAAAGAAATTGGTGCTTCCATGGTGAGACTGTGATGTCAGTGGCAAGGGAGATGTCACAGTGAGGATATGGTGTCAGTGGTGATGCTGTGATGTCATATTGAGTCTATGATGTCACTGTAAGGTTGTAATGTCACAGTGAGTCTGTGAGGACACAGTGTGGCTATGACATCACACTTAGGCTCTGATGACACAGTGATGTGATGTCACTAGAGAGATATGGGTGGCACAGTGAGGCTGTGATGTTAGTGGTGAGGCTGATGTCACAAGGAGGCAGTGATATCACTGGTGAAGGTGTGTTGTCACAATAAGGCTTGAATGTCAGTGGTGAGAAAGATGTCATAGTGAGTCTATGATGTCAATGATGAGGCCATGATGTCAGTGGTGAAGTTATTATGTGACAATGACACTGGTGAGGCTGTGATGACAAAGGCTGTGATGTCACTGGTGTGGCAGTGATGTCAGAACACTGACTAATGTCAGTGCTGACTCTGACATCACAGGTGAGGCTGTGCTGTCATTGTGTATGTTGTATGTCATTGTGGGATGTCATGTCACCGTGATGTGATAACACTCTGGAAGCTGTGATGTCACAGTGAAGCTGTGATGTCAGAAATGAGGCTATAATGCCATAATGAGGCTGTTTTATCACTGTGAAACTGTGATGTCACTAGGAGGCTGGGACAACACAGAGAGGTTGTGATGTCACAGTGAGGCTCTGGCATCTCCGTTGAAGGTGTGATATCATTGGCAAGGCCTATTTCAACATGCAGCTCTGATGTAAGAGGTGAGTCTATGTTGTAATGGATTTGACTGTGAGGTCACAGTGAGACTGTTCAGTCACTGTGAGGCTATATCTGTGGGAAGATTGATATCACAAAGTAATATAACATGTGTGGCTGTGGTGTCACACTTTATGATGACAAAGGCTATGATGTCTTTGCTGAGGCTGTCACTTCATTATGGGCCTGTGCTAACTGTTGCGAGGCAGTGGTGTCATAGCAAGGCTAGGAAGGATATCATTGGTGACACTGTAATGTCACAGTGTGGCTGTGATGTCACCATGAGGCTATAAGGTCACAGTGAGGCTGTGATGTCACAGTGCTGCTGTGAGGTCATTTGTTAGGCTGTGATTTCAGAATTGAGACTGATGTGAGAGATGAGGCTGAGATTTCACATTGATGATGTGATGTAACTGGTGAGGCTGTAATGCCACAGTGAGGTTATGATGTGACCAAGAAGCTGTGGTTGTCACTGGTGAAGCTGTAATATCTTGGTGAACCTGTCCAATCAGTGGTGAGGGTGTGCTGTCACAATGAGGCTGTGTTGGCACAGTGTGACTGTGATATCACTGTGAGGTTGTAATGTCAGTTGTGAGGCTGTGCAGTCAAACTGAAGCTCTGATGTCAGAGGAGAGACTGTGATGTCAGTGAACCTGTCATATCAGTGGTGAGTCTGTGATGTCATTGTGAGGCTCTGGCATAGTGTGGCTGTGAAATCACAGTGAAGTTGTAATGTCATAGTGAGGTTGTGATGTCAGTAATGATGGTGCTTTCAGAGTGAGACTATGTCATTTATGATTCTGTATTGTCACTGTTGAGGTTCTAATGTCACAGTGAGTTTATTGTGTCAAACTGAGGCTGTGATGTCACAGTGAGGCTATATGTCAGAGGTGAAGCTTTATGTCACAGTGATGCTTTGATGGCACCTTATGGCTGTGATAATGAGGCTGTGATGTCACTGTGAGGATTTGATGTCATCGGGTAAGTTGTGATGTCACAGTGAGGTTGTGATGTCAATAGCGACACTGTGGTGTCACAGGGAGGCTGTGATATTTCAATGAGCCTGTTAGGTCAGTGGTGAGGCTGTTCTATCATAGTGAGGCTGTTCTATCATAGTGAGGCTGTTCTATCATAGTGAGGCTATGTAGGATTTCAGTGATGAGGGTGTGGTGTGGCATTGAGGATATGATTTCAGCGGCGAGCCTGTGATGTCATAGTGAGGCTGTGATGAATCAATGAGGCTATAATGTCAGAGATGATGCTATGAAGTCACAGTTGGGCTATGATTTCAGAGGTGACACTGTGTTGTCAGTGAGTCTGCCGTGTCACAGTGAGATTGCACCCTCAGAGGTAAGGCTGTGATGTCACAGTGAGCCTGTGTTGTCACCAGTGATGCCCTGATATCAGGGTGAGGTTGTGATGTCAGAGGAGCTAGATTGTGACATCACAATGAGGATGTGATTTCAGTGATTAGGCTGTGATACCAGAATGAGGCTGATGTGGTTTCATTGTGAGGATGTCCGCGGTGTCACTGATGCTATGATTTCAGAGGTTAGCCTGTTATGTCACAGTGAGGCTGTGATGTCAGATGTGAGGCTGTGATGTCACAGTGAGTCTGTGATGTCAGAGATGAGGTTAAAAAGCCACAGTTTGGCTGTGATATCACTGTGAAGCTGTGATGTCACTGTGAGGATGTGACATCACAGAGAGGTTTTGATCTCACAGTGAGGTCACTGTGGAAGATGTGATAACAGTGGCAAGGCTGATTTTTCCATGTGGCTATAATGTAAGTGGTGAATCTATGATGTAACAGATTAGACTGTGAGGTGTACATGATGCTGTAAGGTCACTGTGACGCTGTCATATCTGTGGGAAGATTGATGTCACAATGAGGCAGTAATGTAACATGTGAGGCTGTGGTGTAATTGTTTATGATGTCACTGCTGAGGCTGTCACATCACTGTAGGTCTGTGCTAACTGTAGTGAGGCTGTAGAATCCTAGTAAGGCTAGATAGTATACAATTTTGAGGGTATGATGTCACAGTGTGGCTGTGATGTCACTGTGGGCCTGTGATGTCACAGTGTAGCTGTGATTTAAGAAGTGAGACTGATATAAGAGATGAGGCTGAGATGTTTCATTGATGCTATGATATAATTGGTGAGGCTGTGATGCCACACTGAGGTTATATCACAAAGAGGCTGTGGTGTCCTTGAGGAGGTTGTGATATCATGGTGAGCCTATCATAGCAGTGGTGAGGCTGTGATGTCACAGTGAGATTTTGATGTGCTATGTTAGAGGTGTATATGTGATATCACCATGAGGCTATTACATAAGAGGCAATGCTGTCACAAAACTTGTGATGTGACAGTGAGGCTATGGTGTCACTGTCAGGTAGTAATGTAAGAGTGACGCTGTAAGGACACAGTGAGGCTATGATGACACAGTGATGTTGTGATGTCATTGGAGAGGTTTTATTGAGACAGTGAGGCTGTGGTGTTATTGATGCTTCTGATGTCACAATGAGGCTATGATGTCACTGGTGAAGGTATGACATCACAATAAGGCTGGAATGTCGGGGCTGGAGAGGTGGCTCAGGGGTTACGCCTCTGCCTTGCAGGCGGAAGATCCTGAATTCGGATCCTAGACACCACGTATAGACACTGGGTGGAAGCGGAGGCGGCCTGAATTTCTGGCCCTGGTGGGGTAGAGCCTGTGAATCCCTGGGCAGAGTAAACAAGGAGGAGGTGGAGGCGGTTCATGGCAGTTTCCGAATTCGTCCATGGTTCTACACACACACACATACACACACATACATGCATGGTTGAATAAATAATAAAAATTAAAAAAAATAAGGCTGGAATGTCAGTGTTGAGAAAGATGTCACAGTGAGTCTGTGATGTCACTGGTAGGGCTGTGATGTCAATGGTGAACTTATGTGACAGTGATACAGGTGAGGCTGTGATGTCAAAGGCTATGTTGTCACTGGTGTGACAGTGAGCCTGTGATTTCATAGTGAGGCTCTGATATCACAGGTGAGGCTGTGTTGTCACTGATGAAGCTGTGATGTCACACTGAGGCTGTGATGTCACTGTGAGGGTTGTATGTCACTGTGGGCTGTCATGTCACCGTGATGTGATATCACTCTGGAAGCCTATGCTGTCTGTGCTGATGCTGTGGTGTCCTAGTAAGGCTATGTAGGATTCCAGTGATGAGGCTGCAATGTTACAGTGAGGCTGTGATGGCACAGTGAGGCTGTGATGGCACAGTGAGGCTGTGATGTCACAGTGCAGCTGTGAGGTCAGTTAATAGGCTGTGATTTCTGAAATGATTCTGATGTGAGTTATGAGGCTGAGATGTTCCACTGATGATATAATATAACTGGTGAGGCTGTGATGCCACAGTGAGGTTATGATGTTACCATGAGGCTGTGGTGGCACTGGTGAGGCAGTGATATCATGGTGTCACGGTTAAGCACAGGTGTCACTTAGCTGTTGAGAGTTTGAGCTCTGGGCACAGTTGTAGAGAGTTGATGTTTGAGTTAATCCCAAAGCAAACCTGAAGGAAGACCCAGCCCATGGGGGTGGGATTACACCCTGGATAAATCACAGAGAACTTGTTGAGAGAGTTGGCATCTGTCTGTTCACTTGGCCAGATACGCTGGTCTGGCAAGTAAGGATTGTCCATCTCTCAGCCGTTATGCAGTGATGGTATGGTCAGTTCCCTCAGCCCTGGTATTGGTGCATGCTCTCCTGTCAAGCTGGACTGAGTAGTGTAACTAGTAATCATAAGGAAATAAACCCCTTGTTCCCTTAAGCTGTGTGATGGTCATTTGCTCAGTAACTATTCAGGCAGACTGCAAAAGAATTTGGTACCCAGGAAGTGGGGTGTTGTGGATAAATCTGACTATGTGGATTTTTTGGCTTTTGAATGCTTCTGCTGGACAAAGTTGGAAATGCTTGAAAATTTTCACTTTGTGGATTTACAAATAATAATTCTTCAGAGTTTAGTGGGCCAATTGCTCAGAGAGATTGTTTGGGCCCAATTTGTGATTAGGGGACAAGGACTTTGGTAAAGCTGAATTTAAAGATGATGGCTGGTTTGCTTGACAGAGGAGAGCTGTGTTGGCAGTCTTGAAAGTTTGAATGTGCAAAGGGCAGGCAGAAGAATATCTTCTACTGTTGGAGAAATGAGTATCAGTGAGAGAAATCCTAGTGACGTGCACTGGGACAGTGGAAGATGTGAAAAATACTGTATAGCAAGTTCGTGGTTTGAAAACTCAAATTCCTTCAGGGACTGAAAGCTCAAGTTAAAGCTGTTTCTTGCCCTTTGAAAGTTTGGCTGCCTAAAAGAGGCTTTTCCAGCATCAGCATATTGAAGTTGGTACAGCTGCAGCTCCAGTGGGCGAGGCTACGTTTCAACCTTGCTTTGGCAGCATCTCCAGGGGGTACAGATTTTGGTGAATGATTTTAGGGGGTGGGAAAGCAGCAAAAGCTTGGCACCAAGTGGCAGGCATAGAGCTCTTGCAAGAGAAGGTGAAGCTTATAGCTGCAAAGGCAAACCCAGTTTTGGAGATGCCAGAACTGTGAGATGTATGCTCAGGACTGTTGTGAGTGGAGATTCAAGATGGTTCAAAGGAACCGTGCTTTTACAACTTTGATTTGCAAATAGGGACTGGGAATTCCTGAAATCTTTGAGCCACGGTGATTACATGATGAGCAACAGAAGATGGACATTGAAGTACAGGATGCAGTAATTTGCTGGATTTGGCTCTTAATTTAAATGTTTACTTATTGTATCAAGATCCTTTTGTTTTAGTGTTTTATTTGTTTTAAAGTACTTAACTCATTCTGATTTAATACACTTTTAAAGTTAAACAACTTTGAACTTTTAAAATGTTGGAACTATAGTTTTAATGAGAACATTTAAAATTTGTCTATGGAATGATTTTTTATTTTTTAATATATATGGGGACAAGGAAAGGTTACAAATTAAAAATGCTATTGTTTTTGTGTCAAGTTGACAAGGGGTGGAGTGTCATAGTTAAGCACAGGTGTCAACTTGACGGTTGAGGGTTTGAGTTCTGGGCACAGTTGTAGAGAGTTGATGGTTGAGTTAAGTCCAGAGCAAACCTGAAGGAGATTGTCTAGCGATGGGAAATGCCCAACCCATGATGGGTAGGATTAGATCCTAGATAAATAAAGGCTGTGATGTCACTGGGGAAGTTGTGAAGTCACAGTGAGGTTGTGATGTCAATAGCGACACTGTGGTTTCACAGGGAGGCTGTCATGTTTCAATGAGCCTGTGAGGTCAGTGGTGAAGCTGTAGTGTCATAGTGAGGCTAGGTAGGCTTTCAGGGATCAGGGTGTGATGTCCCATTGAGGCCCTGATGTCCCATTGAGGCCCTGATGTCAGGGCTAATTCTGTGAGACCTCAGTGAGGCTGTGATGTCAGTGGTGATATTTGGATTTTACAGTGAGGATAGTACATCAGTGATGATGCTGTGCAGTCGCACCTAGGCTGTGCTGTCAGAGAAGGGCTGTGATGTCACTGTGAGGCTGTGATGTTACAGTGAGGTAGTGATATCAGTTTGACTATGATATCAGTGGTTAGGGTGTGATGTCAGAATTGAGGCTGATATCAGTGATGAGGCTGAGATGTCATAGTGAGACTGGGATGTTACTGGTGAGGCTGTGATGCCACAACAAGGCTGTGGTGCCACTGTTGAGTCTGTCATGTGTCCATGAACCTGAGATGTCAGTGATGAGGCTGTGGTATCATAGAAAGGGTAGGCAGGATGTTTGTGGTGTCACTGATGCTATGGTATCAGAGGTTAGCCTGTTATATTACAGTGAGTCTGTGATTTCAGAGGTGAGACTTTGATGTCACTGTGAGGCTGTGAGGATGTAACATCACAGAATCACCATGGACTTCATAGCCTCACTGTAACATCAGACTTACCACAGACATCACAGTCTCATTGTGTTCTCATGGCCTCCACTTTCACATCACCAACTCCCTGTGACATCACAGGCTCATGGTGACACCACAGCCACACGGTGACATCAAACTTTTATGATGGCATCACGGCCTCACCAGTGACATGTCAGCATCCCTCTGACATCATGCCCTCATCACTCACATCAGCCTCATTCTGATATCACAGCCTAACTACTGAAATCATATCCTCACTGTGATGTCAGAGTCTCACTCCACTGACATCACATCCTCATTGTGATATCATGGCATTACTGGTGACAACACAGCCTCACTGTGACATCACAGCTTCACCTGTAAGGTTATAGCCTCACTGTGACATGACAGCCTCACTATGACATCAAATGCTCACCTCTGAAATGATTGCCCATGACATCACAACATCAACTCTGACATTATAGCCTAACTGTTTCATCACACCACACTATGACATCACTGGTTCACCTCTGAAATCAAAGCCTCAAAGCTACATTACACCCTCATCACTGACATCCTATCTAGCCTCGATATGGCATCACAGCCTCACCACCAACGTCACAGGCTCACTGAAACCTGACATCCTCCCTGTAACACCACAGTGTTGCTATAGACACCACAACCTCACTGTGACATCACAAATTCCCCAGTGACATCAAAAACCTCACAGTGACATCACAGTATCATTTTGACATCACAGCCATACAGTCCATCATAGCCTCACTGTGGCATCACAACCTCACTATAACATCACAGCCACACTGTACCAGCAGTTTCATGATGCATCACAAGCGCTTCATCATCACCACTGATATGACAGGATCACTGTGACATCAGCCCCTCAATGTGGACTTTCACAACAGCCTCACAAAGATGTTCTAACCTCAACTCTGTGAAATCCAACAATCATTCACCCATCATGGCACAGCCTCACTGACAGCTCATAGAGTCAGACCGGGCATCAAGAGGGTCACGGTGACTCACAGCCTCACAGTGACCTCATACCTGCCCACTGACACCAAAGATCACATAAGAGATAAAAAAATAAAAAAAAAAAAAAAGAAGAGGTCATAGCTCATTGTGACTGGTCTGCCACTGACAATCACAGTAGCACCGTGACATCACAGC
>JALPQD010000622.1:758697-1042217 GCA_023101885.1 Typhlomys cinereus | reverse complement strand
CCCACATGGTAGCAGCAGATAAGGCCTCTTGCACATTTTGTGGGGTACCGACAGCTGAGGGGCACAGCTGTCCTTTGTTCTCTTCAAATGACAGGCATGACAGTCACCTGTAATCCCAGAACTCGGAAGCAAGGATGGGCATCCCAGGAAAGGCTGGTTTCTAGCCTGGCACATGGCGGGTTCTGGCCTCATTCACGAAAGTGAGAGACATTGAAAAGACAGAAATCAGCTTCATGTGCAAACATGTTGTGTCCATGCACTGAAAACACCCATACATACACGCACCCCACACACACACACGCGCGCGTGAAAAGATAAAAGGAGGGGAAAAGGCTATTCTCCTCCTTGCCGCTTCGCAAGCCAAGACGAGCACATGTCGGCAGGCACGGGCTGCTCCACGAGTGTAGTCTGTGGAAGCCCACGTATGACTCCCAAACTGTCTTGATCTCCACACATGTGCATGTCAGGTATGTACAATCTCTCTCTCAATCTCTCTCTCTCTCTCTCTCTCTCTCTCTCTCTCTCATAATTAAAAAGTAATTAATCTACAAGGTCTCACTTCTACAGAGCGAGTGTCCCCTACTGCCTGCCCACGCAGTCTGAGCAGCTTGACAGTACCTTTACACGTGCTCAGTTTCCAGCTAAGGAGCGCGGGTCTGCTCGCCAAGCTGGGAGAGCCCCTCAGCTGCTGCTCCCACTAGACCCCCTCAATGGCCTCACTGGGGTCGCTTCGGAGCATCCCCAGCAAGTCCAGCTACCGAGGCCCAGTGCCCACTTCAGACAAGCTGGCTGCTCCCGACCTACTGCCCCTGTCACACATTCTTCTAGAAAGGACTTCCTGTTCCTTATCAAGCTGGTCCAGGCTGCCTCCTCCCTCTTTTTTGATTTGGAAGGTCACAGCCTCCTTCGCCCCCTGGTCACTACCAAGTGATGTCACTGACCCCATGATTTTCAGCAGGGATTGGCCCTAAGTTTTTATACTGCTTTGGACCTCTGGGCTGGATTCCACCTCTTATTTCCAGTAGCCTTCTGTGGGGAAGCTGAGCTCGACATAACTTGCTGGAATACTAAGGGGCGACTAACCACAGGGGACATACACTGGGCAGCTCAGGGGAGAGGAGTTACAGAAGCAAACCAAAGAATTCAGAGTTACAAGACAGGCACCAAGTGCCTCACATCTGCTAAAGATGGGTGCACGTCACCACCTCACCTCCACTACATGGGCGAGCCCAGGGCGACCTGCAGGGCACCGTGCTGAGAGCGCCCAGGGCGACCTGCAGGGCACCGTGCTGAGAGCGCCCAGGGCGACCTGCAGGGCACCGTGCTGAGAGCGCCCAGGGCGACCTGCAGGGCACCGTGCTGAGAGCGCCCAGGGCGAGCAGTCTGCAGGGCACCGTGCTGAGAGCGCCCAGGGCGAGCAGTCTGCAGGGCACTGTGCTGGGAGCGCCCAGGGCGACCTGCAGGGCACCGTGCTGAGAGCGCCCAGGACGACCTGCAGGGCACTGTGCTGAGAGCGCCCAGGGCGACCTGCAGGGCACCGTGCTGAGAGCACCCAGGGCGACCTGCAGGGCACTGTGCTGGGAGCGCCCAGGCGAGCACTCTGCAGGGCACTGTGCTGGGAGCGCCCAGGGCGAGCACTCTACAGGGCACTGTGCTGGGAGCACCCAGGGCGAGCACTCTGCAGGGCACTGTGCTGGGAGCACCCAGGGCGAGCAGTCTGCAGGGCACTGTGCTGCCCCGAGAGCACTCGCTAAGCTGACATATGAAGCCCGATTGTCTTTTCTCCCCGACAAGGCTTGATATCTCGACTTGGACTTCAAAATTAGCAAACTCAAGCCAAGTTCTAGCTCCCCCACTAAAAGCCACTCCTGCCAGAATCTTCCCATCCAATAGCAGTGCAACAAGCTGTATGAATGTCCCTAAGTCTTGCTCATGCCACCGTCCAACCATGAGTAAATCCCCAGGCCCCCCTTTCCCGGCCCTCGCCCGCCCCTCCTCATCCCTCGCCCTCCCTCCTCAGATGATTCCCTCTTTCCCTCCTGCCTCGCGCTCCAGCTTCCACATGCAAACATAAGGAATCGTAGAGATAAAGGCTGGTGTTGGGTCATCTGGGTGGAGGACAGATGGAAATTCTTTGTGCTCTTTCTGCAACTTTGCCAAGCATCTGAATTACTTCAAAATGACAGTCAAACGGGGTGGAGGGGTCACAGGGACACTGTGCCCGCCTGTGTCCCCTGCAAGGCTGGTCCAGTACTCTCTCCTTAAGCCTGTCTGATTTGCTTTTTTTCTACAAGACAATAAAGAAGGGCTTGCTCACTGCTACCATTTGAATATGTCCCTAGGGAGCCACGTGTCTTCTGTACAGCTGGGTTTTTTAGGAGGTTGTGGGATTTTTTAAGAGAAGGTCTTCCTCTGGCTTTTGGTCTCATCTGTGTCTCCCACCTGCTCCATGATCCCACTGCTGTCACGTGCCCAATCGACCAGGAGGCCACCTGATCTCCCACTTCCAGCAGCCAATAAGGCAAGCTAAGTCTCTTTCATGGACACTTGGCTCTAGTGCTGGCCCACAGTAACGGACACTGTCACAGGCAGCCAGAGCCGACGGCCTGTTTGAAGTGTGCTCAGGCACATGCTTCCTTCAGCAACACACCCCACAGCCTGTCGGGAGAACTGCTACTTGGCTAAAAATACAGCTGTTTCTAGCAAAATGACACTGAATAAATCCTGACTCGACCCTGCAGGAATGACTTCTCAGTGCCTATGATTATCACAGAAGGGTGAGAGAACAGCCTGGGGTCCAGAATGTTCCTGGCCTGCTTGTTAGACAGCAAATGGTTTTTCCTATGTCCTTCTCACTGCGATGGCCGATCTTCAGTCTAACTTTCCCAACTGCACTCTCTCCAGTACATTAAAATGCCTATGCTTGGGTTAAACCTTTGCCTCACAAGCAAAAGGACCTAAGTTTGGATCCCAGATCCCCACACAAAATCACCTGGAGGAAAAGTTAGTAACCTGCATTTCTAACCTTGGAAGGTGGAGCCTGCGAAACCCCAGAGCAAAGCAATAAGGAAGCAGAACAATCCAGAGTGATTTCTGAAGTCACCATTGGGCTTCCACAGGCGTATACACTCCCCTCTTCTACACACACCACATACACCTAACACACGCCCACACCTACACATGCAAAATAGACAGACAGACAGACGACAGATAAAATGTCTGTTACTTTTCTGAGCAGGAAGAAGCATGTTAAGACGGCTAAGGAGACCAGATGAACCCACAGACTACAGATGTGAGGGGAATGAACAGGGTGCAAGACGCCACACAGGTGGTGTCCCCACGGGAAGACAGCTGTCACCAACTGCCTTCGGCCCTTCCTACAGGCTCCAGTAGGCCCTACAAGCCAGGCTAAAATCCACAGAGCCTCCGAAACAGGACCTTCCAGCAGCAAGAACTGGAGCCAGCCACTTGGACAACTGAAACCAGGGAAGGGCGCTGTCATCAGCTGGCCGAGGAGCCACCGTGATTCCCTGGAGCCGAGGGACAGACTGGGAATGGCACCCCGCTGTACAGGCAGCAGAACAGAGCAGCTCGCAGGTCTGAGGAGGTCTGTCGGGGGCTACACGGAGGCTCCTCCCAGCTTCTGGGCCTTCCGGGCTCGGGTCCCACCCTGCGTTCCCCTGCCAACCTGGCAGCTCATCCGCTGAGAGTCCAGCCCGGACCTTAGCTCTGCTCCTCCTACACTGACGTCTTCTGTGCACCAAGAATAGTTACTGTGTGGAATGCAGCTCTGGGCACTGCGAGGCGAGCGCTGGGGCTGGGCTGAAGCAGCGACCTCGGTGGATTCCTAGGCGAGGACTGATGTGCCCAGCAGGACCATGGAGGAAATCAAGATGCAGAAAGCTTGGGTTACGGCTCCCTGACATCACACACTTGGCCTTGCTTTCTGCTCGTGAGTAACATGCCAGCAGCCCCATGAGGCTGTCACAGGACGTTATTTCCAGCGTTCGCTTTACAGACTCACGCCACTGGTGCTGTACGGTCTTCTTGCAGCGGGCCAGAAGAATCCTCTCTGAGAGCAAGCACTTCCGCCACACCAGCCGCCCTGTACCTCAGCCCCTGCAGAGAGCAGCTGGGCATGAACCGAAACAACAAGGCTGTTTCTCCAAGTTCGACTACAGCAGAGCAACTAAGGACGAAATCCTGAGACTCTCCAACCCTAAGCATAGGAAGCTCTGTGCACCTCGGATGAACGCTCCAGGTTAGGGTTGCTCAGCCAGTGACGTCGACCCAAAGTCTCTGAAATCTGCAGCACAGGGCCACAAGCACTGCAGAAAGCAGCAAACCCAGAAGCGCTGAGGTCAGGCACAGCAGGGATGAGGCCCCCGAGGTCAGACATGCAGGGATGCAGCCCCCGAAGTCAGACATGGCAGGGATGCAGCCCCCGAAGTCAGACATGGCAGGGATGTGGCCCCCGAGGTCAGGCATGGCAGGGATGTGGCCCCCGAGGTCAGGCACCAAGGATAAGACCCAGAGGTCAGGCATGGCAGGGATGTGGCCTCTGAGGTCAGACTGGCAGGGATGTGGCCTCTGAGGTCAGACTGGCAGGGATGTGGCCCCCGAGGTCAGGCATGGCAGGGATGTGGCCCCCGAGGTCAGGCACCAAGGATAAGACCCAGAGGTCAGGCATGGCAGGGATGTGGCCTCTGAGGTCAGACTGGCAGGGATGTGGCCCCCAAGGTCAGGCATGGCAGGTGTGGCCCCCAAGGTCAGGCATGGCAAGGATACGACCCCTAAGGTCAGGCTCACAAGATTCTTTAACACATTTTCTTATCCGTTGAGCACCCTCCCCATCATCTACGAAGCCTCTCTGGGTCCCCAGATCCCCATCTTGGCAGAGCCCAGGGGACACTATAGCACAGCACATTTCTGCATAACATTAAAAACTACTCGACTCGTTGTAAAGACAGACTTAGTTTGCGCATGTATGTGAACACAGAAAACTCAGATTTGAAGTTCAATCCAGAATTGGGGGTGGAATAAGCCAAGTTTAGTGGACGAAGCAAAAAACAAAACATTTGCACTTCAGTCCTAGGACCATCTTGAGCCCCCAGTGCAGGAGAGCCCAGCTGGTCAGGGACAGATGACAATCAGTTCTCAGCGGGCTTCTGCCCCATCTCGCAGAGCAACGCCTGGCAGCGAGCCAGAGGCATGTCTGACCCTCGCCCACCTCGCCATCTGCTCCGTCACGCACATCCATGAAGAGTAAACCCTTTCAGCAGACAGTACTGGTGCAGCGTCTGGTTTCTAGAACACAGGTAACCAGAGCCCACAGGGTGTCTGTCGGCCAATGGGGTCCCAAGCTGTACCTTTGACAGGAGGCCCAAGTGCCTCGATGTTACACAGGGACCAGAAAAGAATTTCAGTGCTCTCACTGATTTTTCCTTTGGCTAAATTGTGTTCCCCAAACTCCTTCTATTTTTTATCTCTTGATAAATGTAAAAGAAGAGCAGAATAGCAGGGCTTTATGAAACATGCTGAATTAGTAGGTACAAGTGCTTGCCGCGGAGCCTGACGAGCTGAGTTCAATGCCTGCAACGCATGTAAAAGCCGATTAGTCGAAGCCATTGTCTCTGGCCTCCACATAATACATACACACGTGTGCACACACACATGCACTAGGAGAGATGAGAAAGAGCAGGACACGCATTCACACCAGCCTGGTAGCATATACATTGTGCCTGGCCTCCGGTCTCTAAGGGTGAGGGAAAACTACCTGTGATGCCAGATCATGATACATGGCAAGATGTCACAAACCCCTCATGTGAAAAGGCTGCCACGTACACTCACTCCGAGGAGGTGAGCTCTGTGTGTTCACTATGTCCAGTGGCCCGCAGGTCCCTGTAAGCCTCTACTCTACTTAGTCGTCCACTGAGGCACCGGCAGCCCCTCCACGAGCGACAGAAAGAACAATCCCCGTCTAAGCCCATTATGCATTTACCCATATTGAGCAGTGATGAAGTACCTCGGTGCCAGCCCCTGGCTATATGCAGGGGGTCTCTTTCCAGTAGACCGAGCAGGTGACGAGGGCTGCGGAGACACAGCGGGGAGTCCCTCCCTGCAGCCACCGACACTGGCTCTCTTTAGCCACAGGAGCAGCACGCAGAAGCAAGACCAGGATGCACGGAGCCTTGAGGGTCTGCAAGGTGACACTGGGCCCCTCCCCCACGACCCCAGAAGGGACCACGGAGATATCAGTTACTGTGTGATTTTAAGATGGCTTCAGATTTCAGATGCAGAGTCATACTCCTGCCCTGCAGACCCTCTGGCCAACAAGCCAATGTCGCCTCTCAAGAAGAGCCTTGCTTGTGGGCAAGTGTGCGAGCTTATTGTGCCGCATGCACACAAAATGTGCAACAGACCTCTCCGTGTTCGGCTGCGTCTGCCAGCTTGCCATAAATGGGCTTCCACGCCTTTTCTGAACTGTTTATAAATAGCACCGACACTGAAAAATGCAAATTAAGGCAAGCTGTGCCTTCCACAGCTGCCACTGAGATGACAGTTCATAACAACTGGCCAAACGCAGGGCTGGCAGGAGGGTCCCCAGGGCCGCCTCCCTCTCCCACAACAGCTTCTGTGGGCACCAGTCCTGGCAGCAGGCAGACAACCCTTTGTTCCGAAGGCAAACACTCGCCCCCTCTGACTCGTCTGCTTTGTCTGCTCCGTCACTTCATCCCTCTGGGCGGCACTAGCCAAGGGCTGCTGAGCCCATCTCACAGAGGAGAGACACGAGGCAGAGAGCCGGAGCTGTCTGTCGGCCGGCCGAGAAGCCCGATCCTCAGCAAAGACAACAGGCATCCATGACCCAGACGGGACTCCAAGCCGATGGCTCGCTACATGAGTCACAGTGACGTTACACACTCCCCTGTACTATTAAATACCTGCCATGTTCGTGCACTCAGGGTCAAGATGAGAGTTCTAGCCTCTTCTGCACAGCAGACCTATCAGCTCACTACCTCGTCATCTGGCATTTCACATGTGAGGAAAGAGAGGATCGCATCAAAAGTAAGCTGTCCACCGACACCAGTAAACATGCTTCAATAACAAATGCCGAGCGAACTTAGAACTGGTACCAAGGAATAAAATAACAACAATAAAATTCATCGTCAATTTTAATCTCCACCTCACTGTCCTGTGAGGCAGCCAATCCTTGATGGCACTAAATACCACCCCAGCCTTCGCTTCCCATTAGAAATGACCACACGTGAATAACACAGTGCACAATTTGTTCTCTGGCTGATTTTACAGCAAGGTGTAAGCTGAGGCTGGCCCTCCACAAGCCCTCAGACCTCCTACGATCCCCAGACAAGGCAGAAAGGTGCAGCCCGTTACACACGCCGCCTCAGGAGGCAGCCACATCCCTTCCCCTGAGTGCCCACGTGGCTGCATGCGCGTAGCCACATCTCCCTGCGCAAGCAGACAGATCTGTACCTGAGGCCACATGCCCTGCCGTGCGGTGCCCTCCACAGGGAAGGAGGGTCCTCCTGGGGGCCAGCACACCCCAGCCTTTGATCCTGCCTCATGCGGCAAGGGTTGGAGTTTTCAGGAAGGATGCTGCGTGTATGCTGCGAATCTGGTCTGTGGGCAGGCGGCCCGTACCCTACGCGCCGACAATACGTGGACCACGACAAGTGAAAGGCTGGCAGCATGTGCTGTGATCTCAGCACTCAGGAGGGGAGGAAGAGATCAACCTCACTCAACCTTGGCTGTCAGCAAGTTGAAGGCCAGCCCTGGGCTACTTGACACGAGACTCTCCCTCAAAACAGTAGTAGTAGTAGTAGTAGTAATAATAATCCATTTAATTAAAAATCAATTTTTAAATTAATGTTTTGTAACCGTGGGCAAGATGCTTACTTCTCTGTGCCTCAGTTTCCTTATCTGTAAATGAAAGTAACATCTCCAAGGTGACATTCTCCTGCACTAAATGTGCTTCAAAAGCACAAGCGGGCTGGAAGCTTTCAAGACCCAACAGTTCTGCCCGCTCTCAACAACATCGCCTTACTGAGCCTTGGAGATGTGCTGACCGAGACAGTCACGCTCCCTCCCCCTCGGCCCACCCGCTCCTAACCGCTGGCAGGAAAGCTAAGGACTTGAAAGAAGGGGCACCACTGCCCAGGGGCCAGCTCTTCCTCAAGCACAGGTGGCCTCCTGCCCATCCTCTGCAGACGCAGGAGCCCGGCGCCCAAGGCTCCCGAGCCTGGCTGTTGGCAGGTAATCTCTCGGAAGATCAACCCATAAATTAATGTTACACTTCTCAAAACGGAAGTGTGACTTTTATAGAAGATTCTCTTCATTTGGAGGAAAGGTCTAATAAAACCACAGGAGGACAACCACACACAACAACAAATTAAGTTCGTCTGTCGCAGGCTGGATCCCAAAGCCCTCTGGGCACACAGCTGCTTTTCTGAGCTGAAATCAAACTCCAAGGGGCAAACAGGTCAACTTCCTAAAGAGATTTCTTTGCAAATGCCTCAAGTAAAAATTCCTTTAACTCAGCTGTGGTGGTTTGCTCTCGGGTGACAGTGCTGCCTGCTCGTGAGACTGTAACACCACACACACACACACACACTCGGGCTACATGCTGTCAGGCTCGTGAGACTGTAACACACACACACTCTAGGGCTACATGCTGTCAGGCTCGTGAGACTGTAACACACACACACTAGGGCTACATGCTGCCTGGCTCGTGAGACTGTAACACACACACACACACACACACACACACACACACACACACACTCGGGCTACATGCTGTCAGGCACGTGAGACTATAACACACACACTCGGCTACATGCTGTCAGGCTCGTGAGACTATAACACACACACACACACACTCGGGCTACATGCTGTCAGGCACGTGAGACTGTAACACACACACTCGGGCTACATGCTGTCAGGCTCGTGAGACTGTAACACACACACTTGGGCTACATGCTGTCAGGCACGTGAGACTGTAACACACACACACTCGGGCTACATGCTGCCTGGCTCGTGAGACTGTAACACACACACACTCGGGCCTATCTGAGGGCCCAGGTCAGGCCCAGTAGCAAACAAATGGCCACAGCAGTCCCACCCTTCAGATGAGCAACACGATTCCCAAGTGCGAGACACTGTTTGCAGGAGCCCAGTCCTTAGCCTGAGAAGCTGAACTTCAGAACTTCAGGCCCAAGTCCCTGAGGAAGGGGCGCAGCCCTAAGGGCCAAGTGTATGGGAGCAGGGGCTGGAGAGCACCTCTTGTGGGGGCGGGGTACAGGGCACACTGACCCTGACAGAAGAGGCAAAGACAAGCCAAGGTTAGCAGACCATGGACGCCAGGTCAGCTCCAAGGCGGGATGCACAGGGTCACACCCTGACAGGGCAGCAAGGACAAGCTGGGTCCATGGATGCCAGCATCTGCTCCCCATTCTGCTAGGGCCTTGCTGGCGCTTCTGTGAGCCCCGGAAAGCCATGCAGAAAGTGGAAGTCAGGGGGCTGTTCTGTCCCTCCCAGAGCTGCTCAGTCAGAGGTGAGATCATGGACCCGCAAGTCTGAGAGGCCCGACTACCATTTATAGCAACAGGGAGAAATTAAGACCAGACCACACTCCTCCCACTGCTGGCCAGAGGAAGCCCAGCATGCGGCGTGTACTGGCAGCCCCAGGGACCTCAGAAGCAGGATCTTCCTTCCACTACCCGGCTCCTCCGGTGCACGGTTCTGGCAGAGAAAGGGGGCAGCAAGAAGACTTCTGTAGTCAGGGTCTGGAAGTCCCCGGACGTACCACACAGCGAGGCAGGAAGTGCTCTGGTGCCCGTGTGTGCAAACGTGAGGCTGAGCGCACTCCCTGGTGAGGTCACAGAGCGCCCAGTGTCAGGATGGTGTGAACTCTCCCGAGAGGCATGAGACGCAGGAGAAAGACTGGGCGACTACGCTTTCCGGTGTCAGCCAGCTGCACGTCCCCTCCCTCCAGCCACCATACCATCTGCCCCTTCCTGCTGCTTCCACTAATGCCAGACATGCCCACAGCTGGACGAGGTCAGCATCTTCTCTGGGCTTGCTGAAAATGCCCACACTGGGACTGCCGAGTCCGTAGCCGATGCAGACATGAGCCCCTCCAAGTCGTATGCCAGCTGGGCAGGCGGAGCCCAAGCTGTGGAAGGGAACAGTCAGTCCCAAAACTGAGGCCCCCCAGCCTGTAGTCCAGGGGAGCACTAGACAGGCACATGCACAGGACTGGTTCACATGATCGCCACTCAAAAGGTCAACACAACTCCTACAGAAGGCTGCATGTGAGCACAGAGACCACGCAACACTGCAGAAGTCTGCGCCCCACGTGAGCAGAGACCACGCAACACCTGCAGAAGGCTGCGCTCCACGTGAACACAGAGACCCACGCAACACTGCAGAAGGCTTGCGCTCCACGTGACACACAGAGACCACGCAACACTGCAGAAGGCTGCGCTCCACGTGAGCAGAGACCACGCAACACTGCAGAAGGCTGCGCTCCACGTGAGCAGAGACCACGCAACAATGCAGAAGGCTGCGCTCCACGTGAACACAGAGACCACGCAGCGTTGTGTGGGGCAGAGACAGAAATATGACTGCGACTAGCTGGCTGTGAGCCTGACCCAGAAACTCGGCTCCAGTTCAGGAAGAACCAGCCTCAAAGGAATAAGGTGGAGATAGAAAAGAACACCCGACTAACTGTCCTCTGACGTCCGTGTGCGTACATGTGTATCTACATGTATGTGCACATATATTCCTACATATATATATGTACTGATATATACATACGCTCCACTCACACACACTTATACATATACATATCACACATACACACAAGTGTACACACCACACTTTCTAAAAAGAAGTTCACTTGCACTAAGAAAACAAGTTAAATTTCTCCAGCCATATTTCCATAAGGTTACGCCCTGTATTCTACCAGAATATGCTTTGCTAAGTATGCAGAAAGCCCCTAACATGTGTCAAGCGTTGCTAGGTACTGGGCACTGGGTACAGACAAAATGATGACACTTGTTCAACAGGAAGGGATGGGCTATGGCAAGATGCCAGCGGGCCTCGAGGGCAAAGCCTACAAAGCCGGCTGCTGTCCCTGGAGGACACTGTAGCCAGTGGATCCGGGTCTGGGCATCACCTAAGCACCACAGCGGTGCTTAGGGAAACCAAGGGATCCCCGAGGACAATATTTAAGAGGTACATTTAACTCTACCAATTAAAACTTTTTTTAAAAAATCCTTCATTTAGGAGCTACATAAAGTTAGGGTGGTAGCTCAGTGGGAGGGGCTTGCCCAGCACTCTAGAGGTTACAGGTTCAGTCCCAGCGTTGGCAAGAAGGGGGAGGTGGCGCCAAGAATGCCTTATCTCTGGCAAGCATCACGTCTGAAGAGCCAGTTACGAGGGTGCAGGAAAGATGGCTGCTGGGCGTTGCTACGTGTCCACTAAATGTCTCCACCGTGCCTGGTGGTCCTGCTTTTCTAGATGAAGAAAGTCAGGTGTAGACGAGCGGAATCATGACCTCTGCGACTCTACAGGCCCCAGCCGCCCACTGACTCGCCGGCTGAAGAAGGAGCCTTTGCCACAGATGTCCCCTAGTGCTGGGTGGGCAGGGGCTTGGTGACCACCTACTGCTGCTGCAACTAGACTTGAGGAGGCCACACAGCGAACTGCTCAGATTGCTACTGCGCAAAGAGGGGAGACTGGCAGACCCAGCAGAATGCCGCATCTCCCACACAGTCCATGGGATGCTGTGTCACCCCCAAGCTGGGCAAAATCAACAAATATACCGGGCACAGCTCTTACCTGCGACTCCAGTTCCCCTAACTCTTGCCAGCCTTTACTGTGCTCCAGAGCTACCTAGGGATCTTGAAGCCACCGCTGCCCAGGCCTGTGCAACTCTTGCACGGCTCTCTGCTGAGAGCACGCCCCGGTGCAGCCGGGGCTGCAAACTGTCCTCCCTGGCCCATGGTCGTGGGCTCAGCTCAACACACAGGCAGTGCAATTCCATGGACTAGAAACCAGGCCAAGGCAGACAAGCCAGCTCTACCCCTCACAACCGCAGTATTTGCTCTGCCTTAGAAGCAAGCAAGCAAGGTCACAGGTGGGTTCCAGTCCAAGGCACACACAGGTGAGGAAGACTCTGATGTGGGCTTCCGTGCAAGACAGCTTCCTGCTTCTCCCCGCCAGTAGCCTGGGGAGAATTCTAGAGATTAGTTCACGTCTGAGTTTTGGCCACGTGAAGAATGTACCCCTACAGCGCCCAAAAGCATACCTCAAGAGTTCAGACTGACGGTCTTAAGGGTGGAGCTAAGGGATGGCAGCCCAGGATGGAGGTCCAGCACCACTCTGCTCCCACAGTCCTCAATGCCTGCTCTGTTTGAGTTTGGGACCAGGTGAGAGGGCAGGGGGCAAACTCCAGCATTCTAGCTGCAGAATGGACCACGGACCAGGGAGACCCCAGGCAACCAGAAAAGGAGCCGAAGTACCCCTTTCCCCAAAGGGGAAATGCAAAGTGAGGCTGAAAGTAGCTCTGGACACATCGGGTAGACTAAGGCACACCCCGCACTGCCCGGCTGTCACAGTGAGGGGGTCACAGAGGGGCTCCATCTTCTGGTCTCCCAAACCTCGTAGTTCTTCCAGCATTACTAATCGCCGTAGAAGTAGGTCCTTCACTGCCAAGCCTGAGCTGGTTAAGAATGTATCTAACACGCAGCAGGAGCGGCTTGGGGGGGCTCTGCCTAGTCCCCCAGTCTCTCAGCCTCCTGGCTGACCCTGCATTACCTGGAGAACTCTCGAGCTGGCAGCTGTGTCACCAGGTGGGCACAGTCAGGAACTCGCTGGGCTACCATGGCCCCTGTCACCAAGAGTCCCGCACTTGTCATGCAGGTCACTCTGCACAGACACCAAGAGAGGCTCTGGCAGATCCCCAGGAAGTGACTCTTCTCTCCCACCCCTTCCTCTGTACCAGAGTGCAGAGAGCTGAGACCACAAGTCTAGAAGACCACACGGCCGAGAGACCAGAGGCCCAAGAGATTAAGCTCACTGTACATTCCTGTCCCTTCCCACTGGAGACCCCCCACCAAATAGGCAGGAGAGCACCCCTCCCTTCCACAACTGTGGGGTGGGGAGCTTGCGCTGTCCGAGTGGGCCCTAGTACTGGTATCCTGCAGCTCCACGGCAGTCTTGGGGTCTCCTTAAGCCTCCATAGAACTTCACCCCCAATCACAGAGCTGTGCAGACTGCCGCGCTCTCTCACAGGACACCCACCCGTCCACCTGACCTCTTGCCATGACGGGCAGCGCTTCCTTCACTTCTGTTTCTTAGAGAATGAAGCAGGGGCTGGAGAGGTGGCTCAGGGGTGAAGCCTCTGCCTTGCAGGCGGAAGGTCCTGAGTTCGGATCCTAGACCCCACGTATAGATGCCAGGCGGAAGCGGGGGCGGCCTGTGTTTCTGGTCGTGGTAGGGCGGAGCCTGTGAATCCCGGGCAGAGTAAACAAGGAGGTGGAGGTGGTCCATGGTGGTTCCCGAATTCGCCTGTGGTTCTACACACACACACACACACACACACACACACACACACACACACACACGCATACACGCACAATTGAATAAATAATAAATAAATAAATTTAAAAAAAAAAAGAATGAAGCAGACTGAGCGCCCTTCCGAGAACACCTACTAATGCTAGAAGCAGCTTCCGCCGGGTCTTAACCGACCCTGCCAGCAGGAAGAGGCTCGCAAGGCCTCCTCCTCCTAAAGGGAGCAGCTTGGAACTTTCCAGGTGACTTGGAAGACTGCACAGGCCACTTCCATCCGTTTACGTCTTGGAGGGATCTCCAAAGGGAACACGTGCAGACGGCATTCTCAGTACAACAAGATGAAAAGACCACTACAGCCGCGCGCACCAGCAGCGCTGGAAAGAAGAGCCACGTCCAGGCGCAGACGTGAAACAGGACACAGGACAACAGCGGTGTCCAGCCTGAAAGGCAGACGGCCGAGTTCTCAGGTGGTCTGCCGGATGGGTGGACCACGGCTTGTTCATTTCGTCCATCATCTCTCAGTGCCATCCGGCATGTTGCCAGAACAAAGCCACTACTTTGCAAATGTACAGGTTACCTCTCTAGGTAGAGCCCTTAAGAGCAACTGCCCAGCCTGCTTTCACTTTTGTTTATTTAGTTATTTTATTTTTATTATGTATTCAATTGTGCGTGTATGCGTGTGCACGTGTGTGCGTGTGTGTGTATGCGTGTGTGTGTGTGTGTGTAGAACCATAGACGAATTCGGGAACCACCATGGACGCCTCCACCTCCTCCTTGTTTACTCTGCCCCGAGATTCACAGGCTCCACCCTACCAGGACCAGAAGTACAGGCCACCCCCCCCCCCCCGCCCCCGCTTCCACCTGGCGTCTAGGATCCGAATTCAGGACCTTCCGCCTGCAAGGCAAAGACTTAACCCTTGAGCCACCTCTCCAGCCCCTGTTTATTTGGTTATTTAAGAAGCGTCAGGCAAAGCAGGCAGCATCACTCTCGGCTTTGGAGCTGGATCTCTCCTTTCCCTATGGAGCTCTGGGCGCGAACTCAGATCAGCAGGTTTGAGCAAGGAGCCTTTTCCTCACAAGCCATCTCATGGGTCCCCAGTTTCTTTTTTTTTTTTTCCTCCCACATTTTACTTTTTTCCTAATCATACAAGCTCAATAGGTATCCCATCCTCTTCCTCCTTCTTCCCCTCCCCAGTCATCCCCCCTTCACTCTCCCCCTTTCTCCCTTCCTTTCACCCCTCTCCCTCTCCCTCTTCCTGTGCCTCCTACTTCCTCCCTCCCATCCCCTGGAGCATCCTTTTGTGTGAACGCCAAACCTCCCTGTGAGACCTCCACCCTAGTGAGGACTCAGGACTCAGTGGCATAGCCTGGAGCCCTTTCTTGGGCTCCCTGTTAGTATGGGAGCTCTATTATGGCTGCTTAATCCCTTGCCTCTAAGGATCCTACTGCCTGGAGCCTTCTCCCCTGTGATCCATGCTAGACTTTGGGGGGGTCATTGACAAGTCAGCCATTGTGCAGGTCATGCAAAGACCAATTCTGGGTGCTGCAGCCCTAACTTGTGTGGAGTATTTTGCATATCATTGGTCCTCCCCATCTTTAGGCTCTTACAATCTTGCCTCCGCCTCTTCTGCCTCCTCCTGAACTTTAGGATGGGGAGAGATTTGGCTGGTCTGGTTCCAGGTCTGGTGTTCTGAATTATGGTTATTGTTTTCAGTTTTGTTTTTCCTACACCACCCTGGCTGCATCCTGATTGATGTCGAAGGTCACCTTCTGAGGAGCAGGAGTCTGCCTGGGTCCAGGTCCAAGGTTTAAAAAAAAAAAAAAAAAGCCCTAGCTTCTTAAGAAACGGCTAAACGATCTTCCAAAGTGGCTGCAGCGCTGTCTTCTCGCCGGTGACGTACTTACTGTCGTGGTTCCCATGCTAGCCGCTGCGGCAGGCTCACGTGACACCCAACGCAGTGCTTTGGGATTGGAGAGGGTGTTTGGTCGGTTCTGTCTGCAGTGCTGGTATTGAACCCTGGCCTCACACACCCTGAGCGAGGCTTTGTCACTGAGCTCCCGAGCTGCTGACTGTGGTTTTAATTAACGTTTCCCTCAGACTCCGACACTGGGCATCTTTCTTTGTATTTTTTGGCCACCTGTGCAGTGCCTCCTCTTTGATGAAATGTCACGTTGTAACAGTTACTCTTAACTATTGCTGTGAGAGAGCACCCAAAGTCAATCAAACTTCAGGGAGAAAGGGAGGTTTATTCAGTTACGGTTCCAGAGGGAAGGGACAGTCTCTCAAAGCAGAGGCAGCATGGCTGGCTGGCCAAAGCTGGAGAAGGCTAAGTCACCGCAGACATCTTGGAAGCTGAGGGCTGCAAACTGCTTGCTACAAAGGCAGCCTTCTTCTGGAGGTAGGGTGGGACTCATCCACCTCAAGGCCCACCCCTTGTGACTGCTTCCTCCAGCAAGGCTCCACCTTTCAAGGTGCCACGATCTTGCCAAACACATGAGACTGTGGGGGACATATTTCAAACACACGTCATGCTTTTTCACCCAGTTTCTGACTAAGAACTATGCTTTGGGGGTTCTTTATATATTGTAGGAACCAATTTGTTATTATGCATTAATTATGGTTTTAATTCCCACCTACTGTGCAGCGTGGACATATATTTGCTTATGGGTCTGCATGTGTGTGCAGGTATGAATGCACGGGAGGGAGGGCAGACCTGAGGCTGACATCAGGAATCACCCTCCACTGCGCATCTACCTTGTTCTTTCTGAGGCAGGATTCCTAATCAAGTCCAGAACTGACCGATGGGGCTTGTCGACCAGCCAGGCTGCTCAGAGGATTCCCCAACTCTGGAGCTACGGACAGGCTGTCACACGGACCCTGCACTGTGATGGCATTTGAGGATCCAAACTCTTGTCCTTTTGCCTGCGTGGCAAGCGCTTTAACCTCCGCACTCCCCCACGACCCCCTTTTCTACATTAAAAATGCAGGGCTGGACCTTAAACACCCGAATATTTAACACCTACTGCAGAAAGGATGGTCAGTGGCCGCTAGAGAGGCCAAACAGGCCGTCTGTCCTACTGGTAACTGCCAGTGGTGGTGTGTCTCCCCACGGGCTGCTGGCCGTCCCCCCAGCCCACCCAGCCCAGCGTTCCCACCACAGCAAGGTTAAGAGCCCATTCAGAAGCAAGGCCTGTCTGACTTGGCCTCGGGCCGCACTTGCCCACTCGGAATATTCTCTTGGCCTGAAGGTTCTACTGCTTCATCACTGATGGATGGAGGGATGTTGCCTGCCTCATAGTGGGCCTGAGGATGGAGGGGAGGATGGGAAAGTGGCCCCACAAAGCAGGACACCTGAACCATGCACATGTTCTTGTTTCCCTACTGTAACCTGCTGAACACAGCAGCTCAGCTTCCCACATGGGATGTGTGCAAGACAGCAGAAGAGAAAGCAGCCCACCCAGACCCCAGGCCAGGCAGCCACACAGACCCCAGGCCAGGCAGCCCACGCAGACCCCAGGCCAGGCAGCCCACGCAGACACCAGGCCAAGCAGCCCACGCAGACCCCAGGCCAGGCAGCCACACAGACCCCAGGCCAGGCAGCCCACGCAGACCCCAGGCCAGGCAGCCCACGCAGACCCCAGGCCAGGCAGTCCACGCAGACCCCAGGCCAGGCAGCCCACGCAGACCCCAGGCCAGGCAGCCCACGCAGACCCCAGGCCAGGCAGCCCACGCAGACCCCAGGCCAGGCAGCCACACAGACCCCAGGCCAGGCAGCCACACAGACCCCAGGCCAGGCAGTCCACGCAGACCCCAGGCCAGGCAGTCCACGCAGACCCCAGGCCAGGCAGTCCACGCAGACCCCAGGCCAGGCAGCCACACAGACCCCAGGCCAGGCAGCCACACAGACCCCAGGCCAGGCAGTCCACGCAGACCCCAGGCCAGGCAGTCCACGCAGACCCCAGGCCAGGCAGTCCACGCAGACCCCAGGCCAGGCAGTCCACGCAGACCCCAGGCCAGGCAGTCCACGCAGACCCCAGGCCAGGCAGCCCACGCAGACCCCAGGCCAGGCAGCCCACGCAGACCCCAGGCCAGGCAGCCACACAGACCCCAGGCCAGGCAGCCCACGCAGACCCCAGGCCAGGCAGCCCACGCAGACCCCAGGCCAGGCAGCCCACGCAGACCCCAGGCCAGGCAGCCCACGCAGACCCCAGGCCAGGGACTGTGCTTCTCACAGTCTCTTACAGTGCACAGAAACCAGTGACAGCTTGAAATGGGCAGTCGGAATCTACGGAGAGCTACCAGGTGCCAGTGCTATAAATACTTGGTGGCAAAAACTTACGGCATGTAATCCACACAGGAGAAACCTGCTGAGGGCAGAGAACGCGTATGGCAGATGCCAGCGCCACTGTGGGAAAGGCACACAGACATTCCAGAAAGATCTCAGAGCTGGAGATGTGTGGACGCCAACCACGGCACTCACACGGTCTCGACCAGCAAGCTCCAGCCCCCATTCAACCACTGTCCAGTTGTTGGTGACATATCTCCAGGTCTTACTTTAGAAAAATAATCTAAGTCAGAACTCCCTTCTGGGAGAAAGGACTTGAAATCTAAAGCGGTAGCTGGGGAGATGGCTCAGAGAGAACACGCTCGCCACGCAAGGATGGGAACCTGAGTTCCAGCATCCAGTAAAAATGCCGCCATGGAAGCATGCTTGTCATCGAGGGGCTGAGAAGGCGGAGACTGGAGGGATCCCTGGGTCTCACCGAGCAGCGAGCTCGGCCAAATCTGACAGTCCCCTTCGCAGTGACAAAAAAGAAAGAGGATGCTCTTGAGGGGAACACTAAGGATGACTTCTGGCTTCCAGCCACGCAGACATGTGTGCACATGCGCCTGCATACATGCGTGTACTCACATGCACAAGTAACAGTTAAATGCTGACCTCTGGCCTCCATGTGTGTGCACATATGTACAAACAAAAAATACAAAGAATGCAGGAAGGGGACTAAAGAATCCACAGCTATGAACTCATGGAGGGAAGGACGCGCGAGATCCCAGCCCACCCCAAAGAAGAATCATTTCTGAAATGGAAGATAAACTCAGGTGCGGGCCAACCACACTGTCAGCTGGTAGGGTCTGATTTTCTCACTCACCTAGCAGGTGGTGTTTCGGTCGCTTAAGTTAGGAACACATGACCGAACAATTTTGAGAAATAAGGAGTCAGGTTATAGTCCACTGTGGCAGGAGGGTCACCAAGGAAACTGGCCATCCCACATCCACAGGAAGAGCTAATGGGGGGTGGGGGGACATACTTCCAGCTCATGGGGTCTGCAACTTGTCAACTAGTTCTCTCTTCGCCTTATTCTGCCCAGGGAATGGTCTTCTCGCGTGGATTCGATAATCTCCAGCTTGCCGAGAGGCTGGTCTGAGCTAAATCATTCCTCGTGAGCATGCCTAAAGACGCAGTTCTCAAATTCACACCTGAAACCACCTGCCACAGATGCCTAAGAATGGAGCCTGAGAAGACCTGCTGTGCTGGCAGAGGAAACAGGCCCCCTCCCATTGTGAAGACAGGAATAATGGACCCTGACACACAGGATCCAGCACATGACCCGAGGCTGAACGGGCGCCGCTCGATCCTACAACCCAGCTCTAGGAATCATGTCACGAGCGCATCCGTGCCAATGCACTGTCCACTGTCTGCTGCTCCAGGATGGGAAGAGTTAGGCAGAGAGCTGGGGCCACGCAGAGAGAGAGCTGGAGCCACGCAGAGAGAGAGCTGGAGCCACGCAGAGGGAGAGCTGGAGCCACGCAGAGGGAGAGAGCTGGAGCCACGCAGAGAGAGAGCTGGAGCCACGCAGAGAGAGAGCTGGAGCCACGCAGAGGGAGAGAGCTGGAGCCACGCAGAGGGAGAGCTGGAGCCACGCAGAGGGAGAGCTGGGGCCACGCAGAGAGAGAGCTGGGGCCACGCAGAGGGAGAGCTGGGGCCACGCAGAGAGAGAGCTGGGGCTACGCAGAGAGAGAGGTGGGGCCACGCAGAGGGAGAGCTGGAGCCACGCAGAGGGAGAGCTGGGGCCACGCAGCCCTGTGGCTCTGAGCATGAAGGGGAGCTCTCCACAGATACCTGCTCAGAACCCAGCTTCCTGGATGGTTCAAAGGGAAGGAAGGGTGGCACCAGAACAGCGACCATGTGGCACAGCATGTCTTTCACTGGCTCAAAAGGAATGGCAAGGGTGGTGCCAAAGCAGTGCCCACGTGACCCTATGGCATAGTGTGTCTTGACAGTTCAAAAGGAACAGCAAAGGCGATGCCAGGGGAGTGCCCATATGACACCACGACATGGCGGATCCTTGATGGGTAAAAGGGAAGGGCAAGGGCAGTGCCTGCAAGGCACCATGACAGGGCGGGTCCTGCGCTGGTGCTGGAGGCCGCGTCTTGCGTGGACAGGACGTGAGGCGCGCTTGGCACAGCTGTGGAGGCGGCCGTATCATCCAGCAGCAGGACTGCATGGTGAAGGGAGGAGGACAGCGCCGCTCCGCTGAGGCCGGCAGAGGAGGCACAGGGAAGCCCTTCAAGACTGGGTGGTGGTGCAGGAGGAAGCCGCAGAAACCCCAGGGGAAGGCAGAGCGCATGCCAGAATGGAGAGCCAAGCGGGAAAGGGCCAAAATGACGGTGGGAAGCTAAACCTGGTGAGAGCGACTGAAAAGGTAAAACGCCGACTTGGAAGCGGCCCAGATCCTGAGTCCTGAATGCCAAGTGGAACAGCAGAAAATCTCTGAAACTGTCAGGTGTGCGGACCACACAGACGCCGCACCACCTGTGACTTAGCTACATGAGATGGATGGGGACACCCCACGATGGGGCCTGGGGCGTGGACGAGGCCACTATCTTTCTCTAAAAGGAATGTACAGGGAGCTTTACTCGCAGGGCACCGCCAACACAGACCCTCACGCACTGGGCGGCGGGAACAACAGAGGTGTCTTTCTCAGAGTCTGGAAGCGGGAATGTCTAAGATCCAGATCCCAGATCCCAGGCAATCTGCCCATCAGCCCTCTCTTCCTGCCTCTAGATGGCCATCCTCGTCTCCCCGTGTCCACATGGCAAGGACAAAGACAGACACAGTGTCCCACATCTCTTCCTGAAAAGGAAGCAATCCCACCAGACGCAACTCCACCGCACGTGACCCCACCCACCTACCAAGGTCCCATTATTACGCAGACATGTGTGCACACGCGCCTGCATACGTGCGTGCACTCACATGCACAAGCAGTAGCTAAATGCATAAGATGGACAGCTCTTGGGAGCATCCCAGGCTGACCTCTGGTCTCCCTCTGCGGAGGGAGCCTCACCAGACCCTTCCTCTCAACCTGAGGCAGACAGCAAAGAAGGCAGAAGAGCAGCGCGCCCCGTGGAGAGCACAGCACATGAGCCTTCACATCCTGGGTGTGCAAAGGCCGATCTCAAATCTGTTTGGACAGGAGGAGTTGGAGGCAGAGTTAGGTGGAGGTCAGCCGGGCGGAGGTGACACCGCCTGCTGGATGGAGGTAGGAGGGCCGGAGGCTCAAGGCCTGGTGTCTGTCTGGGCTTGACCACTGACCACTGCTCTGAATGCCAGGGCATCTATACCTCAGTGGGTGGACCCCACGCCTCTGATCTCTTCCAAGTCATAAATTCCACAGATACCTTTATGCAAACAAGAGTTACAAAAATAAGCCACATGAGTTAAGCCTAACAAGGAGGCAGGAAAGAAGAAAGCCCAGCGATTTAGGGCGGCCCGAAACTGGCCGCCAGGAGCCGGCTGTGGGGTGTGCCTCGGCACGCGCGCAAGCCTTCATTCCTTAAATCCTCCAGTTAGTGGCCGGCTGTTAAATCTACTCTGAATAAATCTCAGTGTGAAAGGCTGCTTCCAGAAGTCAGCTGCCTAGAAATTTCCAGCATGTCTGACTTGTCCTTTACTATTTTTACAGAGAAAAAGGAATGACTGAATGCTCAGACAATTCAGAGTGTACAGAAAACAGAGCTCAGACCAGACTGCAGACAGCCGTCAGGAAACATCTGTCCACCCAGAGCCGGGCGGCCAGCCTGTCACAGGCGGCCATGCAGAGGGGCACCACAGCCCTGCTGGGCAGATCCAACGTGGCCAGGACGGCTGGGCCACTGCTGGCCCTGGACAGAACCAGTCGGAGAAGCCAAGGCATCCCCAACCCGCCTCTGGACGTCGGCCTCAAGGTGGCGCCTCGGCTGTCCCAGGTCAAGGGTCTCCTCTTCGTGGGACGCTGCCCTGCCCCCTCGGCCACTCTGCAAAGGTGGCCAACGGCAAGTAAGGAACCTTCGCGCAAAGTCGAGTCATTACTAGGCCGTTTCTCCGTATTCGGCCAAACCATAGATTTCAGCCAGTCCCCACCGGTCCAGGAAGTAGCCACGCCTTCCAGAAGGGCTGGGGATTTTAAAGCCACACCTCTGAGATCACCAAGGGCTTCATGCTCACTTACGACCATGGGATGGGGAGCAGCTTTCCTAACTTCCTGACGTTCTGGTCATTACCTTCAACAGAAATACTATTTAGTGGAGCCCATGAGACGGCTCCCCAGATAAACCCCCATCCCCTCCCCTCCGGCTCACACACGCACAGCCCGAGGAGCCAGGAAGCCTGCAGAGCAGGAGAGAACTGACCTCAGGCATCAGCAGGTGCGATGCGGCTGCGGTTTCTTCTCTCGTCCTCTCTCCCCAGTGACTAGTCGTTTTAAAATACTCTCACCTGGGCTAGGCGACTGAGAAGCTCCCCAGGGGCGTGTCTTGCAGGCGCTATCTGGCAGCTGCAGGGCCTTTAGGTGAGCCTGGCTAGAGGAAGGTCACCGGGCTGACCTCTGCAAATCGCGCCTGCCTGGCGCCTGCCCCGTCTGCTGTCTTGGCTGCCACCATGTGAAGAGCACTGTCCACGCCTGCTGCCATCCTTGCCCCGCATGGACTGACACCAAGAGCTAAGATAAACCTTCCCTCTGGGAGTTGATTCCGCCAGGGATTCTGTTGCAGGACACAGGAACGCCATCGACACCATCAAACTCAGGGCCTACTGGAACATTACGCCTAAACATCTGGAAACATCGGATGTTAAACAGCAGTGTCTCCCCCTCCTCCTCCTTCCTCCTCTTCCTCAGCATTGCCTCTCTCTCTTCTTCCTTCTTCTCTTCCTCCTCTTTCTCCTCTTCCTCTTCACCACCGGGAAGATGCCAAAGATCTTGCATTTGGCATCTTGGATTCAGTCCAGACATAGTGTGCGGTGGTTTGAATGTGAGCTGCCCCCCCCCACAAGCTCATGTGCTTCAATTCTTAGCAGATGCTAATGTTTGAGAAGGTCGTGGAGCCTGCTAGAGGAAGGCGGGGGGGGGGGGGGGGGGGTCCAGCCCTGCTTCCTTTTGCACTTTGTTTTTGCTCTCTCTGCCTCCATCAGGGCTGCGGAAACCTGAATTAGTCTCGTGCTTCTGACTCCAGCTTCTGCTGTGCAATTCCCACATGCAAGGCCAAAACAGACGATATCCCTTCTGGGACTTTTTGCCAAGTAGTCTCCTTTCTCCCTTAGGCTGTGAGCGTCATGTCACAACAGCAGAAAGAGTAGCCATTAACCCAGCGGGATCCAGACTCACGCGTGTTTCTCAAACACAGGATTTGTCTCCCTTGTTCACCCTGCGGGTGGCTTCTAACACTCGCCCAGGGTGAGTCATGGCAAACGCCCGTGCTGCCACCTCAGCAGACTCGGCCAGGCCACCGTCCCTCGCTGTCCAGGTCCCCTTCGGGATCAAAAGCTTCACCTGTGACACTCAGCTGCAGGGTCGCCTGGCTGGTGACGGACAGTTATTCAGACACAGAAGGGCACGTGTCTAGCCACAGGGGCATCGCTGCCCTCCACCTGCCCTAAGAGAAGGGGAGGAGCGGGCAGCCGGGCCCAGAACACTGACTGTTTGGGACTCATGACTGCACCCCTTCCTCCTTCATCCAAGTGCCAAAGGTCACGGGTTGCAGCGGGGCCACTTCCTCAGCCATCCTGGCTTTCTGCTCTGGAAAATTCCTGCCTCTGACTTTGCAAGTAGCCAGTCACGACTGGGCCCTCTGCTGAGACCTCAAGAGTCCCAGGCAGGATTCAGAGCAATTCCAGGGTTAGTTTCCACCTAAAGGGTCGAGACACCCTGCACGCTGAGGCAGCAGCGAGCCTGCTGCAAGCTTGTGGAGAGGCCGCCGTCGGGGGTTCTGAAGTCAGAGCACCTGTTCCTCTCCCAGCCAGGACCATCGTGCGCAAGTCTCCCTGTGCCCCGAGTCCTCGCTGGAGCCTGGCCATGGACAGGGCTGATCTAAACACTGAACACGCTGACACACACAAAGGGCCTACAGCGGAGTCTGCCACACAGCCGGGGTTCCGTGAGCATTTAAACTAGACGAATAAGCCGTTGGTTATTACAAAACACATCCACCCATTCATGCTAAGTTTATGCACACGAAGATGCTTGGAATTCATCCCTGGATAGTCACAATGGGGCTAGGAGTGAGAAAAGGGGCTAGGAGTGCCAGGTTTGAGCCTAACTGTATACTTCTGTATCACCTAAGATTCATAAACCTATATATGCATCTAAATCTGCCCCCAGACAGGCAGCCAAGGAAGGTAGCTTTGACTCAAAGCCTTCAGATCACCCCAGCCTTGTTCTAAGACAGCAGAAGCCTCCCTCCATCTACCTGCTCTGGGGTCCAGTGCCCCCCTCCCGCCCCCCAGTCTCCCCCAAGGCTGACACAGCATCTAGCCCTTACTGCCCATCTTCTTTCACAAGCGGGTCACAATGCAGGCTGAGAGCCAGACTTTGGCCACTCTATTTAGAGTCTGTTCCCCTCATCTAACCAGCCACCTCCACCCAGCACGGCCACGTGACTCAGGGGTCGTAAGGCAAAGGGTGTGTCTGGTTTTGAATGAGCCCAAATTTCACTTCTGTGCTAGTAACTAACCAGCCCTCCTCCTTCACGGGCTGCTCCACACCCCTCGGCTCCCCTGCAAGTAGTGCCAGCGGCACAGCCAGCCTGGTAGCACCCCAAGGATTGCGTGAATGAGGGACAGCTGCCCGCGGTGGTGCCCTCGGCCACGCCTCCCGTGAGTCACACGGGCTGGCTGGCTGGGGGAAGAGCCAGCAGAGCCTTTGTGTGGTGAGCCGGGCCAGATGCCGAGTCCCATCTTGTCAGAGACGTGTCCTGCACCCTGCCTGGCAGCTTTCTTCATCGTTTCCAAACCAGCATGCAGCTGGGGCCTGGAGGCTCTGGGGTCAGACGGTGATGCCCCCTCCGCCCATCCACATCAGCGTCGCCCAGACAGGACGTGCTCTTCTCCAACAGCCACCTGCTGACCCTGCGACTAGACACAGATCTCCAGTGCACAGAGGACATGGGGGCAGCCTCCTCGTCTGTTGGCACTGCACCGCCATGCAGAGGAAGGAGAGCGTACACAGGCCTGGCAGCTGGTGCTGAGAAAGCCAGGTGCCTTCCTTGCCTTCTCCCCTGGCAGGCCCCCTCCCCCCACAGCTGAGGCACCTGGAGCCTGTCAAGTCTACACGATAGTTCTTGGGCACACGGGTCATGGGGTGGTGGTGATTAGAGACACCAAAGCACAGGTGCGAATTTCAAGAACATCTCCCTACACGTCGCGCCACGTCAGCCGCCGACTGCGCTCACCCGAGCCTGAAACCACTGTGATTTGGTGCAGCTTCCAACCGTCAGAAAATGTAATTGGCACCACATCGCTTTCCTTTGCTTCACAATGGGGGGTGGTCGCAAAGATGGGGGGGTCCCCGTGTCTCCTCCACAAGTGTGCTCCTAGCGCATGCTGGTTTACTGCAGGGGAGGGTCACGTAGGAAGAAGCACAGCCCCCCGAGAGACCAGGCAGGATCAGGCTTGGGCATGACATGGACGGTAAAATGAGTAGCCATGTGGCCATCGGTGGGCAGGAAGTGGGTGAAAGACACGCAGGGCAGGTAGGACTCGTGGGGACCATGTTCCGGCATGTCATCTTTGTTCTGTATGGGAGAATGGGCCGTGGAGAGAGTTTCTCTCACGCTGTGGAAGTGTCCGGAAGCTGCTGAGAAGCGCGAACACAGAAACCTCTATCCAGACACACCCGAGAGGCGCTGGGCTGGCACAGTGGCAGGAGGAGCCCGTGGCACTCCCAGGGGTTTCCCAGTGGCACGCACAGGGGTCTCCGTGCAGAGGCCCAGGTGACTCTTCTGTGCTGCATACGAATTTCAGAGATTGTGCACGAATGCACACAACTCACAAATGCACATGCTTATCTGCACACTGAAAAATAAAACAGCCACCAAAAACATCTAACCATAGCCTCAAAACCAGAATGTGTGTGTGTGTGTGTGTGTGTGTGTGTGTGTGTGTGTGTGTTTGGTACGTGTGTATATGTGTAATGTGTGTGTATGTTATATGTAAATATAAAGTAGTTTTTAATTTAAAGTATCACCATAAAGGCTTGACAATAAGATCTAGAGCAGTTGGGCAGCTCTCCCCACAAGGAGGTATGGTGCCTCCACAGCTCCCCAGGCACAGTCAGCCCCCTCATATCCCCAGAAGTTCTATAGCGCACACGTGCCCTCTAAGTCCACGGTTAGGGGGTTATGGAAACTCCTCTGGCAGGCGAACCAATGATTAACCCAGTCTCTAGCCCCTTTGCCCTGCCCAGAGGCATGAAGGGGGCTGCATGCCAGCCCGAGCAGCCAGGGGTCTACTGGGAAAACTCAATCACACTGATACCACCAAGGGCCTTGAAAGCGTTGAGGACCAAGACCAACATCCGAAGAAAGAAGTTCCTGTCACCCCATCACTCGGAATGTGTAAGCGTGGGCTGGAGGGACAGCCCAGGGTTCAGACTCGCCTCGCAAGTAGAAGGTCCTGATCTAGATCCCAGGTCCCACTGAAAAACAGCAGCAGAAATGGCAGCGGCCTGCACTTCTAGCTCCGGTGGGCGGAGCCTGGGAAATCCCAGAGTGAAGCAAGAAGGAGATAGAAGCAGTCCAGGATGATTCCTGAAGTCACCCTGATCTTCCACAGGGACACACAGTGCCCCCACATACACACACAGAGTAAATAAATAAAATACACCGAGTAAATAAATAAAATATTAGAAATGTGTAAGTTTCAGGAGCATTAAACTGTGAACCAAAACCAAAACCAAAACCAAGTATGTTCTTCTTACCCTATTGCAATACCATGAGAACTACAGAAGGAAGAGGAGGACAGAGGCATGGGCGGCCGGAGGAGGGGACAGGGCAGAGGCCCACAACCATCGCCTTCCACAGAAAATCAATGTCTCTCTCTCTCTTTCTCTCTCATTCTCTTTCATTTTCTCTCCCTCCCTCCCTCCCTTCCTCCCTCCGTCCCTCTCTCTCATTCTGTCTCTCTCTCTCATTCTCTCTCCCTCCCTCCCTCCCTTCCTCCCTCCTCTCCCTCTCTCTGTCTTATTCTCTCATTCTCTGTCTCTCATTCTCTCTCCCTCCCTCCCTTCATCGCTCTGCCAAGCACTGCAAGCGGGCTCCCCTGGCATTCGTGCTGGGTGCAGAGGGCAGGTGACTGACTGCTCTGCTTTATTTCAAGCTTTGAAGAACTTTTGACTCTAGAAACCATGCGCCTATGTAACTGCTGGAAATGGCTTTGTAACGTTTAAGCAGAATCTGAAACTTGCCCAAGATGTCTAGTGTGAATTAGTGTACTTTTAAACCTTTGGAGTCCATGGGAAGTCTGTGAATGTCTCCCAGGAAACGCGATCACACACAAAACAGGGACTCCATAAGTCCATGAAGAGTGGATGACAAACCTTCAGTTATAGGTTCTGAGTTCCAAGTTTATTGTTTTTTCTTTCTTACAGCGGAGGGTGGAAGCCAGAACCTCACCAACCTTAGAAAGCACAGGCGTGGTGGTCGGCAGTTGACCCCCCCACCTTACTCACTGACAAGAGGGTCCCCCATCCTTGTGTCAAGCGCTGGCATTACTGACGACGCCCCCTCGTGCCCACACGTTGTTGAGGTGCCAGCTCTGGTCCTTATGCACTGCAGCAGGCACCTCGCTCACCAAACCACCTCCCAGACTGTGCGCTTCCCGATTTTGCCAGCCAGCAATTTTACATGGGATCTGGGGATCCAAGCTTTGGTCCCTTTGCTCGTTCCCATCACCCGCGGCAGTCCTCCCATCACCCCCGGCAGTCCTCCCATCACCCCCGGCAGTCCTCCCATCACCCCCGGCAGTCCTCCCATCACCCCCGGCAGTCCTCCCATCACCCCCGGCAGTCCTCCCCTCACCCGCGGCAGTCCTCCCCTCACCCGCGGCAGTCCTCCCCTCACCCCCGGCAGTCCTCCCCTCACCCCGGCAGTCCTCCCCTCACCCCCGGCAGTCCTCCCATCACCCCCGGCAGTCCTCCCATCACCCCCGGCAGTCCTCCCCTCACCCCCGGCAGTCCTCCCATCACCCCCGGCAGTCCTCCCATCACCCCCGGAAGTCCTCCCATCACCCCCGAAAGTCCTCTACCTAACCTGAGCAGACAAGGTCCACACTCCCCACCTGGGCATTTCTTCCATCAGGAATTATTCTAAGGTAAAACTGTGACCAGTCACTGAATCTGCACAGTGGAGCTGACACGCCACTGCTGGCGGCCACGTGCCTGCTCCACACCCACTCACAGCCATTGGTGTGTCTGGGCACAAAGCCTCCCCAGGCAGCCTGGTCCCAAACTCTCCAAGCAGCCCGGACTGTCCTCCAACTCACAACCAGCCCCCCTTCATCCCCCCACAGCTGCCAATCACAAATTGCCATTTGAGAGGAACCCAATGATTCTGCCCATTTGTTTAAAGAGTTGGTATCAGGCTGGGGAGATGGCTCAGAAGTTAAAACCTTTGCCTCACAACCAAAGGGACCTGAGTTCAGATCCCCAGATCCCATGTAAAAATGCTGGGTGGAAATGGTGGAAGGTTACAATTCTGGCCCTGCAAGGCAGAGCCTGGGAAACCCAGAGCAAAGCAGTAAGGAGGTAGGACAATCCAGGATGATTTCTGAAGTCACCCTTGGGCCTCCACAAGCACACACACGCAAGTGCCCTCTTGCACATGTGCACACACACACACACACACACAGAGTTAGTGCCTTGGTTTACCTGTTAACAGGTACAGCTCCCTAGGATGCTCTATGAGAGTCAGGTGAGTTGGCGGTGGAATGACTGACCCCACAGATACACCTGCTCGATGTCCCATCACTCGGCACAGTGACTTCCTGGGAAGGTTTCCTGCATCATCTGGGCGGCATCAATCAAACAGCCTTTAAATGCAGCTTCCACACAAAGCCAATGTCTTGCTGATCCTGACTTGAAGCCACATGAAGCACCCAGACATAGAAGCCTCCACAGTAACTGTGGTCCCCAGCTGGCAGGGAAAACATAGAGCTTGTCCCACGCCTGTAAGAAACTACACCTGGCCCACGACCCACGTGAACCTGGAAGCAATTCTTCCTGGGCCTCAGGGGAGGGGATGTGGGCCTCGTCGGACACCCACTGAGTCTGTGGTCATTAGAGCTGTGGTGGGAAACTAACGGCGAGCACCTGGCATCAGCGTCCTCCAATCAGAAGGCAGGGCTAGGGCTCGGAAGTGTAAGTTTAATGGTGGAGCACTTACCCAGCAAGCATGAAGCCTGGTCCAGTATTGACCAGACACACACATACACGTCGCTCAATCAGTCACAACATGCAGACTAAACTTAGCCCACCCAGAGCAGCAGAGTGCAGACTTGCTCTGACAACTTCAGATGTGGAGAACCACTTATGGCCCACGACACCTACACACTGAGTTGCCCATAATTCACCTCTTCCCTGTTAATTTCCAAGCTGCCCTGAGCCCTACAGGCCAGGCCTCGAGGCCCACCAGGGAGTCTCTGGATCAGGACTGGCTTCTGGTCATGCCTTGACAGCACAACTAACTCACACATCCAGGACACGTGTGTCTGACATTGCCAAGAAATCCAAATGTGTTGAATCCTCAATGAAACATCTTTTTTAATTCTTGGCAATATGGCATTTTACAAATTCTAAAAAGGGGGCTCTTGCATTTATAATATCTTTTACCCTCTTAATAAACTCTTGCTAAAAGAATAAAAATAAAAGAGGAGCTGAGGAGTTGGTTCAGTGGTTAAAGCCTTCGGCTCACAAGCATAAGGACCTGGGTTCGGATCTTCAGATCCCATGTAAAAATGCCTGGTGTGAATGGCAGCAACCTGTAATTCCGCCCCTGCAAGGCAGAGTCTAAGAAGCCCCAGAGCAAAGCACAAAAGAGGGAGAGCAACCCGGGAGCACTCCTGATGTCATCCTTGGGCCTCCACAGGCTCACACCTACAAGTTTCCTCTTGTACACACACGGACACAGGTGCATGCAGGGAAGAGGAGGAGGAGGAGGAGGAAGAAGAGGAGAAGGAGGAAGGAGGAGGAAGGAGGAGGAAGAGGAGGAGGAAGAGGAGAACCGAGAGGCTTCAGTCCCAGAGCGCAGTGGAGTTTTAAAGCTGCCTCACAGAGGAGGATTTCCTAACACACCAGACCACGCTGCACTTTCTTTAATTAGGAAAAAATCCAGATTAGACAGGCAGAAGACCCTGAGTAAAAACCATAACAGAGCCTCGCGACTGACGGGTCCGCTAGTAACTATTTCTCATGTACACTGCATGTGGCTGCACTTGCGAAGGTCGTGGGGAGTCGGTTCTCTCCTTCCACCGCGTGGTCAGCCTTGGCAGCAGGAGCCTGCCCCCGAGAAGCCATCTCAGCCCCACTGCTGAGCCCTGTAGCCATCCAAACAGCTCAGAACGGCAGAGAAGGCTGTGTGTTCTTCCTACAGACAGGTTATGTGGCCACGAGACACAGCAATTCCAAAAATCCCCCCACCAAACTGACGGGACTGGCCCCTCCTTTCAGGTCGCCAAACACATGGTGTAGCACGGAGTAAGGACGAGGCTTGAACTAACTTCAAACCGTCTCTCAGAGCCAAACGCATCCACTCGGGCATCCCTCAATTCTATTTGTTTCAAGGTCTCCAAAACAGACGCTTTACCACAGATGGGGACCCAGAGAGGCCGCAGGGGGCTGATTACACAGGACGCTTTAAAGATGCATCTGCCCCTGGCCACAATGAGCACCACCGGGAGAACGCGGCGCGCAGAAGGCAGAGGAGCAACACGAGCAGTGCGGGAGGCCCCGGTTATCACAGGCTTGTCCTGGGCTTCACAGTCCGCCCAGCACCCAGCTATTTAAAAAGAGAACGAGTGGGCAGGAAGGAACCGTCTCTTCAGAACACACTGTCGGTCACCGCAGAACAAAGAGTAACTTAGTTCCATGGTCGAAATCAGACTCGCTGAATTATCAAGACTACGCTATGCAACAAACACAGGAGGAGAAAATTGAAGCTGAGAACTCCAGCGAGTCAAAGATTTGCAGATTTATGCTAACACAAAATAAGAGCATCTGCGGTGCAGAGAAACCAGCTCTCCTGCCCCACCTCCCACCTGCTCCACACAGAAACCCACCCTCCCTGACCAGCATGTTTCAAGCTGTGCTAGTCAAACTCAGAGCCCACAACGTCCTGAAAGACAGGGAGGTCCCACTAGGTGGGGTCATGGTCAGAACCCATAAGCTTGAGGTGAGGGTCCAGGGGTGGAAGGGTGGGGCGGGTGATCTTACAACAGGGACGGCATGGGTTATCAGCACAGTTTGGTCTTGTATACTTTGTCTTGTATACTTGGACCCTGTCCTACCAGAGACTCCATCCAGCCCCAGGACCATGGTGAGGGTCTGCAAATGCTGTCCAGCCCTAGGGACCTGGCCTAGAACTTCCTGACACGGACACACCCATCCCACTCCACCTCCCCCATGTCCCAACTCTCCCTATCCCCATACGCACACCTTACCCAGGACCTCCTAGTTCAGGGATCAAATACAGAGTGGATATTAGGGTTCCTTGTTCCAAATGCCCCCCATCTCTCTCTCTCTCTCTCTCTCACACACACACACACATCATAGACTGTCCTGATTCCACATCCTCCGGGATCAACAATCATGCCTAGGGCAGGTGTGTTTCAAGCACTTAAAGAAACAGTAAACTACCTAAGGACCCCTTAGTGGCTAAAGAGGACAGACCCGTGGCCGGCATTAGCCCTCCCTGTCCCCAACCTACCCAGCAGCAGCCCTCACGACCTGACCTGCCTCCCACTGTAACTGCCTTGGCCTCATCCCTGGGTGTGGATGGTCCTGATTCAAACGCATTTTTCTGCCCGCCAAATTCTTGGGAGTGTTTCCTCTACTTGCCAGGCCCAGAGAGCTACAAAGTTAAATCTAGCTTTCCAGAATTTTTTTTTTTTCCTTCCATTCCTAACAGAAGAAATCAAGAAGCTCAGCACAGAGGGGCTCTGCGCCCTCCAATCAGCGGGCTCCTGGGCCTGCGAGCCTTGGCAGGAGCAGCAACTAGCGTGGTTACAGCGCGGTTGACAGCCCTGCGCTCCCCAGGGACCCGCCAGCGAAGGGGGGTGGGCAGGCGGCTCCAGAGCCCACACAGCTCTGCCTCTGCTCTTTCGGCAAGAGCTGTAGATCAAAAACTGGGTGACAGTCCGACCACCCCAGATCAGCTGCACCCAGGACAGGCAGCCTGGCTCACAAGGACAGAGGCACCGCCACCTCGCCGTGCGCCGAAATGAGCAGCCAACAGCCATCCCCACGGGGCGACCACCACCCCACGGCACAAGTCCACGCTGTCACACTCAAGGACACACGAAGGAAGAGTCCCACTAAGGTCTGGCGCCAGAGCCTCGGCGCCTGCGTGGGGGCAGCGATCGCCCCACGCGGGAAGGTGCACCCAGCTACCTCCTGGGTCGCCCGCACCGCCCCGAGGGGCCCCCGCGCGCGGGGCCCCGCGATCGCCCGCGGTGACAGTGAGCTGGCCACACACAGGAGGGAGGGTCCACACGGGCCCACTCACGGCGCGACGGGGCCCTCGAGGCGCGGAGCCCTGGTGTCACCCCGCAGCGAGACAATGCCGGGGCGCACCGGGGACCTCCCGGCCCGGCCCCGCTGCGTCCCCTCTCGGTCCTGAACCTGCCCCGCAGGCGCTCGGGGCGGTGGCCACAACCCGGGCAGCGCTCGATGGCAGCACCGAACCCGGGGCCCCGCGGGGTCTGGGGACCCCCTCCAGACTGGGTTCCGTCGTGAGAGACCGAGGGCGTCATCAGACCCCCGGGACCTGGTCGGAACGGTGGGACCCCCGCTCGGTCCCGAGACCCCGCCCCGCCCGCAGACCTCGGTCCAGCCCCGGGACCGTCGTGAGGATCCGAAGACGCCTCCCGCCTGGGGACGCGGCCGGGGACCTCCCGGCGCGATGACCCCCGCCCGGGCCGGACCTCCGAGGAACGCCAGGACCCCCGGGCTCAGAGAGCTCACCGGCCCCGGGGAGAGCAGCCCGGCCCGGGGCCGCGGACGCCCCCGGGACAGCAGGACCCCGCCCGGCGCGCGCCCGCCGCCTACCTCAGGCCACCGGCTCTCGGCGCCGGCTCCTGCCCGCAGCGCCGGCCGAGCCCAGCCGAGCGAGCGCAGCCCGCAGCCCGCAGCCCGCTGCGCCGCGGCCGCCTCAACAATGGAGCCCCGGGGCGGGTCCCGCGCCGCTCCGCGCTCGCTCCCCGGCCCGCGCTCGCTCCCGGGCTCCGCGCGAGACGCCCCGCCCCCCGCCCGCGCCTCGCCCCGCCCACCGCCGGGACCCGCCCCCCGGCCAATGGAAAGGGAGTTCGGCCGAGGAGGCGGAGCCGGGAGGAACAAAGAGAGGCTGGGCAGGGCCGCGGGGGCGGGGGCGAGGGTCGGAGCGCGCGCTGACCCAGTTCGCGGCTCCCGGAACGCCCGGCCCCACGCCCACTTGGCCGCCGCCCACCAGCCAGGGCTCATCTTAAAGCCGAGCTCGGGCTTCTAGGGCCGAGGGCGAGAGGCAGGCCTGCTTCAGAAAGGGGAAGCCGGCCTGGCCCTGTGGCGCAATGGAGAGCGCACTGGACTTCTAACAGAAAAGGGGAAACTGAGTCCGGGAAGTGATCACCTGACATCTGAAATCCCACAATTCCCATGCACCCGTCCATCTCCCTAGTCACTCGGCAAACATTTAGGAGTGGAGAGGAAGCGAACTCGGGCCCTCCCTTGGGGAGCTGCTCCGACCTGTCCATTTGTCTGTGTCCCTCGGGAGCCAGAGCTCCGGGTTTGCGATTCTGCCCCGACATGGCCTGTCTCCACCTGCCAAAGAAGTACATTCCGCCTACGACCCGACCCCTGAGCTAAGGAAGCAGATCCCGCCCTACACCAGCCTCGGAAGAGGGCACCGCCCCACCAGCAGAATGAGAGACCCCAGCCAGACCGAGAGACCCCAGCCAGACCCCAGGCGAAGATCACGCACTGACTTCGCCGTGGGTGGGAGCACGCTTAGACACATGGGTGCTGCGTGTGTGCGATGCGACTCTATGAACCAATAAAAAGCAAGTCGGGGACTCCCAAGTCCCCTCCCCGTGACTCGCATTCAGGACATCTCCAACTTTCCAGAGTTCATCTCAGTGATCTGTTTGAAAGCTTCAGAGCAGAACTGTGGCTGGCTGGGTTCCAAGTGTGCAAAGTGCCCGCACTTTCCAGTTCAGAGGTGGCAGCGGCTGCTGTTTGCCTGGCTGGCCTGTCTCTCTCAACACTTCTCCCAGGCTCTTGAAAATTAAAGTTGCCAGAAAAAGAAAAAAGCCGAACTGATGATGAAGATTCTGCAAGGCTCAATGATGGACCAAACTTCTTGGCCATGAAGAGTTGAAATGTTGCAGCTCCAGAATCAAGTAACCTGGGACTGTCTTATGCTACTCATTGGCCACCCCTGTGCCTTACCTGACATCCATGTGAAGCCTTAAGAATATTCTCAGCAGAGCAGCCACAAGTTTCCACCAACCCGAAAGGGAAGACCGTCCCTGGAAAGGTCTGATACCTTGAGCAGAGATTTCTGGGTCTTGTAACTGTATGCTCCCGAGAAATATACTTGAGAAGTACTTTGATTCGATTTTATTTATGTATATAAGAAAGTAGGGAGAGACAGAGAAGAGGAAGAAAGAGAAAAAAGAAGGTACACACATGTGGATAGAAGTCAGAGAACAACTTTCAGCAATGAGTCCTGTCCTTCCACCATGTGGGTTTCTGGGGGTTAGACCTCAGGTCTCCCGGTTTAGGGAGCAGGCGCCTTACACACTGAGCTTTCTCACAGGCCCGATGGTTCTGTGACTGTCCGTGTTCCTGTAACCACTGGGCAATATTACATGGCATTCGGGGACAGCCTGAATCTGATTTGTTCGCTGGTGTCCAATCACGTTCAATTGCAGAAGCTGGGAGGGCCCTGTCTTCCCTTCTCAGACCCCCTGAGACCCAGGGAAGTCACATGACTTTGGTCAGGGAAAAGATGGCAGAAGGCGGTTGGAAGGGCTCTAGCTGCAGTGTGCTGGACCAACATGGACATGACCGTGAGAGCTGACCACCCGACCACCCGTCCTTCAGGACCCCGGTGAGGATTGATGAAGATGAAGATATGCAAAGTCATACAGTATATGTTTAAACTCAGGAAGTAAACGGTAGTGATTCTTTATCTCCTGATTTTCTTGCCATAGGCCCCTGCTGCCTGCACCCTTGAGGGATCCCCTCTGTGGCCCTCAGGGGACAGCTCCGTGGAAGCTGTGCCGCAGGCATCTCTTCCTACCTCTGCAGTCAGCGGAGTTGAGGTGAGAACTTGCAGTCAGGCAGACGAGACACATATTGATAGCTGCCTCTCTCTTCTCCCCAGCTGAACATTCCAGTAATTGCTCTCCAACATTCCACTGGGTGGGGAGAGGGGGATTTGCTGTCTTGGGAAACAAGGGCACAATGAGACTTTTTATCAGTGGTGGGGATAAACTGGAACACGTGTGTGATGTCTGGAGTCCCAGCGACCGCCTTGTGGCCAGGAGGAAAAGGCAAGAGATTGAGATCAAGTCTGACCCTTGTACGACTGATTCCCAAAATAAGGCCGGCAATCGCCTGGCCACACATTCCCCGTGGGACAAAGATGACGGATCTATAAACCCAGCACAGGACAGGTAGCCCAAGAGTTTGGAGCCCGAGGAGGATGCGTAGCAAGCTCCGAGTCAGCCCAAGTTACATTTGATGCTTTGTCTCCAAAAAGGAAATGACAGAGAAAGAAGGGAGGGAGAGATGGAGCCATGTCTGTTAAGCCACAGTGTGTCAATTTACACTGAGTTCCAAGTAAAGCAGGAGCGTAGGCATTCAACAAACGTGTGCAAGTGAATTAGTGAACTCTCCCTGATCCTTGACTCCCCGCCCCAAGCAGTGCAAGCCAGAGGGCAACGGAATGGCAAGTTTATCATGTTTGGGGGGGATCCCAACCCACTTCCTGCACACCCAGAGCCTCTGTCGCCATGCACCTGAGCTGTCTCCGTCCTGTCACGCACTGGGCAAAACATGGATAGATACAGGACTCAGCTGGCCTCCGCCGTGAAGATTCCACTGCCTTTGCAAGAGCAGACTGTGCGTGCGCTCCGCGAGCCAGGGTGGTCGGCTGAGGGAGGGCGCAGGGCGGATCCGCGGCCAGGGCGGAGCCAGGGTGAGGGGGCCAGCTGGAGGTTAGGAGCAAATGTCTTTGGAAAACCATTATTTCTGACACCTGTGTGATCCTCACTGTGTCTTGAGGCTTCTCTCGCCCCCTTAGCCACGTGCACGAGACCCACCTAAGCTGCATGTTCCTGAGGATGGGATGAGTTGTCCGTGTCCAGCACACAGCAGGCTCCCTGCACATGCACGTTCCTTTCCTGCTGGTGCACGCCCTGCCCACCTCCCCTGTGAGGCTGCGAGCTCCCCAGGAGGACACCCCTGCCACCTCCTTACATGGCCACACTATCTCCGCCTGATGCCGCTGCCCGTCCTGGAGCTGGCCCAGTGGGGTCCGCCCGACAGTCAGTGACTGCCTCTCCTCCAGCCTCCTGAGACAGAAACAGTGGCGGGCCGGGATGAGCCGCTGTCGCTTTTTGCCGCTGTGAGCCAACATTCAGACCAAGCGGCTTAGGGAGAAAGGGAGACTCACTTGGCTTATGGTTTCCCAAGGGGCACCGTTCATGGTGGCAGGAATCGTACAGCGGAAGGCGTGGCTGGAGGCAGAAACAGGAGGCCGGTTCAGGCCGCCGCAGCTGACAGCAAGGCAGAGAGAGCAAAAGCAAAGGAGACGAAGCAGGGCTAGGGGTGCCAAGCCTCAAGGCCCGCCCCCTGTGCTGTCTTCCTCCGGCAAGGCTCCGCCTCCTAAAGGCACCTCGACCTTTGCAGACATTAACACCAGCTAGAGCTGCAACACGTGCGCCTGAGGGCGGCACTCACACCCACGCGCTGCCAGCTGTCCACACTTTGCCGTGGGTTCACTCTGAACACAGCTGTGCTCCACCCGGCCACTCCACCACCTCCGCTGCCCCCAACAGTGTCACCAGCACTGACACTCTGCAAGCCACAGCCTGTCCCCCCTCGTCCTGCTTCCCCACCTGCGCATGCGGGCACATCCACCGCCAGCCATTCTCGCAGGGGGAGAAGAGGGATCACTAGGTCTTGGGGCACTTTGAGAACAAAGGCTGAAGGCCAGTTGTGCCATCATCATCCCGGGTACAAAGCAGCAAGGCGCTGCGGCCTCAGACCTGTCCTGTGATTGCAGGAAGGTGCCAGGGACTGCCGGTGTCTGGGTTAGGCTGGAGTTGAGAAGGGGCTGTCAGCCAGAGAGGGGACCCCTCAACCTGCTGCTGGGGTCCTGTGTGGATGGGGTAGGTTCAAGCAAAGCCATCAAGCTGTGTCTAGCCCTAAAACACCAGGGTTGCTTCTGCAGAGACTGGCCACCCCCTCACAGTGATAAAAGGTAGCTACGGGGGCCCCAAGCCTCAGATGCAGACATTTCCTTCTAGAACAGATCACGCCTCATGCAAGACACCTTGATTCATTTATTTCCCATATTTTATTTATGTGGGAAGTGCACGCACGCCACAGTGCGTGGGGTGAAGCCGTCAGAGGACGACGTTTGGAGGTCAGTTCTTTCCTTCCGCCATGTGGCCAGCAGGTTTGCACACAGCACCTCAGCCGCTGAGCCCTGTCCAGAGCCTGGTTTATTTTGGGGTCCTCCCCATTGGGAGGTCTGGGTGGGGGGGTTAGCAGGCGAGGGCATCCGTCTCTTTTCTGGCTCTGGATCCAGGCCGCCTCTTCAGCTCAGGGGCTGTGCTGCAGAACCCAATGCAGGCCTGTGGGCTCGCTGAGGCCCCGTCCCACGCCGGTGGTGGGGTCCTGAAGGCTGGGATGACTTCAGTTAGGCTCCCCTGCTCCCTCCCTCGCACTCACCATCCAGGGTCAATGTGTCCATGGTGGGTGAACCAGGCTCTCGACAGAACCCAGTCTACACAAACACTTGTGCCAACCAGTAGTTTCTCATTTGTTTCTTTCCCCCAAACAAAGGCCACGCCGTGGGCACTGCCCATGTCGCTAGAAGATTAAAGGAGGGGGGACGGACACCCGAGCAGGGCTCAGAGCTTTGTGAACGTGGCAGAGCTGTGTGCATGCTCGCTTAGCCACCCCGAGTCACCCGGCCTATCTGCTCTGGGTGGCGGGCTGGCTGTGCTGGGGGCAGCAGACAGCAAGCTGCACTACCTTGTGGCACTGTGCCTGGCACACTGACCCTTCCAGCCGCAGAAAGAAAGGCTCAGGCTTTGGACTCAAGAACCCCTGGTTCGCTACCCTGGCTCTGCTCGTCCCAGCTGAGGCTCTGTGGCCATCTTTCTGCATCTCTGGGCCTCACGCGCTTTGCCTGTGATGGAGTCAGCAGGACCGACGTTACGGTGCAATTCTGAGATCTGACCAGCATGCCTGGCTTCCAGCACGGGTGAGGACCCGATCTAAAGACAGTCCCTGGTGCACGCGATGCTGGTGACAAAGATGAGGTCATCCGAGGAGGGAAGCACAGACAGGCCTTGACTGGCCAGCACCAGGCATGGCGCATGCTCACAATCAGCCATCGAGAATCCCACAGTAGCCTGGACAGCACAAGAGCCTGTCTCAAACAAGAGAACAAAAAGGAGATCGTAAGGTTTGAGCTAGCTCATCTCCAGGGCTTTGGGCTAGCTCATCTCCAGGGCTTTGGGCTAGCTCATCTCCAAGGCTTTGGGCTAGCTCATCTCCAGGGCTTTGGGCTAGCTCATCTCCAGGGCTTTGCTTCCGTTTCCGGCAGACATCACATAGACGCCTTTTGCAGTCCAGATGGCCTTGACTTCATCGTGCAGCCGAGGACAACCTCAAACTCCTGACCATCCTGTCTCCGCTCCCAAGAGCCCCCCACCCAGACTCTCTTCTTTAAGATAACATCTGCCTCTGAATCTTCTCGGATTCCAGTGTAATGTGCTCATCGCTTTCTTCTAATTACACTTTACAGGAAACGCCCTCCCCCTAAATCCATCGGGACTCCCATGAGTGCCGGGGCCAAACCATGATGTCATGCTTCATGCTCTCCCGAACCATGGGAGGAATGGCTGCTTTTGTAATTTAAGCAATATGTGTGTGGCAACCTAGGTTTACAGTTCCACTTTCCAATCTGTAGCACTTAGTGATTCTCAAAGCATGTCAAAGACATGAACATGGCCTCTAGACACATCTGTGGGAGATGTTCTAGAATGGATCAATCTCATCCGTGAATTCTTAAGCAACATTCCAACATAAGCTATCAGCAAGAGAATTCAGAACCATATCAAAAGCAAATAAAACAGCCACCGTGTAACACCGGTGATTATACCTAGTGCAATACCACAAAAGAACAGTAAGTTCTCCCTGGCTGTACCAGAAACTCCAAGCCAAGCGTGGTGGCTCATGCCCACAATCCCAGCTTTCTGTTGATCTATGTGGTCATGTCCCTAAAGAGAAAAGTCATGTGATCGTATCTGAGCGTGTCCAATAGGCATTTGGTCAAGTGCATCAACTGTTCTTGATTTTTTGAAGATGCTTGCTGAAAACCTGAGGAGATGAACGTGTTTCTGGCCTTCACGCCAGTCAGCGGTCAGCACTAGGCTTTGACCTCAAGAGGGTCCTGGCAAAGCTGTCGGCCCACCTCACAGCTACTGAAATCCACGCTGAGCTGCACTGTGGAATGCAGGGAAGCAGGGCGACGGCTGGCCGTGCAGAGCCCTGTCACGCTGTACGCCTTTTCAAAGTGGGAAATGCAACGTGAACTGTCTAAGAACTTATTACACACCAGGAGCCAATTAAAGCCGAGCTTGGCAGCACACACTTGTAATCTCAGAGGCAGAGGCGGGAAGGTCAGAAGTTCCAGAAATTCTAAGCTATAGAACAAGTTCAGAGTCAGCCTGGCCAGATGAGACCCTTCCACAACCAAAGAGCACTACGGGCTAAATACACTTTCTTGCTGAGTTCTAGCTGCGGTTCTTTACTGTCTCCCGAGGCCCATCTGAGTAAGGCTCGTCCCTGACTGCCGCTGGCACTCTCGGGAGGTGGAGGAGCTTGTCAGAAGCGGGGGCCATCGCTCACTGAGGAAAGAAGGTTTATTTAGTGCGCTGTTTGGAAGGTTCCAGGCCAAGGTCAGGGGACTGTGATGAGGGTGTTACCCTGGCAGGGAAGGTGAAGGAGCAAACTGCTGACGTCACAAGCCAAGCAGCAGCAGGGCGGTGGGACAGACCTGGCGCCTCGGTCCCCCTCGGGACACAGCGAGGCTCCCAGCGATCCAGGGACGTCTCGAAGGGGCACAGCAGCTACCAAGGGTACACCAAGGGGTTTCGAGCTTTCACATGTGGACCTCTGAGAGACAGGAACTGAAGCCAGTCGTCTGTGGCCAGCGGGCACGGTGCCCAGTGACCCTGGAGTTGTCCAGGGGGCCAAGCCAAGTCCCCCTAGTTGTGAAGCAGGAGCCGCAGCCACGGAGGGCCTGGCTCCGGCCTCTGGCTGTTTGAATCTTCATCTCCTCCTGCTTCTTGCTCCGGCATACTATACCTTGCCCACGTGAGACAGCGGGCCAATGGGGTTCTGCTCCGCCCCTTTCTCGTCTGCCCGTGGGGGCCAGATGGAGCACGGGAGATGGAGGAGGTGACGTGGACATAGCACGTAGGCTCACGGAGGCTGCCCGAGTCCCGTGGATGCTGGGCAGGAAGGAGGTCCACCAAGCTGTCACTTGGCTTCCTCCAGATGACCATCCAGGAAGCCACGCAGGGAAGAGGGGTAAGGGACACAGCTCCGAAGCTACAGTTATCAGGGGTCTTCTTTTGTTAAGATTCTAGAATTTATTTATTTATTGGGGGGAGGATAGTGGGGGTGCACATGCCACACAGTGTGCATGTGGAGATTAGAGGACAAAGTGTAGAAGCTACATCTCCCTTTCTACCATATGGGCTTCCAGGCATCAAACTCAGTCTCTAGGGTCCCAAGCAGGTGCCTCCCCCACCGAGCTACCCTGGCAGTTCATCAGCAGGAATCTCCCATTTAAATACACTTAGACTATTTAGAACATTTTGGGACTGGGCAGATGGCTGAGTCTGTACGTGCCGGCCAACCAGCGTTAGACCTTCAGTTCATTGCCCGGAGCCCACCTAGAAGAAGCTACATGTAGTACCATGGTCTTGTCATCTCAGCGCTGGGGAGGCAGAGATAGGACAGTGGCTAGAGGGTAGTCACCTTCACCTGTGAGTCCAAGCTAGGGAAGGATGCTAGACACACGCGCACACACACACAACACACACGCACGCACGCACACGCACGCATGCACTCATGTGCTTCTCATTTTGAGGCCTGAGACCTACCAGCTACAGTCTCGGCTCCAGCGAAAGGGCCACATTGCCCTGGGTCTATGCGCAAGAACCCTGGGCCCTTACCCATCTTGAGCAGGTGCAGCCTGGGGGTTGCCACAAGGACCTGCCTGGGGCACCCACATTCCTAGCGTCAGAACCAGAGATCCAGGCCTGAAGCTGTGACAGACACTCCGGCGACCTGGACACCACCACGCTGAGGAGGGTCACCCCTTCCACTCTGTGTCCTCTGATGACATGTTCTACATCCTCCCTGATAGATGGACACCTCTGTACTCTGCAGATGAGGCAACTGGAAAGGTGGGTGTCTGAAGTTAGGGACTCCCCAAAGTAGACCTGATGCCAGACCTCGAGGGCATGGGCTGAGAGAGAGGTGATCCCAGGGGACTCTGAAAGGAGTCCCAGAGTAGGGATGTTAATGAACCTCTGGGTCTTGAGGACCATGGGGTTCCATCCTAGCTGGGGGCTCCATCGAGGACCTCACTGGCTGAGGCAGCCACGGTCTCCAAGTCTAGCCAGACTCAAGGTACAAATTTCTGCACAAGTAACCACCGGACCATGCAGGAGTGGCCAGGCAGGGCAGGGTGGGTTGCGGTGGGGCTGGGCGGGGTGGACCACAGCAGGCTGGGCAGGGTGACAACAGCAGGGCTGGGCAGGGTGGGCTGCAGCGGGGCTGGGCAGGGTGGGCCGCAGTGGGGCTGGGCAGAGGGATACTCCTGAGCTGGCCTTGGAGATGCAGGCCAGCTCTCATAGGACCAGAAGGGATGACTCACTGTGCTGGCCTGGCCCCCCTGGATGCCCCGGGAGCCTCCTGTTCTCACCTCAGCATGACTTCCTTCCTCTGCCAAGGAAAGCCTTTCCTGCCCTGCCCACCCTGCCCTGGCTGGCTGACCCCTCTTTCCTCTGGGCTCTGCTCTAAGGTGACATGGTGTCAGAGGCGTTGAGAGGCAGCACTTTGCTCCTGCCAGGCTCCCCACACTCCCTGGATTTCAGTGCTTGTAACTTCGATAGGCTTGAGGTTCAGGCTCCCTGTTTATCTGTTTCATTAGCACCCAGTTAAGTGAAGATTGGTTGAGCTGGATCATTTGGACATAATGGATGAGAGAGGGGGATCCTGTCTTGGAAGTCATAGCAGAGACGTGTGTGTGTGTGTGTGTGTGTGTGTGTGTGTGTGTGTGTGTGTGTCTGTCTGTCTCTGTCTGTCTGACTGACTGTCTGTCTCAGACCTAGTGGACATTTGTCAGACAGGAATTCCAAGTACAGAGAAAAACCTTTGAGAAGGGTAAAGTGTTGGGAGGGAGGTGAGAAGTAGCTGCTAAAAAAACCCAGGTGCAGGAAGTGAAGGGTGAGAAGAGATGGGGAAGGGGGAGGGAGGCGTGGCAGGCAGGGCTGGAAGGAGCTGGAAGGAGCTGGAAGGAGCTGGGCTTTTGTGGGGATGGGGAGGCAGTGAGGTCCCCAGATGGCTCCATCTGCACATTAGATAATGACCATGCACTGGAAGAAGTGAGAAAATCTGGTCCACAAGACAATGGAGAGATGTCTGGGGTGTGTCAGGAAGGTAGACTGATGGGGCAGGACTGGCCCTGGAGCCTGGGCAGCCCAGGGTACTTGCAGCCCCCTGGCTCAGGCTGGCGAGCAGGAGGCTTCCGTCATTCTGAAAGCCCAGCTTGGCCATAGACCCCCAGGGAAGAACCTCCTCCCTGTTCCAATCCCCGGGAGTGCAGTGTGCTGGGGACAGGCCTCCCAGCTCTGCGGCAGGGGACTGCGCCTGGCCAGGTTCCCATGGAACCCCGTTCAGCCCTGTCCACCCTCCGAGAGTAGAACTGCTGCTCAGGAAGACAGTGACCCAGCTGCAGCTGTAGCTGGCCTGACCCGGGGTGAGACTTTCTGCGGGTCTGGAGGGGCCGCCCCAGAGCTGGAAAGACCGCGGCAGAGTGCAGCTGGGAGCAAAGCCTACGGCAGCTCCTGCTGCCAAAACACAGGGCGGGGGCAACATCCCGGGGGCACCGTGGGAGGAGCAAGGAGGTGCGGAGGATCGAGCAGGCGGCGACCCTCTCGCAGAGGTGTTGTGACAGGGCTGCCTGGTGTCCTGCAGCTGCAGCCATTCGAGATCCTGGAGAATTAGGCAGCAGGCAGTGCCAGCCCATTGCTAGGACTCCCCAGACACAGTTGCCCCCACTGGCACAAGCTGTGTCCCTACCTGTGCCCAGAGCTGCAGAATCCAGCCTCTCCCTGGGTTATCGGTGGGGAGTAGGCCAGACCCCCTCTCACGTGTCTGGGAGGGCACGGCGTTGCAGGACACTTCCAATCCACCGCCCCCGCTGCTCCTGAGCACAAGTGGGTCTTCTGTGATGGGTGACTTGAAGACCCAGCTGTCACAGCTGGGTGCAGGCCAGGATCTGACCAGGCAAGGGCCGGCGTCTCTCCAGAGGGGTGTGGCGTCTGCCGGCACCACAGCTGGGCGCCCCTGATGTGTTTGAGGTGCCTCTCTGGGCTCGGCCTCCTGGTGAAAGGAGGTGCTCTCTCATGAGGACCCCAGTGTCTCGAGAGAGTGACAGGGGAGTGTACCATGACTCACTGTGCTTCTCCTGGGTCAGGGCCGGTCCTGGACCCAAAACCCTCCCTCAAGGGCCTCACCACCTTCTACCCACATGGGATTGGGTCCAGCTTTGGGGTGAGGACCGGTTGCCACTTTTGAAAAATGTTCTGCCTGGATCACACCACACACCATCCTGCAGCTCGGCACCCCCAGAAACTTGGCCCTGGGTTAGGGGGTGCTTGCACTGGGGGCTCGCTGCACGGACAGCGAGCTCCTTGGAGCAGAAGTGGGTCAGACACTCAGGGTGGCCCCCCCTCTCTGTGGCCCCCTCCTCTGCTGACCACCCTCTCTCTGCCCCCTTCTCATACCCACAGACCTCACTGGTCATGACTGCTGGCCGGGGTACCCGGCTCTTGCCACTCCGTGCCCCGGGGAGGGGGTGCTGGGAGGACGCCACCTCGTAGGACAGGCACTTGTGGGGGCAGGGCCGCCGTAGAGGACTTTACCGAGAGTTGGCCTGGGGGCGCCATGGGTCCCCTGTCCTCTGCTGAGGACCCCTCACAACACAGAACATGGTGCGTGCGTGCCAGCTCCCTAGAGGGGCGCTGGATGTGGCAGGGCCTCGGAGCAGTCGGTCTACAGGATGGACAGGGCCGCCAAGGGAGCCCAAGCAGATTCACACGCAGAGTTGCTGAGTCACGGGTGTCCGTGGGAGCCTCGCGCAGCCCGCGCCGTGGACCTGGCCACATTCTCCTGCAGCTCTAGCCCTCTTCCCTTCGTGGACACACAGTGCCTCTACTTCCTGAGACCCCTGTGGTCATGGGGCTCACGTGACCAGTTCCCACTTGCGGGGCTGCCTGCCGTGCAGCTGCTGAGACCCGCCAGTATAAAGACCCGTCAGTTGCCTCGAGCAAGTGCTCCGCGAACAAGGGCAGGAAGGAGACTGCGCAGGCCCTGACGCCTCCCGTGGCCTCTGCCTGGGGATTTCCAGCGCGGCCCGCCGGCGCTGCTCTAGGGAGGTGGGTGCCACAGGCATTCACTAAGGCTGGCGCAGCCCGAGCCAGACTTGGCCTCAGGCCTTGTGTGGGCGGTGTGAGGTGAAATGTGCCCTGGGTCTTGTCTGCTTCCTGGCACACAACTCTGAAAAGCTTTTGGGTCTCCAGAGTGATTTGTCAGGGCCGATGAGCTGCCAGGTGATTGGAGGGAACTAGCCGGCTTCAGAATGGGGACAGAGGAGAGGGGCCCAGAGGCTCGCAGCCCCTGGGGAGCCAGGAGGACACAGGTTGCCACTCGTGTATGGTGATCTGTCAGGTGATAGAGCCAGGAAACTCAAGGATTGAGTGTGGAAGCTTCCAGACAGCGGAGCCCATGAAGGCGGCAGGAAGGTGGCTGCCCAGAGGGTGTGGGTCCCCACACACATGCTTGCCTGATAACCTCTCATCCACACCCTCATGGCAAACTGTCTACTCTGCAAGCCGCGTGAAGCATGAAACATAAGCAGGGGGTCATGGGAGCCTCACTCAAAGCAGCCGGGCAAAAGCACAGGGAAGCCGCTGGGTGCCGCCGGCACTTGGAAGCGGAAGGGCCGCTTTGGGGACTGAGTCCCGAGCCTGGGCATGGGACGCTGGCCAAGCGAAATGTCTGAAGAACTGGAAAAGCAACACTGTGGGGGGTGTCTGCAGGAGCTGGGGGGGGTGTCTGCAGGAGCTGGGGGGTGTCTGCAGGAGCTGGGGGGGTGTCTGCAGGAGCTGGGGGGTTGTCTGCAGGAGCTGGGGGGTGTCTGCAGGAGCTGGGGGGGTGTCTGCAGGAGCTGGGGGGTGTCTGCAGGAGCTGGGGGGATGTCTGCAGGAGCTGGGGGGTGTCTGCAGGAGCTGGGGGGGTGTCTGCAGGAGCTGGGGGGATGTCTGCAGGAGCTGGGGGATGTCTGCAGGAGCTGGGGGATGTCTGCAGGAGCTGGGGGATGTCTGCAGGAGCTGGGGGGGTGTCTGCAGGAGCTGGGGGTGTCTGCAGGAGCTGGGGAGATGTCTGCAGGAGCTGGGGGAGGTGTCTGCAGGAGCTGGGGGGTGTCTGCAGGAGCTGGGGGGGTGTCTGCAGGAGCTGGGGGGTTGATTTTTACTTCTTGGTAAGCAGAGACTGTGGAAATGAACTCCTGGGGGGGCTTTTTGAGACGGGGCTCACATAGCTCAGGCTTGCCTCAAACTCGTCTTGAGCTTCCAGATGCTCCTGCCAGCCTCCACACGGGACTCCAAGTACCAACCACCACAGCTGGCTTCCATGGGCTTCTACACGGTGGGGTTGAAGCCCAGGGAATCAGGTGGGTTCGGATGGCAGATGCCAGGACTGCTAAGAGAAGGGCCTTGTGGTGCCTCCATATACCTGGGGACAGGAGAGGGGGAGGGGCGAGCACAGCAGGCTTGCTAATCCGTCCTGAGGACACACTGCATTATACTCACCATGAGACAGAACGACAGACTCCAGGTACCTGGGAAGCGTGTCACACGGGACTCAGTACCAGCTTGAGACCCTCTGGAGGGGCCCAGCCACCAGCCATGCATGGCTACTAACTTGAAGTTCAGTCACATCAGCCACCCTGCAGACGTGGGGCAGCTGCCAGAGCAGATGGGGACCTAGAACATCCCCATCATCTCTGAGTGCAGTGGGTCCTTGCTGGTGGAGAAGCAGCCACCCCTCGTGATGCTTGGGGCAGCCCAGGACATGGACAGATGCCAGCCTCACCACAAAGCACTCCAGGACAGTTGTGGTGCATGGGCCGCTAGAGTGCTCACACATCCACCCTGAAGGCTTAGGGTAGGATGGGGGACGTGATCAGAGAACTGGTGGAGAGACCAGGGGTCCTGGGGATGGCTCCATCAGCAAAGTGCTTGCCATGAAAGTAGGAGGTTCTGCTTGGTAACCAACATGCACATTTAAAAAAAAACCCAGTCACCTGTAATGCCTGCAGCCCCCGTGCTAGGGGGGAAGAGACAGTGACCTCACAGGAGTCACAGGCGGCAAGTCCCAGGCCGTAGGGAGAGACTCTGCTTCAAAGAAGAAGGAGAAAGAAGGAAGAAGGGCCAGCATGATAGCTCAGCAGGTAAGGTGACCGCTCACAAACTCCGCAACCTGAGTTCAATCCCCAGAAGCCCCCATAGTGGAAAGAAAGAATTGACTTTTCAAAGTTGTCCTCTGACCTTATCTATGTGCCATGGCATGCATGTGTGAGTCTTCTCTCTCTCAAAAATAAAGGCTTAAAATGTCAAACACAGAAAAAAGTGTCAAACAAACTGTGAAGAGCATTGGTGTTAACCTCCAGCTTCCACACCCACTTGTGAATGTACACACACACACACACACACACACACACACACACACACACACACACGAGAAGCCCCAAAAGGTACTTGTGGGATCCCAGGCAGGGCTTGGGCTCTGAGTGAGCAGAAGGACCACGCAGGAGCCAATTCTAGGTGACTGGAGAAGGAAGAACAGTGCTGCCCATGAGGGAGAAGGGGGAGAAGCTGGCTAGGAAAAGAATTGGTACAGCGGCATTCAGGGGCCACACAGGCGCCCTGGGCAAGGGGACGCCACGAGCAGGGCACTTTCAATCGCTGCTTTCAGAGCATTGTTCTTGGCTGTGGGGTGATAACAGGGGCTGTTGGGAAACAAACTGTGAGCAGCGAGGGTGGCTTGGACCACAGTGCCCCAACTGCCTGGGGCAGGACGGCTGCCTAGGGCAGGACGGCTGCCTGGGACAAAGTGGAGATGCGCGTGGGATGGGACGGCTGCCTGGAGCGGGACGGCTGCCTGGGGGCAAGATGGCTGCCTGGAACAAGATGGCTGCCTGGGACAGGACGGCTGCCTGGGGGCAGGATGGCTGCCTGGGACAGGACGGCTGCCTGGGGGCAGGAGAGCTGCCTGGGGACAGGATGGCTGCCTGGGACAGGACGGCTGCCTGGGGGCAGGATGGCTACCTGGGACAGGACGGCTGCCTGGGACAGGACGGCTGCCTGGGACAGGACGGCTGCCTGGGACAGGACGGCTGCCTGGAACAGGACGGCTGCCTGGGACAGGACGGCTGCCTGGGGGCAGGATGGCTACCTGGGACAGGACGGCTGCCTGGGACAGGACGGCTGCCTGGAACAGGACGGCTGCCTGGGACAGGACGGCTGCCTGGGGGCAGGATGGCTGCCTGGGACAGGACGGCTGCCTGGGGGCAGGATGGCTACCTGGGACAGGACGGCTGCCTGGGATAGGACGGCTGCCTGGGGGCAGGATGGCTACCTGGGACAGGATGGCTGCCTGGGACAGGACGGCTGCCTGGGACAGGACGGCTGAGACCTCCCCATGGTCCTTGGTTACGGTGACACCTTACATGCTGTGTCATCCAGCTGCGCCAGCTGTGCAGGGGAGAGAGACAGAAAGCAGCTTGCCAGGACTGGATGAGGACAGGACGCCCCACTTCTGACGTGGCCAGGGGTAGACAGAAATGCCGTCCATCAAGCAGGCTCTGAGTGAGTGCTGGGCAGCTTTGTGAAAACCCAATTCATGAGAGTTACTGTCATGGTTTGAAATGGGGTTTGTCCCCCACGGGCTCATGTGTTTGAATCTTTAGTTTGGGAAAGTCAAGGCACCTTGAGGAGGTGGAGTCTTGCTGGAAGAAGGCAGTCCTAGAGGGCGGGCCTTGAGGTGGATTAGCCCCGCCCTGCTTGAGTGAATCTGCTCTTGAGCTTGCAGCTGCAGCTCTCGGCCTCTGATGTCTGCAGTGACTTAGGCCACCTCCAGCTTCTGCTGCCAGCCATGTCTTTCCTGCCATAGTGGACTGTATCTCACCTCTAGAAATAGAAGCTGAATAAATCTCCTTTCCTCCCTTAAGTTGTTTGAATCTCCTTGGTGTCTTCCAGCACCGGAAGAATAACCAGTACAGAAACTGGTACCAGAGTAGTGGGGGTGCTGTTGTATGAGGCTAAGAGACTCTGTGCCAAAAAGTGAAGTTGCTGTTTGTGAAACTGAGAGAAGTTGGTAGCCAGCAGTATGGCCATTGCTGAGATGTGGCTAGTGTGCCTTAGGAACTGCTCGTTGGGAGAAATATGGAGAACTTTGGACTTTGTGCCGGGAAGCCTTTGTGTCTTAGAGATAGGGCCACAAGGGTATTCTTGTGTGAATTTGGAAAAGAGTAATGCTGCTAGAGATGCAGGCAGTGGGAGCCCAGCTTGTGATGATTCAGGGGGAATGGAGACTGCATTTTGAACTGTACAAGGGGCAATGGAGTGATGTGTTGGTAGAAGTGTTTGGTCAAGTTTTGTCCTCATGCTGAAGGCTTACCTGAAGTTAAATTGGAGCATTTGGCAAAGGAAGTTCCAAGGCAATATATTCTTGACAGTGTAGCATGGCTGCTTTTTAGAGCTCTTGTTCAGAGTTATGATGAAAAAAGCAGAAATTAGGTAAAAAGAAGTAAAAACTGTGAAATTGGAAGAAAAAACCATGAGGGCAAGTTTACAGAGAATGCAGACACCAAAATGGCGGCTATTGTTAAAGAAATTAGCACCGTAAGCAAATCAAAGCCTGCTCTCAATTTGCACAATAGAAGAAGCTGCATCCTGAGGGCAAGACTCTCTGGGAAGGTTCCCACCCATAAGAATGAAAACCCTTGGGGGCTGGAGAGGTGGCTCAGGGATTAAGCCTCTGCCTTGCAAGCGGAAGGTCCTGAGTTCGGATCCTAGACCCCACATACAGACGCCGGGCAGAAGCAGGGGTGGCCTTCGTTTCTGGTCCTGGTAGAGCGGAGCCCGTGAATCCCGGGGCAGCCTCAAGAAGGAGGTGGAGGTGGTCCAGGGTGGTTCCCGAATTCATCCGTGGTTCTACACACACGCGCACACACGCACAATTGAATAAATAATAAAAAAAATTTTTAAAAATGAAAATTCTTTTGAAAAGAAAGAGCTAAAGGAGTTCCAGAGGAAAAGTCTGTTCCTCCTCTGAAGCAACTGCCCAAGAGAGACAGAGATTCTTCCCAGCATTAGCACAAAGAAACTGAATCAACTGTGATTCAAGGGGTCAATCTCCACCTGGAGGATATAGTAGAACTTGACAAAATTGTTCATGTGGTTCTGCTTTTACAGGCATCAAAGATGCAAGAGGAAAGAGGTTGTGGATCCAACCTCCAAGGTTTCAGAGAATGATAGAAGTCAGGCAATATGTGACGAGACTGGAAAGTCTGCCGAGAGCCCCGAGAAAGGCATTTGTGCTGTGGAGTTAAAGCCTGCTTTGCATTGAGAAATAAAGATATGTATTTTTGTATGTATGCATGCATGCATGCGTGTGTGTGTGTGTGTGTGTGTGTGTGTGTGTGTGTGTGTGTGTGTGTCTCAGAGGGCACTGTGTGACCCTACGGAGGACCAAGGGTGACTTCTGTAATCATCCTGGATTGCTTCTACCTCCTTTTTACTTCACTCTGGGATTTCCTAAGCTCTAACCACCAGGGCCGGAAGTGCAGGTCACCACCATTTCTGCCTGGTGTTTTTATGTGGGACATAGGATCCAAACTCAGGACCTTCTGTTTGCAAGACAAAGTCTTAACCCCTGAGCTGTCTCTTCAGCTTTGAGAAATGAAAATGTTAGTTAGTGATTCCAGGACCAACATGGGACATCTGTCAAGGACAGCTGTCTACCCTAGGAGGAGCCAATCCAAGAGAGTAACATGTTCTATGGGCAGTTTCACTGGAGTGATGAAACCAAAGCCTTTTGTAATTGAGATAATCTCAACAGAGGTTCGTTTGTTGGACTTGGAGCTGCAGGATTTGGAGTTTATCCTGATGGTTTTCAGTCTTGTTATGGACCTATCTTTCCTGAATATACCCTCCATTCTTCCCTTTTGGAATAGGAATGTTTATTCTGTGCTGACTGTGTGTTAGAAGTATGTAACTTGTCTTTTGACTTTTATAGGAGGCTTTGGACTGTGTTGGAACTATGATATAATCTATGAAGACTGTTAAAGTTGGGCTGAGTATGGTTTGCATGAGATGCCAATGAGCCTTTGGGGGGTCAGAGGTGTCATGGTTTGAGCTCCCAAGGGCTCATGTGTTTACTCTTTAGTTGGGAAAGGCATGGCACCTTTAGGAGGTGGACCCTTGCTGGAGGAAGCAGTCACAGAGGGCAGTTCTTGAGGTTGGTCAGCCCTGCCCTGCTGAATGAGTGAGTCTGCTCTTGTACATGTGGTGGCAACAGTTCTCTGCCTCCCTGATATCTGCAGTGACTTAGGCCACCTCAGCTTCTACTGCCAGCTATGTCTTTCCCCCCATGATGGATTGTATTGCCCCTCTGAAACTGTAGGCTGACTAAAGCTCTCTTTCTCCCTTGAGTCGTTAGAGCTTCATTGGTGTCTCACAGCAATGAGAAGAGGAACAGGGACAGTTAGTACTGTCACTGGCATAACGTTAGGGACTGTGAGACCTTTAACCTGGGATGGCTCCGGTCCTTCTCACTGGCCATGACCCCAGCCTCGTGTCCACCATGACCAGCCACCAGAGCTCCATCTGTCCGGAATGCCCTTCCTTATTATGCTCTGGGGAGACCTCAGTAGGGCAGAGTTCGGGCCACCCTCTCTCTATAAGGGGTCTCATGGTCTCAGGAGGGGCACTGGGGGCCACTTGGGGGGTCGGTCCTCCATCCTGCCTCAGGTGGGCAGAGACCAGGCCTCATTCACTCCTCATCTGGGCACTATGCTGCCTCTCTGAGGCCGAGCAAGCCAAGATCCAACCCTCATGGCCCCTCAGGACAGGGCAGGGGTTTGCTCCCAGGGATCTGCCCCCCCACTCCCTGGGACCTGACCCCACTCTGTGCACCCCCCACCCCCAGGCTGTCCAAACCCCATCTACAGAAACCACACATGCTTTCAACAAGCGGCTTTGTTGTTTTATAGGTTACAGTGCGTCACCTTTTATTTTCCCAGGTGTCCCCTGGGACAGTGCAGGAGCTAGGAGATGGGGGTTTCCAACTGCACAGGCCTGGGGCGCTAAGTGGCAGGAAGCGAGCTAAATGCCAAATGTTCCCCCTCACGGCTCAACCAGGCTGGCGAGAACTTCAGGGCCTAACAGGACTCGACATGTTTCTGGCCGTGAGGAGGCTGAAGAAGGGTGACTGGCAGGGACAGCTGGGCACCGGAGGATATCTGTCTGCACACCCTATCCCACCTTACTACAGACGGGCACGCTGTCACTGGGAACCACCGTTAAGCTGCCCCTTCCTGCACGCTTGCTGGGGACACAGGTTGGAAGGGGTGTGGTCCTGGAAGGTGCCCGCCCACCTCATGGCTAGCAGGTGGGCATCTGTGCGGGGCATGTGGAAGCATCCTGCCAGGGCGTGCGTGGCTTGTGTCACAAGGCTACAGTGAGCGCTTGTACCAGAATGGTGTGTGGGACCAGGCAACAGGAAGAGGGGGCTTTTATTACAGGCTTTGGCTGTCAGGGGAGCTTATCCCTCTAAGACTTGGAAAAAGACCTCGAGGAAAACAGGGGGACTACATTTCACGTGGGTTTACAAACGGCGCTGCTCAGCGGGTCTGTCTTCAAGGCTGTCTGCGGGACATTTACAAAGGAACAACAGTAAGAGGAAACATATGGGGTGTCCTCTCTCCCAGGAACACAAAGAACCAGAAGCATGGAGGTCTGACTGGTGGGGTGTAAGGCGGAGGTGCCCCCTTCCAAGGGCCCATAAAACTAAACTCTGCATATATGTCTTCTTATGTGTAAGGAAGCTATACCTTTTTTTTTTAATAAAATAAAAACTTCTGTGTTACTTGAAAGATATCATTTAGGCATCTAAGGGGGTGATTTGGAAGAAGGGTGAAGTGCACAGAGCACTGGCAGGGGGCGCCCTGTCCGGTTGACGGTCACCCCCGAAACAGACCCGTCATACACAATGACAGCCCCACACTTGGCACTGCCCCTAGACCTCAGCGTGGCTCCCTGCCTCTGCCTGCCAGCCGGTGCCCCTGCTGCGCGCGCTCTGAAGAGTTGCCACCCCTGGCGTGTCGGGGTCTGACACTGACAAGCCCCTCTCAGCTCCCTTCCCAGTCACCTCTGTACCCAAGGGCCCAGCACCGTGGTGGACACACCAGGAAAGCCGGAGAGATGCTGGGTCCATCTTCCAGGAGAGCCAGCTAAGTAGCACCCTGACGCCAAGTCACGGACGGAAGGGACAAGCCAAGCTGGCACCTAGCCCCACACTACAGCAGAGCGTCACCCACCCGGGGCCCCTCCTGCCCCAGCTCATCCTCATCCCCCAGCTACCCCCACGCGCCCCGACACAGAGAACCGGAGCCAGGTGCAGGAGGGAGTGTTGGGGGCCAACCGGGTCCCTCGGCTCTGCCCCCGCCAGGCTCCTGACTCGGCAGCCTCAGAAGAGTAGGGCTTTCTTCTTGAGGTCGTTCCTCTTCCACAGGGCCAGGCGGTCAAACTCCTCGATGCTCATCCCAAAAACTTCCTGGAACTCCTCAGGTGACAGGTGTCTCTTCAGACAAGGAGAAAGGGGCCGTCAGCAGCTTTGACACGGGTGCCAGAGCAGCACTAGGTCCCTGGCAGGACAGCGCTGCCCCCCCCTCGGGGAGTAGGAGCTGGCTTCATTTTGTGTCCTGCTTCTTTACTTTGGTGCGGTGCATCTTCCCCATTATTTTTAATCAATACAGGACCTAAAGGGACTGATGCCTTGAACATCCACCTTCCTGACCCCACCTCCCGAGTGCTAGGATTAGACACCCTCGTGCCTGGGGCTGGGGCTCGCCCAGGGCTTCAAGCATGCTGGGCCTCTTGCATGCCGGGCTTCATGCATGCCGGGCTTCATGCATGCCGGGCCTCTTGCATGCCGGGCCTCATGCATGCCGGGCCTCATGCATGCCGGGCCTCATGCATGCTGGGCCTCATGCATGCCGGGCCTCTTGCATGCTGGGCCTCATGCATGCTGGGCCTCTTGCATGCTAGGCCTCATGCATGCTGGGCCTCTTGCATGCTAGGCCTCATGCATGCTGGGCCTCTTGCATGCTAGGCCTCATGCATGCTGGGCTTCATGCATGCTGGGCTTCTTGCATGCTGGGCCTCGAGCATGCAGGGCCTCATGCACGCTGGGCTTTGAGCATGCTGGGCTTTGAGCATGCTGGGCCTCATGCATGCTGGGCTTCTTGCACTCTGGGCCTCGAGCATGCTGGGCCTCTTGCATGCTGGGCCTCTTGCACTCTGGGCCTCATGCATACTGGGCCTCATGCATGCTGGGCTTCACGAATGCTGGGCCTCATGCACACTGGGCTTCTTGCATGCTGGGCTTCTTGCATGCTGGGCCTCTTGCATGCTGGGCCTCATGCACACTGGGCTTCTTGCATGCTAGGCCTCTTGCATGCTGGGCCTCTTGCATGCTGGGCTTCATGAATGCTGGGCCTCATGCACACTGGGCTTCTTGCATGCTGGGCTTCTTGCATGCCGGGCTTCGAGCATGCTGGGCTTCATGCACGCTGGGCTTCGAGCATGCTGGGCGAGCGCTCTACCAGCTGAGCCACGTGCCCAGCTCCTCTCTGTTACTTGCAGTCTGTTCCTGCTTAACACTGCATGTGGGCACATCGAAACATTCAAGGATACCTGACCTATGTCACTGGCATGTCCCACCCCCAATGCCACACATTTTGAGTTTGTCAGTCGTCAGTGGTTACAAATGTCCTATTTTAGAGCCTGAGAAGGAAGCTGCAGTCAGCTTAGATTCCACGATCATCAGGGTCTCCTGGACGCCCATGCTGAGATGGCCCCTCCCCACCCCCCATCACGGCACAAGAACCTTCTTGCCCCTCAAGCCATAAGGACTTCTTCGGATCTTCTTGCAGAACTGGAGCCAACCCCATGCTCAGCCAGGCCACGGGTGGCCAGGACTGCCTGACCATGCAGACCTCGCGTCCTGCCCAGTTCTTCCTGTTTAAACCTTAAGCTCTTGCCAGCACCCCAAAGATGGGCTGAGATGCTGACTTTCGTCTTCCCAATGTAGTTGCAGACTAAATCTCTCTCACAGTTACATGTTTCTCGAGTAGGCATCCTGGGACGCGTGGTCAAGCCTGGTCTACTGGGACTCCAGGGACCAGGCCTCCCCTGAGGAGGGCTGGTGCTGAGGATGGGTGGTCTCTGCATGCCCAGGTCTTTGGTTGGCTCCTTGTTCCCTCTGTGCAGCAGGAGACAAGCGCAGACGCCTGGCTGAGGACCCAGGGCCGGCGGCCTTGGCCCTGACTCTTGCTGACACACTCTGTACCCAAGTTAACACTTATGCCCTGCAGTCGGGCCTCTGCCAGCCTGCAGCCTGGCACAGAAGTGGCCTTGCTTACCACTCACTTCACCGAGGCATTTGGTGTCTACCCTCCACCTCTCCCAAAGAAGCTGCAGGGCGGCCACACGGCAAAGAAGTCAGGCCAGGGCTGAGCCAGGGGGCAGACACTCCGCAGCCCTGGCTCTGGTGGGCAACATCCAACCATCATGCTGGGTCGCCGGGCTCAGCTTCTGGATGGGGGAGCCATGCAGAAGCTGTACAAGGCCACCACGGGGGCCATGTGACTGGGCTGGCTTCTGTGAGGCTCCATCCAGACCCCAAATGGATCAGCTCTAGTCACTGTTTGGCCGTGAACATGTCCGTGGACACTAGCCAGGCCATGGTGGCCAGAGACCGTCAGAGCAGCATGATGAGACCCCTCACCAACCGCCTCAGTGCACCCGACCCTCGTACATGCCTGACCGCCCCTCACACACATGCACAGCCTGTCCCTTGCACACCTGCCCATGTGTCACACACACAGCCTGTCCTTGCACACCTGCCCATCCTCACACACACAGCCTGTCCTTGCACACCTGCCCATCCTCACACACACAGCCTGTCCTTGCACACCTGCCCATCCTCACACACACAGCCTGTCCCTGCACACCTGCCCATCCTCACACACACAGCCTGTCCTTGCACACGTGCCCATCCTCACACACACAGCCTGTCCTTGCACACCTGCCCATCCTCACACACACAGCCTGTCCTTGCACACCTGCCCATCCTCACACACACAGCCTGTCCTTGCACACCTGTCCATCCTCACACACACAGCCTGTCCTTGCACACCTGTCCATCCTCACACACACAGCCTGTCCTTGCACACCTGCCCATCCTCACACACACAGTCTGTCCCTTGCGTACCTGCCCATCCTCACACACACAGTCTGTCCTTGCACACCTGCCCCCCCTCACACACACAGCCTGTCCCTTGCACACCTGCCCATCCTCACACACACAGCCTGTCCCTTGCACACCTGCCTCTCACAGCAGACTCAGAATCTGTATTCTGGGGGTGGAGGCAAGACAATCAGGAGTTCAAGACCAGCCTGTGTGGCATGAGACCCTAACCCCTCCCCCCCACGCAAAGGGAGAGAGTACTAATGGCTCCTCAGAGCACACCCCACTGGGCTAAGACAGTTTTCCCGTGAAGCCTGCCCAGAGCCCGAGGCTTCTGTATGGGTCGTTCCTGTCTTCGCTGCTTCTGAGAGACAGGAAAGAGGCTGGGGAGGGGGCGTGGCAGCGGGAGGACAGGCCCTGCCACAGGTCACCCCCTGCTATCTATTTCCCAAGTGTGGCTCCAGCCGTGTGGCAAACCAGCAGGAACTGAGTGAGAGATGACTGAGGAGTTCCCCCAGGGATCCTGACTCCCCGCTCACTCTCCCAAAGAGCCAAAGGTAAGAAGGAGCGAGGGCACACCCCAACACACCAGTTACCCCAGGCAGCTGAGTAGCCATAGAGTCCTGAATGGTCGTGCAGACACCAACCTACCCAATGGCAATTTTTACCACAATTATAAAGAAAATGCTTGTCCAAAAGGGACAGTTTTCACAAATTTAAATGAGAACATAACACTAGAATTTGTAATAATCAAGAGAGACATCAGGGTAGGAGTTGGGTGTGTTGTTGTCGGCCTGAAATCCCAACACTCCGGAGGTTAAGGCAGGAGGATCAGGCCATTGCGGCCAGCCTAGGCTACATGAGACCCTGTCTTAAAAACCCAGGGGACTCTCTCTTAAAAACACAGCAGGGAGAGAGGAAAAGAAAGGAGGGACTAATTTCTGAAAATTAGTAACCCTGATGGTGGCCATCTTTAAGAGTTTCTAAACATGCGTAGCATGCACTGGATAGCGGGCTGATCAGAAGATTAGCCCTGGAGTCAGGCGTGCATGCATGCAGGTGTACACACGCAGGTGGGCGTGCCCAAGCGCAGCATCCCGCCAGCCTTGCTGGGAGGCAGCCCTCTGCCAGGACTGTCTAGAGTTTGCAGATAAGAAAAAGTTCCTGGCAGCCAGAAGTGGACCATCTGCCTGGGTTGAGCTTAGAGGCAGAAGACCCACCCCAGCCCATGGAGTTGGACAGAAGTGAAGGTCTATGCACCGTTCACGTGGCAACACACCCTCGCGCTCGGTCCATGCTTCCTGTGACTGCAGTGGGATCCAAGGGAAGGCAAAAGGAAAATTCCACGACTCAGCTACCACTGATCTATGACCTGCGCTCGACAACAGGAAGTCAGGACGCTGCCTGGTGCGGCAGGATGAGGGCCGTTAATAAGAGACTAAGGCTCTGGAGGCGGCCTGCGGCCTGTCTGGCTTTTCTGGTTTGGATTGTTTGAGATAGGGAGCTAAGTCCAGGAGAGCGGGAGGCCAGGGAAGGGTCACACAGTCGATGGTGGGCGGCGGGAAGGAACACTGATGGGGCTGGCAGGATTGCTGGCTGGGTCAGGGTTCCCGGTACCTGTGCCAGATGGAAGATGGGGTGAGCGAGAGGGGCCTCTGGCTCCCCAGGATATGGGTCCTTGCTGGTGACGCTGGAGAGGAAGGGGAAGGGATGACCAGGTCGCCCCACCCTGTGGACTCAGGAGGTGGGCAGGCAGGAAAGGAGATCTGTGCTGTCCACGTTCTAAGGTTCTCTGAGCATGAGGCCATGGCCAGCACTGGTGGGCAGAGAGGAGGTTAAATAATGGAGGGGACAGGGGATGGGCAAGCGGTGGTACTGCAGGTGTGTTCATGGGTGGGGAAGCCGGGGCCACATCACAGAGGGCGTGTCTGTGTCACTCTAAAGTTGCCATGCAAGATGTGTCCTCCAGGGCAGAGATGGAGCTACCCAGAGAGGCCAGGAGTGGACAGCTAGGGTGTGGAGTGCGTGGCCAGGTACCGGCTCAGGACTCGGGTGCAAGGGCTCACATTCGGGCCCTGGGCTCTGAGCCGAGTCTCCAAGCCGCAGTCTTAAGCAGGTCACAACCACCCACATCTTCGTCCCCGTGTGCGCTCATGGCGTACGAGCAACTGGAGACAGAGCCAAGGGCAGGCCACACGCCAAGCAGGCGCAGATCTGCAACACGTGAACTTGTCACTGACGCACACGACACAGAACGGACGGCGGGGAGAGACGCAGGAGAGAAGCTGGTGGGGTCGTCTGCCCAGCTAAGAAGGCAGCAGGTGTCCAGGAAGGAAATGCAACGGGCACGGACCTCAGACAGACCCTATGACCCTGTGACTGCTGGAGGCACGTGGGGGGCACGTGGACCCCGGGTTCTTTCCCCCGGAGTGTGGATGCAGCACTTGCTCAAACTAGGCCACCAGACATCCCACTGCCTCTCCCCAGCAGGGCACCCTCCGCCTTTGTGGTCAGGTGGCCTGGGCCAGGTGCCAGCCTGGCAAGGGAGGTCTGCCAGCAGCTGCTCCTCTTAGTCTCAGGAGGCAGCCTGGGACTGTCACCTGAGCTGTGTCCCTCTCTGGCATCTGGTCTTGGTACAGCTCTTGAGAGAAGCTCTGCGAATCAAGGGCAGGGGTCAGCACAGAACTCGGGTCTCTGCTGTGGAATGTCCCTGGGCAGGTTTGAGCCTGGAAGGGTGGCGGGAAGAAGGGAGGAGGTGCCTAGGCTGCAACTGGCACCAGAAAACCATCAGGCCAGGGAGAAGGGTCGCTAACCTCATGAGAGAGCTGGGCCCAGGCGTCCAAAGAGACCCCAGACTGGCACAGAGGTTCTTCATGAACACCGGCGCCCACCGTGCACCAGCGCAGGCGAGCCGCCCTCACAGCCCACTGAGCATTGCGCAAACAGTTCACTGCTGGAGGGAGGAAGGGTCTCGGCTCTGGGGGCCCACCCAACTACTTGGCACTTTTCAGCTCTGAGACTTGCTGGGCCCCACCCCATCCTAGCCAGAAACAATGCAGTGTGTCCTCCGCCTTCCCTTCTGGAGAAGCCTTGGACCCCAGCCTTGGGAATGGGCCCGAGGCCAGTGGCCACGGCCCCCCCACCTTCCCCCCTTGCCCCAGTTCCCGCATCTCCTCATCTGGGAGGGAGGAAAGGAGTTGGCTGCCTGCAAGAGCCAGAGGGCAGGTGAGGTCAGAGAGCCGCTGGCTGCAGGGGGTCTGTGGGTGTCCCCTAGTGAGGAGGAGTCAGGGTGCAGAGGCCAGGCTCTCTGTGTGCCCTCTGCAATAAGCAGAACTGTGGGGCATAGCTGACCCTGGGGTCTGGGCAGGGATCTGACCTCAGCCCCTCCCAGGCTCCTGAAAACCCCTGAGGTGCCTGCCAAGGCCAGGGGCTCTGAGCCCCACCCCTCAGAGCTGCAGGAAGGAAGCCCAGGGTGGCGGCACCGCAGAGGGTGGACCAGCCTTCCTCTGTTACACAGGGGGCACCGCACACTCCACGCAGGGCCGCTTGTCGCCTGGGCCATGCTGTGTCCCCTGCCTCGGGTCCAGCTGATGCGCCTGGCTCTCTGCCCCCCATCCCCACCTTTTCTCTCCTAAGGACAATGCACGTCAGCCACATGCGCCCAGCACCTCTCTGCAGCCCGCTGCAGCCCCACGGCACAATCCCTGCCAATCGGCTGCCAACCAGCCTCCGTCGGCCTGTCCCTTGCCTGCTGTAACCCGTCTGGACCTGGCGTGCTCCTCCTCTGCCCCCGCCAGGAGGGCCTGGGGCTCTGGGCTCCTCAACATCACCCTGGTCGCCAGGGTCAAGCAGATTGGCTGCGCGATTCTAAGCAAAGAAGGGAGACTTGGGGCTTCACTCCTCTGCTCGGCCAGCTGGGGTCACCTCGGGACACACGTGTGCAGCTAGCTACCAGGAAGGACTCCTCTCTATGCCAACCTCGCGCAGCCTCTGTGTACATCCGCAGGCCGCACAGCCCCATGCTTCTGGCAAATATCTTTATGGGCCGGCACAGCTACTCAAGGAGCAAGTGGGCCATTAACTGGCACAGAAAACATCCGTGTCAAATGTCAATGAATAAGGTAGATTTTAGTCTTCCTCATCCAAAAGACGGCTTTCTTATCACCAAAGCTCGGTTGCCCTAGAGTGATGGCCGCGAGAAATTCTTGAGATTTCTACATTCTCCTTTCTTCCTCTCTGGACTTTCATCTGATCCCCTTCAAAACTAAGGCTCTCCTGGGAGATACAGAAACTCCAGGGGCGCCTTTCTCTCCTGCAGGGAAGCCCCGCCTCCAGCCCGTGCCCCAGGCCCCAGGCTGTGAGGACCAAGGACAGTTTTGACCTATGGTGGTGGCTGTTCTTGTTTCTCCTGGCTAGCGGGGCCAGAGCACAGCATGGGGTAGAATGAGCTACATGCCTGTGTTCCCAGGATTTGAAAGATTAAGTCCACGCCCTCCAGCCGGCTTCTTGAGCGCTCTCCCACAGCAGACCCCTCAGCTAAGGTGCCCCTCACCCAAAGAAGGCAGGGAGCCCAGTGGGCTCACGGGGGCTGCAGGAGCCCCTGGCCATCCTCTCAGCCCAAGCTGCCTCTGGGAAGGGAGAGCGCTGGTCCCAAGGGCCCAAGAAGACCCACCCTTTAAAGCAACAAGCTGCAGGGCGGGGAGGGGCCTCAGCAGTTACACACTTGCTGCACATGCAAAAAGGATTGGAATTTGGGTCCCTGGAACCAACCAACCAACCAACCAACCAACCAACCAACCAACCAACCAACCAACCAACCAACAAGCCGTCTTGGTAGTTGGCCACCTATAATTCCAGCCTCAGAAGGCAGAGACTGGAAATGCCCAGAGCAAGCTGGCTGGCTAGACTAGCCCTGCTGGTGAGCTCTGGGTGTAGAGAGGCTGCCTCAAAGGAGCGAGGTGAAGAGCGAATGAGGGTGACTCCCAGTATCAACCCTGGGCTACTACGTGCACATGCATGCACACACAGGAGCACATGTATGCGTGTGTGCCTCACACATACACATGGAAATGGGAAAGGAAGACGGGACGGAGTGAAGACCCGCATGGAAACCCCAGGCCTGTCCTGAGGCAGGAGGCTTCTAACGGCCAGCAGTACCCCCCTTCATGCAGCCAGCGTATTTGAGATGTGACCACTGACAGACTCTGCTGTTGCCTGTGGACGGGACCTCCCAGGGACAGTCATATTTGTCACACAGACAGGGGTTCCTGAGACCCAGTGCCTGGACTTCGGACAGGCCTCCTGGCTGTGGGCCATGCTGGACGAGGCCTAGCGAGATCCCTCGGACACGCCGGCAGCTGCTGCCTCAGCCTCTGACCCCTACTTCCAGCTGGCGGCTGCTGCCTCTCCCACGGGTGAGGACACAACACATGGAGATGCCTCGATGGCCTTTCCCCTGCCCGGAGAGGAGATGCAAGAGTCCTGCTAACTGGCCGCTTCTGCTGTGGCTCCCTGACCCGTGCAATGGATGGACATGGCGAAGGTCAGCTGGACTCATGGACACGCGGTGAAGGACCTGCTGTGACCCTTTTCTGGGCCTCTCACAGTGCATATGGTCTGCCAGCCTGCTGCGTGGCATCTCTCTCCGCCTCAGGTGGCAGTCTCTGTGTCCTTTCGGACCTACTTGGGTCCCCCCAATTCAGGTGGCACCAGCAGCCCCTGGTGCCAGGCTGCATAGCAAACCAGCTACCTCAGCCAGGGCATTACATATTTTGGGTGGAACTGGCTAATTTAGAGGTAGGCACTGTAACTACCCTGAGGCCAAGGAAGAGCTCCGTGAATAGGTGAGAGCGCTGTGCCCCCCGGAGACCCTGGGCTGGAAGGTGAGCGGGTGCAGAGGAGGCAGCAGGAAGAGGGAAGAAAAGAGACTGGGGGCTGGAGACACTGCTTAAGCCTTGATCAACCGACACCTGAAGGGGTTCTCCAGTCATGTGAGTGGACGCCTCTCTTCGGTAGGTCACATGGTCAGGTACTCCCTGGTTACGGTGGAGAGGGTCCAGCTTCTCTCTGGGCTGGGCCACAGCTGTCTCCCCAACACTCCAGGCACTAGGTAAAGGATTTTACACACCCTCCACCTGCCAGTGACTCATTCACCCCGCTCTGGGTCAGCAAAGCCGGAGCTCCGCCATGATGCCCCTCCCCCCTGTGCAGGGCCTTGGCCCACAGGCTCCAGCCTGCGGCCCCACTGCAGCCACTCTGCCACCTGTAATGCTCTGTCCACACTCGGCCTTCTCAGTGCCCTGTGCTACACACACACACACACACACACACACACACACACACACACACACCACACAGTGCCTCCTTCTATACTTACACACACACACACACACACACACACACACCACACAGTGCCTCCTTCTATACTTACACACACACACACACACACACACCACACAGTGCCTCCTTTCTATACTTACACACACACACACACCACATAGTGCTTCCTTCTATACTTACACACACACACCACACAGTGCCTCCTTCTATACTTACACACACACACACACACACACACACACACACACCACACAGTGCCTCCTTCTATACTTACACACACACACACACACACACACACCACAGTGCCTCCTTATACTTACACACACACACACACACCACAGTGCCTCCTTGTATACTTACACACACACACACACCCCACACAGTGCCTCCTTCTATACTTACACACACACACACCACAGTGCCTCCTTGTATACTTACACACACACACACACCACAGTGCCTCCTTGTATACTTACACACACACACACACCCCACACAGTGCCTCCTTCTATACTTACACACACACACACACCACACAGTGCCTCCTTCTATACTTACACACACACACACACACCACATAGTGCCTCCTTCTATACTTACACACACACACACACACACACACACACCACAGTGCCTCCTTCTATACTTACACACACACACACACACACACACACACCACATAGTGCCTCCTTCTATACTTACACACACACACACCACAGTGCCTCCTTGTATACTTACACACACACACACACACCACAGTGCCTTCTTGTATACTTACACACACACACACACCACAGTGCCTCCTTGTATACTTACACACACACACACACACCACACAGTGCCTCCTTCTATACTTCAACACACAACCACACACAGTGCCTCCTTCTATACTTACACACACACACACACACACACACACACACCACAGTGCCTCCTTGTATACTTACACACACACACCACACAGTGCCTCCTTCTATACTTACACACACACACCACACAGTGCCTCCTCCTATACTTACACACACACACACTACACAGTGCCTCCTTCTATACTTACACACACACACACACACCCCACACAGTGCCTCCTTCTATACTTACACACATCACACAGTGCCCTTCTATACTTACACACACACACACACCCACAGTGCCTCCTCTATACTTACACACACACACACACACACACACACACACCACATAGTGCCTCCTTCTTACTTACACACACACACCACAGTGCCTCCTTCTATACTTACACACACACACACACTACACAGTGCCTCCTTCTATACTTACACACACACACACACACCCCACACAGTGCCTCCTTCTATACTTACACACATCACACAGTGCCACCTTCTATACTTACACACACACACACATCACACAGTGCCTCCTTCTATACTTACACACACACCACACACACACACCACACACACCACATAGTGCCTCCTTCTATACTTACACACACACACACCACAGTGCCTCCTTGTATACTTACACACACACACACACACTACATAGTGCCTCCTTCTATACTTACACACACATCACACAGTGCCTCCTTCTATACTTACACACACACCACACACACACTTCCCCCTCCACATGCACAAGGTCCTGTCCTGTCAGGCGCGTCTGTCCCACTTTGGAGATCAGCCCTTTGTGGCCCCCTACAGATCTGTGCTCAGCCAACCCTCCTGAGCCCTGGGAGCCGCCGAGGCCCGTGGCTGGCACCTGTGCCTCCTGAGCCTCCACTGCCGACCACGGGCACAGCCGGGCCCTGAGAGCAGGTTGCGCAGAGTCTGGAGCTTGTGCACTGCCTGCCTCATGCACCCAGCAATGGCGACCTTGTCCCTCGGGAGCTGGTGACCCCCCATGAAAGGCTGCAAAGAGTGCCTCAGCACGGGCAGCACAGGGCCTCCCCGCTGCTTGCCTCCGACTGCGGGCGGCCTTGAGAGAAGCAGGGTGCGGGCCATTCGTCCTGGCACACGGCGTAAGCTCAACGCCACCTACCAGCCCCGCAGAACTCTCAGGCCTGCACTGCTGGCTGGGAAGAGCCCCAGGTTCTAGAATAGCAGAGAAGTTGGGGCGCTTCTCCCGCACGCTGGGCCCTCTGCAGCACAGGAGGAACCGCAGCAGATGCCCGGGCGCTCAGTGCGCCTCTCACCCCAGGCTCCAACCGGGGCCCTCTGCAAAGCCAGCATGGCGGGGCCATAACCACATTCCTTAGCCCGGTGAGCTTCTAGGGTCTTTGACCCGAGCCCCGCGCTGTCTTCATGGTGCCCCCCGTGGGGCGGGGCACAAGCCTGGCTGTGACTACGGCCTGTGAAGACCCCGCAGACAGATGTTCCCCAGGCCCCCTTACCTCCAGCCGCGTCCGGTCCACGTCTTTGGGCAGTTTCACACGGATTCGGTTGGTTACGATAAGGGAATCGTAGGGATAGATCTGCAGGACAGACACCACGGGGTCATGTTGAGAAGTGCGTCCCCCGGGGCCAAAGAGCCGACCAAAGGCAAAACAGATGCATACTTGCGTGGGCTGCGGACACGCATATTTCATAGAGAAAGCACAACAGAAACGAACTTTTAACCTGGCAGGAGTGGTGGTGGGAGAGGTCGCGAGTGTAGCGGTGACCCCTTACCTTGTACTCTGTAAGAAAGCAGAGACCACAGGGGCGGATTAGGGAGCGCAAGAACCTGCGTCCAGATAGAAGCCATCCCTTCCAGAGGGACCCCCCGCCCCCCGCAGCCAAGTCGGCCTGCACGGTCCCATCACCGAGCAGCCCACCGGGGCTCTGGCCTCGGGCTGCACCGAGGCCCAGGGTAACTGAGACCAGAAGGCCAGAATGGACGCTGGGTGGCGGCACTGTGCCCCGTGGCCGTGGCTGTGCCCCGTTGGTGTTCTGGGCCAGGCTGAGAAAGTCGCTCGTCTTTCAGTTTGCTCTGGGCACACTTTTTGGAGGTTCCAGCCTTCCACCATCTTTCCATCTTTCTTTATCACTTTTCTTTTTTTTTTTGAGACAAGGTCTCACATGGCCCAGGTTGGCCTTGAATTCACTATGCAGCTGGGGAGACCTTGAGCTCCTGATTCTCCCGAGTGCTGGCTTTACACACGCATACCATCACGCCTGGTTTTAGGTGGTGCTGGGTTTCGAACCCAGGGCCCCGTGCATGCTCGGCAAGCGCTCTGCCAAGTGAGCCACACCCAGCCCCTCGGTTCTTTATCTCCTGTTTCCAGCTCCTCAGCTCTGCAGCCTCACTTTCAAATGCTTTTCGCCAAGCTTAGGTTCAATATTAAAAACAAGACCGCGTGCGCAGCAGGGGCCGTGTGCACTCAGGACCACGGCAGCAGAATCACTCTCCAGCCCACCCCGTTCTGGAAGGACAACTCAGGGGGGCCCTAGCTCTCCCCTTAGGGGACTGGGATGGGGCAGCTCCAAGGCCGGGGCCTCAGAGGACCACCGTGGGAGCAGGTTTGTATGCCGAGGCTGCCATCCGCGTGCCAAGCAGCCCATAAGACCGGCTCCCCCAGAGCGTCAGGGGGTGACAGGGAGGGGCAGGGCCCTGAGCAGAGCACTGGGCACGAGACCCGGTGGTCGCTCGGTAGACCCCACCTCCGGGCTCCCAGCCTGGAGTCACATGCACGCTGGTGGGAGTCAGGGCGAGGAAGGGGTTCGACTCCGCTCAGACCCCGGAAGCTATGTGCCTGTGACTCCGCCCCCAAGAGAGACGGAGCACCCAGCGAGCCATGACAGGCCTCGGAAACTCAGGAGGGAGACAAGCTGGGGGCTAACTGATTCACCCCACCCGCAAACTCTGTCCGTGGGACAGAGCCTTCTGCCAGCAGACCCCGGAGTGGGGACTAGGAGACTGGTGGACCTGTGCCCATGAGCTCTTCCTAGCCAGAGACCACGAGGGTCCCCTCTGCATGTACCTCGAGTGCCCCAGGCGGCATCCAGGTCTGCTCCACAAGGGGCCACGTTGGCATTCTGGAAGAGAGAGAGAGAGAGGGGGCGGCAAGAGGCAGGTTGCAGGGGCCGGACATGGGAAGCGGGAGATGGCTGTCCGTGCACCTTGGTTCCCACACAGCCGGGGAAGAGCGTCTGCAGCCGAGCAGCAGGCATGATGGAGGAGGGACAGCGAAGCCAGGACAGCGGGACAGCGGCTTTCACACCTGCCTCAGGGAGCTATGGGACGCCACCTGTCTGGTCAGCGCTGTCCTGCCTTTACAGAGGACCTCAATGCCTGGGTCTCTCTCGGTAGTCAACATGGCCCTGGGGTGGTCAGCACCCCTCCTCTGCCCACGCTGCGCTGGGCATCTGCTTTATAGCATCTGCTTCTCCCGCCCTTCAGTGCTCTAGGTGGACCCTGAATCCATTCGGTGGCCCCTGTGGCCACAAGATAGCAAACAGGGGCCCACTGACCATTGCCACGCGCCATCTCCCGCTCCATCCCGGAGCACCCCAGCTCTTAGCTCCACTAAACGTGCCAACATCCAACGTCCCTCCAGGAAGGACGAGAGGAGGGCCCTGCCTCCCTCCAGAAGCCCCCACCCGGCCGCTCCACAGCCACTGCTGCGAGGATGGAGGAGCTCCTCCCCTCCCCCTCCCTGTACCGAGTGGCTGCAGATAAGGAGGTGCGGCACTCAGAGTCCTGGCCACTTGATCTGGGCGGGGCCCCCACAGGCCCACACAGTCACTGACAAACTCGGCCACCCTAGTGCATCACAACAGTCACGTCCTGAATTCTCTTCTCCTTCTGCTACCTGGGACTAAAAGCCCCCTGTTGGGCTCTCGCCCCCACCAGGCGCGTGCAGAGCCCCGGCTACGCCTGCCATCTGAGTGGTGGCATGAGCCCCTTGGGGACCCGTCTGGCCTGTGCCCCAGTTCGCAGTACTGGCTCAGAGGCTGGAACAGGTGGGGCTTCCGGGCGGCGCTCAGGAAACCGGGTGTGAGGATCGCGTTTCAGCAGCGGCCATAGGATCCCATGCTCCGCCAGCACATTCGGTTCCAAGGGAGGCTTTCGGTGCAGCCCTCGGCAGATGACAGGTGGGAGAGCTGGCCATGAACCCCACGTTCCAATGTCCCAGAGAGAAACTGCTGCCTTGCTCCTGCCAGAGCCGGACGCAGCAGGCTGACCGGCTGGGGAGGGGTAAGTGAGGAGCTGCATGGTCTCTACTTAATGGTTGACCTGTTGCTCATTGTGGACTTTTTTATTTTTTGCACGACTTTGGAGTTCTCAAATGGTCGCATTAACTCATGATGTACCTCGGTGCCGGTCTTTAGATCAATGTCTGGTTTGCTTCGCCTGGTCCCAGCCCCAGATCCCAAGCCAGGCATCTCCACACTCGTTGGCAGCTCCGGTAACCTCTTACCTTCACCGCTGTTCTAGAGGAGTCTTAAGGAATAGTTCCAGTGGACTTTTTCCCCTCTCTCAGCCTGGCATCCCGGACACACCTGTCCACCAGAGAGTTTCTTGCATTAAGTGAGGCCCAGCTGCCTTTGCCGCCTGACAAACCCAGAGGAGGAGGGCTGCCACCTAGTGCCATCGTCCTACATGCCAGCCCCTCAGCCCAGGGCCACCATCTCCATCCCAGCAAGTGGAGCTTGTTTCCCAGCAGCAGCGCCGGCCTGAGGGAAGCAGGTGGGCTGTCCTCCAGGTTGACTCGGGAGTGCTGGATCAGTCTAGGCAGGGAGAGTGACGTCTTTCTCTGTGCCGCACCATACGACCTCCCAAGACTTCTGCCTGCACCGGGGCCAGCGGCAGAGCTGCCTCTCTGGCCCCCTCTTCCGCACTTCTCTGTGAAGGTGCTGGGGACGTCGAGGCAAGGCGCTGTTTACTGCTCCTGTTCTGGGTGTGTAAAAACCGGTATCTCTCACTTGGCTTTAACTCCAGAAAGCAAGTAGTATCTTCAAAATCACCCAATGGGGCTCAGAGGGGTTGGGCAACTGCCTGGGGTCACATAGCACATCCTTGGCCTGCAGGCGTGCTTTGAAGTCCAAACATTATTCAGTGACATAGGAAGAAATCGTCGTTCATACCCGAGGACATTCCTTCTTTGCTACAGCCCAGCCGGGAGCAAGCAATGCACTCAGCAGACACAATGGGTCTCACTTTCGAAATTACGACTCACGTGGGAGCCACGCCACGGAGCCTGTGAGAGCATCTCACAGCCGCATCTATCCTCAAAACAACTCAGAGATACCTATCACTTCAGTCCTAGCAAGCACTCAGAGAGATCGCGCAGCTTGCTGGAAGCCATAGCTGAGGTTAGAACTCACGGCTGTCCAGTTCTTACACGTTCTTTCCAGCCTGACGGCTGGAGTCCTCGGCCTCTTCATTTCAAAATCAAGCTTCTGCTCACAGTCATAGACAGCAGCTTCTCTTCCTTTGTTTCGAGACAGGCTGTAAGACTGGTCTTGAACTCACTGCCCAGCCGAGTGTGGCTTTGACCTCCTGACCCTTATACTTTGCCCCTTTCCCCCACATACACACATCTGTAGTTTCACGGGCATGAGAAAACCAGGTTCAAAAATTAGAGTGTCTTCCCATCATGTCATCAGCTTGAGCTTGCTGGCCAGGCCGGTCACTCTGTGTGATTTCCCTACTTCGTCCTGCTAGATCCGGGCCTCGCTTGCAAAGGGCTGCTTCTCCAAGGTGTCTGGAGATGCCATGTGGCTTCGTAACTTACGAATGCTCAGGCTGCCTCACTAACCCAGGCCTCAATCACGGGTTCTGGTCCCCTCCTTCTCTATGCATTTGAATTTTAATTTCCACATATCTGCCCCGCCTGCCTTCGGCCTGTGGTTTTAAGCGTCTTCCTTGTTCTTATCCTTCTAACGACTTAAGGATCGCTTTTAACTGTGTCTCTCATAATGACACACCATGATGGTGCTGGTTTTTAAATCTAACCTGACTTTTTTTTTCTTTTTAAATAACACTGGGATTCCATATTAAAGACCCAGTGGCACATGGCACAGTGGCATCTGCGCCACCACAGCGAGACCTACTATGCACATTCCTCCCCCCATGGCAGGCTTGGTATGTATCCTGCTTTGGGTCCCCGGGCCCCTGGGCCAGGTGAGGGTCAGGAGAGCTTTGCCCCAAGAGACCGCCTTCAGTCCTCAGACAAGGAGAGCTACACAGTGGCCGAGGGCACAGCTGCATTTTCCCACTGCGGTCAGGACTCTGTTGCGCGGTGTCCTGGTGCTTGCTCTGATGTGACGTCTTCAGACCCCTCTCCTCTGGGATGTGCTGGGGTTCGGATTCACTGAATTTGTGCTTTTAACTCAGGGCCCTGGAGTCTATTCTGGAAGCAAGCAAGAAGCCACCTAGTGGGCGACTCGGGCACTGCAGGCCACCAGCGGCAGCATGTGGACAAGCATCCCGCAAGAACGCCAGGGAAGGGTCAGGGTTCCGCAGCTGTGCGTGCTGAACGTTAAGAGGCCACTCAGTGGGCAGGTCATGTGTCAGACTTCCCACTGAGGAGGAGGTGGGAGAGGATGAAACTCGGTGGGAGTGTTAGCAGGGAAGGAAGAACCCAGAGATGCACATGGCGATATTCACCAGGTTTTCCTTTTGGATCAGGACAAGTCAGAACCCCTCCCAGGAGGAAGAACCCCGACTTATGGCCTCTCAGAGCTCAGGACTCCAGGCCTGCTCACACTCTCCTTCTAATGCTGACTAGAGGGAGAAACACATTCACACAAGGTCTGGCTGCAAAAGATACTGGCCACACGGTTTGGGAGGGAGGAAGACAGACCCACCGGGGTCCGCGCCAGCTGCTCTCAGCCACCAGATAGAGCTAGTAATGACCATGGCCTCGGCAAATGCCAAAGCAGCAACCCGGGTGCAAACCCTAATTCTCACAGGGAACGGCACAGCGGGGGCTTGCAGACCCTTATTTCTCTCCATATATCCAGCAACCCCCAGAACCCACCTCAAGTAGGGGTCAGTTAGGTCAAGATGGAAATAAATGCATCCACAGGCCTCTTGGTTAGAGAGCAGGTATTCCAGGTGACAAGAGAACCTTCTAGACAGAAGGGTTCCCATTGCTCTGGGACTCTGCCCTGGAGTGGTGGGATTTACATCTGGGGGCCACAGGGGTCCTGGGAGGTGTCTAGCCCCTGCTTTTTCTATGGAGGATGAAGCAGGGAGAAGTCCTTCGGAGAGCACTCAAAGGAATGTGCATGCCACATGCATCCGGAGGAGAAAGGTTCATGGGAAGGAGGGTGGGTTCCCCGAGTCTGTCCATGCAGAGGTGCCTGGGTCGGGGACGCCAGAGCTGGGCTGAGGGCAGCAACACAGCAGCAGGCCAGAGCCCGAGAGTCAAAGAACAAAGGCCCTTGGGAGTGTCCTTGTGGCCTTGGACCGAGGGGCGAGGGGAGCTGGCCTGGGTTACACATGTCCCGGGGGAGCCAGAGCACTGGCCTCGGGTGCCTCTCCTACAGCCATTGTCTGACTCAAGACAACGTTACTTAAGCAGACGAGGTTGCTGAGTGATGGGGGCTGTCCTGGGCCGTGTGTATGTGTGTGTGTGTGTGTGTGTGTGTGTGTGTGTGCTTTCATGTGATTGTGTTCATGTGTTCACACATATATGTGTGTTCATGTATGTCTATGTATATGTTTAAGTGTGTTCGTGTGTGTTCGCTTGTGTGCGTGTGCGTGTGCTTTCATGCGAGCTTATATAGTCATGTATATTTGTGTTCATTTGGGTGTGTGTTTGTGAATTCGTTCTTGTGTTCTTGTGTGAGTTATGTGTGCTCATGTGAATATGTTCATATGTGATTGTGCTCATGTACGTTCACATGTGTGTTCACACGTGTATATGTATGTTCGGGTATATCCATGTGTATGTTTAGGTATATTTGTGTGTGTTCATGTCTCTGTGTGTGTGTGTGTGTTCATGTATGTCCATGTGTATATTTAGGTGTATTCGTGTGAATGTGTTCGTGTCTATGTGTATGTGTGTGTTCATGTGTGTACGTGTGTATATGTGTGTGTATGTGCATGTATGCATTCTATATCATCCAGACCCTCCCATCCCAGGGATCCTCAGAGAGACCTGCGCGGCTGTGGGATGAGGCTGATAGCAGCACTTCACAGGGCTGCCGGGCTGGGCGGCACCAGGCAGCGACCACCCTCATCCTACATGATGAGCAGGGGTTACAGGTGCGGGGAGTTGTGACAGATGTGCTTACGTAATGTCACAGGGCTAGACAGACTTCCCAGGGACCTCCTGACAGTAAGGGTGGGACAGGTGGACAGCCCAGCCCAGGCTGGGATTCCTAGCTCCCCTGCCTCCCACTGACCACGGACACTATAGAACATTCCAGACCTGACTTGGCTCTAGGCACAGGGGGCAAGAAGCAGGTTCTAGGGATTCTCAGAGCAGCCCTGGTCACTCTGGATGGCCTCCGTCTCCCCTGCCGCACACACTGGGGTCTCCTGACTCCTGGGGCAAGCAGAGGGGAACCAGCATGGGGCTGGGTTAGTCAGTCTCCCAGAGGGAACAGCTGGGGCGGAAGCGTCAGGCAGAGACAGGTGGGTGGGCATGGTCCCAGCCTCTGCTCCTGAAGCCGTGAACCAGTGCAGACCGGCAGTAACAGGTTAGGTCCCTGCGGGTGGGAGGTCGGAGTACCTACCCGGAGGTCCAGAGTGTCCTTCCCGGGTCCTGAGAGAGAGTCGGGTTTGGAATGGGGGAAGCCTGCAACAGATACATAGCCTGGTCACACGCGCCGGGCCAGGCTGGGGCGTAGGCGGCCACCGTGTCCAGCACTGGGATGGGCCTGGGCAGGTGACCACACGTGGGAGATGCCTGAAGATGTCTCCCCACTTCAACGGTCCCATTCTGAGGGGGACATCCTAAGCTGGCTCTCCACACCAGAGCAGCATGGGACGGGCTCAGCGGGCACTCTTGTTCAGGACAGGCCAGGGGTCACAGAATCACATCACCCAGATGAGCCCCTTTCCCAGTACCATCAACTTGGCTGGGACTTTATCTAGCACCCAGGTCCCCAGCAACACCAGGGGCTCTCGGAGCCTTCCGGGCTCTCCGGGTCAGGCAGCACTGTGCCTTCCTGGCATGGTGAACACAGCACCTGCCGCGGCTTCAAAGTGAGGAAATGTCGCGTTAAGACACAAATGGCTTCTCTTGCAACGACACAGATTTGGACTTTTCATGCCCCCAAGTGGGCCCTGGGTGGACCCAAGAGCCTTACAGGGAGAACCAGGGAGCCTTGTGGTGGACACCAGGGCTCAGCAGGGTGAGGGTGTGCGGTGGAGGGAGGTCATCCTGAGGGACAGGGACCCCGAGGCCGGAAGCACTGGCAGGAGCCCGCCTTGGGGTCCTGGGTTGTCTTTGCACCCATAGCCCACGGGCCTGGGCTTGTCTCTTCTGGGCATCCCTGTCTGTGCCTAACACCAGTCCCACCCTGGCGGAGCAGGTCAACTGAACAAGGCGCCCTGCGTCCTGGGAGCTGTTGGCAGCCAGGTGTTCACAGGCAGTGTGTACAGAGGACCCAGAAGCGCAGTGGGCAGAGCCCACTCATCCCGGGAAGCCCCGCTTCAAAGCTCGCTGGGACAGGCGCATTTTGCATTTGGGGTTCTCACAGACTCAGGGAAGACAGAGAGAAACCCTGTGAAGGGCCACAGACGGAGTCAGCGATGCCTTGGCTGGGGACCTGGCATAGGGGCTCCTTGGCTTCGAGGCAGCCCTGGAGAGGCTCTGGATGTGCATCAAGAGAGTACTGGAACATTGAGAGGAACCCTCTTGTCACATGACCTCTTAGGCGGCCAGTACACCAACACAAGGGAGCTGGGAAGCAGCCCCCGGGACCAGGTCTGTGAGACCACGCCCTGCAGAGCCCTCTCCGTGGTCCGGGGACACTCTCCGTGTGTCTTTGCACTTTATGCACAGGGAGACTGAGGGCCAGACAGCCAGGCTGGCACCTGTCTAAGGTCACCCAGCTCAAGCAACAGTCCCGGGATGCCAGAGGAGGGCTTCTGACCCTCAGTCCTGGGGTCCCTCCTGGAAACACCTACCCCGTAATGTACGCACGGAGCCAAGCACACTGAGATCCTGAGGGGCACGCGGCAGAAACCCCACGCTCCCTCCCAGCCTGAGGGGCCCGGCACGGAGCTTCACCAAGTGGGTCCCAGTCAGTACCATCAACTTGGCTGGGACTTTATCTAGCACCCAGGTCCCCAGCAACACCAGGGGCTCTCGGAGCCTTCCGGGCTGCCTGGGTCCCAGGACAGCAAATGCCTCCACTCTGCCTTTGCCCCTCAAGCTGGGGAGGGGAAGGCGCGGGGACACCTCCTCGGGCTGCGCGTAGCGCCCACACGCGTGGCCAGCGTGGAGCATCCCCGGGCTACCCTGGGGCTCGCCGCTCACAGGCTTCCGCGAAGCAGGGCCCTGGCTTTCATCAGGCAGCTGCGCCTGCCATTCCCACCCCATCACACCCCTCCCCCTCGCCCGTAGCACGTTGTCCTGTAACCCCGAGCATGGGACAGAAGGAGAGAAGGAGAAGGAGCAGGAGCAGACCCGCCGTCCCACTGCCTGCTCGTCCTTTCTTCCCAAGCCCTGTGGGGTTAGTGCTTCCTACTGACTGGAGAACTGCCAGCCGTCCGTGCGGCTGCCGCGACGGAATCTCTTTGCTTCCCGTTGTCTGACACCTTCACGTGCTCCCGGCTGCACCGTCACTGTGCTGCTCCGTCCATCCTGCACGCGGAATCCCGAGGAAGGTTCTTCCAGCAAAGGAGTGCAGCTCACTGCCCTCTCTGGGCGTGTGCAGGAAACCCCCCTCCCCCTCAGTGCCTTCCCTCCCCCTCCCTGTCCTAGGGTCACCCACACCCCGTCCTGTGGCTCCTCTCCGGGGACTCGCTCAGTTTCATGATCTCGCAGGTATGTCTTGTGCCAAGTTTGGTGAGTGTTCAGCCGTTGTTTCTTTGAGGACCTGTCACCTCCAGCAGGCCCTGTGTTTGCGTCTTAACTGATGTTCATGTTTGGGAAGGTCAGGGCATCTTTAAGAGGCGGAGCCTTGCTGGAGGAAGGGATGTCACAGGGGGTGGGCCTCGAGATTTGCTAGCTGTGCCCTTCTTTCTCTTAAAGTCTCTCTCTCTCTCTCTCAGTCCCCCCCCTCTCGATGACTGCTGTGACCAGTTCTTGCTACTGCCTTCGGCCAAGCCTCCTGCTGTGCAGTTCCTACCACAAGGGACTCTGTTTCCTCGGAGCCACAAGCCCAACGGTTCCTCCTCCCCCAGGTTTCTGGAGCCCGAGTGCGTCTCCTAGCAGAACAGGAGCGATGAGGACACAAGCCTCTCTCACTACTGCGCCCTGAACGTGACCGGGAGCCGAGGCCCCTCAGCTTCAAGTGACCTGTACAAAGTCAAACAGCTTCTAGCTGGAGGGGGGTCCAGGGCCTAGGACCCCTGGCCCCAGGGGGTCTGCAGACATGCTTTCTTCTAGGGACCTAAATACGAGAAAGAGAAAAATACAAGGGGAGAGGCAGCCTCGGAGACCCCGAGCCAGCTTACAGCTGGAAGATCTTGACCCTGGGTCAGACCAGTCCCCCTGAGCACCCTGTGGACCGCAACCCACCCAGTCCACCCGAGCTTGTCCTGACCACATTCCCTGCATTCTCAAGGGCACGCCCACAACCATGGCACTCTGCGAGACTTCTCCTGGGAAGACGCCGTCCTCGGTTCAGCTCTCTTCCAGGGGGAGTCATCAGAGGTCAGAGTCGTCACAGGACACTCGGGACAAAGCCCTTGTAGTGGAGAATTCTTGACACACAGGAGACACAGGGCTGCCAGCAGCACAGGTGTCCTCCGGATAACTGGTTGACCAGCCTCCCGCGGCGGATGGTCGCCAGTTCACTGGCTCCTGCATGCGTCTCTGCTGCTGCCTGGCCCTGGGCAGCTCTGGTGTCTCCCTGAGCCTCTGCGTCCCTGTCTTGGCGGTGCTCAGCTCCGACAGAGCACTCCAAGTCCCTCGAGTGGGCTCAGGCTTTAGAAGCTGGTGGGACAACCTGAGCTGGCGCTGGTGGTCTAAGGCAGCCTGTGCTGGGGTCTGGGTGTTTTGCCTGTATGTGAGCGCCCCGTCCTTCAACTCCTGGCCATAGGACAAGATTGTTCCTATCGTCACGGACGAGGGAATGTGACCCCCAGAGAGGTTGGCTCTTGACCCATGGTCACACAGAAGTACTTCTTGGGGTTCTACCTGCTACACCCGCACCCCTCATATGGTCCCACACACCTGCAACTCAAGACTTTGCCTCTCATCTGACTTGTCCCTCTCTCCGTGTCTCTGTCGCGCCTCCCTGCGCCTGGGCTGCTCTGAGCATCTCTCCAATGTGGCCACCCGAGACCTGCTTCCTCCCTGCCTGTCGACACATGTGCTAGCAGCCTGCAGGAGCCTGGAGCCTTCCCTGGGGTCTTCCCTGCACTGGGGGCCAGGGCCCTGGGCGCGTGGCCTGCTGGACCTCTCCACCGGCCTTGCGTCTGCCCTCGTCTGCCGCACATGTCCAGGCCACATCCCGAGGCCTGCTGCACAGCAGCTGCTTCCCAAGGCTTCCTGCACCGACTCCTGCCCTTCGCTGTGCTGACCCGACGCTGCACCCCCACTGTGCTCACGCTGCACCCCCACTGTGCTCACGCTGCACCTTCACGTGCTCCCGGCTGCACCTTCACGTGCTCCTGACCCGCACGCTGCCCCTCTCTCGTCCCACCCCACTGCCGCTCCACAGGGCAGGTCTGCTGCTTCAGCTACTGCTCCGTCTCCACCCCCAGCACAGTCCCGGACACAGAAGGAACTAGTGAGTGTGGCAAGGGTCTTCTTGGGACCCTGCTTGGCCGCTGGGAATGACGCCTGCGATCCTCCAGGTCAGATACCTGGGCCCCCTTGCTTCAGGGTCTGGGTCACGCTCACCACCAGGCGTGTGGCATGCCCCACCCCAGTATTTCCATGAAAGTGACAGTGGCAAATCAGGAGTCTGTTTTCTTGAACCACAGACAAAGAAACGCGGTGGGGGAGGGGGGCTCACTCCCGCTGTGCACTCCACTGGGACCAAAGAATGGAAGTCTGACCATCTCTCCTCTGCCAGAGATGCAGAGGCCACAGAGCCACTGAGCTCTGAGCCTTGCTCCGCGTGGGGGCCCTTAGCGAGGGAGATAGGTATGTTCTGCCAAACATGGACTCATGGGGGACCACAGGCTAGCTCAGGAAGAAGCAGCCTCAAGATCTATCTCCTGTACCGCCTTAGCTGTTAATTCAGATCCACACTGGTCTCCAACCCTGGCCCCAAAGCCCACTGTCCCCACCTTCCCCTCACCAGCTACCTGAAAGAAGGATCTTCCTTCCTTCGGATGCCCTGGGGCCCTGCTGGAGACCACTAGGTCCCTGGGCAGTGTCTCCCACCAGCCAGGGCCTTAGATTAGATTAGACTGCTATACATCTGACCAATACACACGTGTCTGTGTGTGCATGAACGTGCGTGGGGGGGGGACTGTCATGGTTTGAAATGTGTCCCCTACAGTCTCATGTGTTTGGCAAGGTCATGGCACCTTGAGAGGTGGAGCCTTGCTGGAGGAAGGCAGGCACAAGGGGTGGGTCTTGAGGTGGATTAGTCCCATCCTACCTCCAAGAGAAGTCTACCTTTGCTGCAAGCAGTCTGCAGCTCTCAGCTTCCAAGATGTCTACAGTGACTTAGCCTCCTCCATCTTTTCCAGCCAGCCATGCCACCTCTGCCATGAGAAACTGCTTCCTCTCTGGAACCGTAAGCTGAATAAACCTCCCTTAAGTTTCTTGACTTTGGGTGTTCTCTCACAGCAATAGTTAGAGTAACTGTTACAGAAATTGGTACCAGGTAGTGGGATATTGCTGTGAGATTAAGAACAACTGGTACCACAAAGTGAAGTTGTTTGTGAAGCTGAGAAAAGTTGGTACCCAGAAGCATGGCCAATGTTGTGATGTGGCTAGTGTGCCTTGGAACTGTTTGTTGGGAGAAATTCAGAGAACTTTGGGACTTTGTGCTGGGAAAGTCTTTGCATCTTGGCGGTTGGGCCAAAGGGACCTTTCTTGTGAAAGCTCAGAGGAGAGCAATGCTGTGAGAGACGCAGACAGTGGAAGCCCAGCTTGTGATGGTCCAGAGGGGAGCAGAGACTGTGTTTGCAACTGGACGAGTGACACATGGAGCCGTGTGTTGGCCGAGAGTTTAGTGAAGTTTTGTTCTCATCCTGAAAGCTTGCCCGAAGTTAAGCTGGAGTGCTTGGCGGGGGAAATTTCAAAGCAATGTAGTCTTGACAATGTGATATGGCTCCTTTTTAGTTGTCTTCGGAGTTATGAAAAAGAGCAAAGAATCAGGCAGGAAGAAGCAAAAACTGTAAGATCCAATGATGAAAAATACAATGGCAAACTTAAAGAGTTGAACCAGGAAGAAGCAGAGAACAAAATGGCTGTTGAAGAGATTAGCTCCATTTGTAAATCAAAGCCTGCTCTTAATTTGAATAATAGGAGAGGCCCTAGCTTGAGGGCAAGATCCTCAGGGAGGGCTCCCACTCATAAGAATGCAAATCCTTTCAGAAGACTGGAGCTAAAGGGTGGAGTTCCAAAGCAAGAGTTGGTTTCTCTTACCAAGCAACTGCCCAGGAGTGAAAGAGATGGTCAATCAGCTGTGATTCAAGGGGGCCAGTCTTGGCAAAGTCATCCACGTGGTTCTGGTTTTAGAGGCATCAGTGATGCAAGAGGGAAGAAATCATGGAATCCTCCTCAAGATTTCAAAAATTGGCAGAATCCAGGCATCATGAGGCAAGAAGCCTGCAGTTTAGAGGCCCAAGAAGGGCAGGGCAGTTTGTGCTGTGGAATTAAAGCCTGGTTTGCCATTGAGAAGTAAAGATGTTAGAGATGCCAGACACAACGTGGGACACCTGTCAAGGAGAGCTGTGTACCCTGGGAGGAGTCAGCTCAAGAGACCAACGTATTCTATGGGCAGCTGCATTGGAGGGGAGGAACCAAAGCCCTTTGGAACTGAGATGATTTCAAGGAGAGGCTCACCTGTTGGACTTGGAGCTACAAGATTTGGGGTTTGTCCTGCTGGTTTTCGGTCTTGTTATGGACCACTCTTTCCTGGATATGCCCCCATTCCTTCCTTTTGGAATGGGAATGTTTATTCTGTGCCATTGTATGTTGGAAATCTGTAACTTGTCTTTTGATTTTTACAGGAGGCTTTGGATTTTGGACTTTTGGACGGTTGGGACTACTGATGTAGTCTATGAAAACTTTTAAAGTTGGACTGAGTATGATTTATATAATGAGATGGCAATGAGCCTGTGGGGGCCAGGGGTGGAATGTCATGGTTTGAAATGTGTCCCCCACAGTCTCATGTGTTTGGCCTTTGCTACAAGCAGTCTTGCAGCTCTCAGCTTCCAAGATGTCTGCGGTAACTTAGCCTCCTCCAGCTTTGGCCAGCCAGCCATGCCGCCTCTGCCATGAGAAACTGCTTCCTCTCTGGAACCGTAAGCTGAATAAACCTCCCTTAAGTTTCTTGACTTTGGGTGTTCTCTCACAGCAAGAGTTAGAGTAACTGTTACAGGGACATTAAAAGAGCCAGTAGGACTTGACGGGTCAGGAATGTGCAACTCAGAGGACTCGAGTCTGCAGAGCAGACTGATGGGAGGCGGGGTCCTCAGGGCAGCCAGTTTCTGGGGTCTTGGAGGCACTCTGCTCATAACAAAAGCAACTCCATCCCTTCTGTGCAGGACTTGGGGCCATCACTGCCCAGGGCTGACTGGCAGAATCCTGGAAACACCTAAGTGTGACAGAGAAGGAGAATAAATGTGTCTGTAATAAAATACAGGTGTGTGAGTGTGGGGTGTGTGAGTGTGGGGTGTGTGTGTGTGTGTGTGTGTGTGTGTACCTGTATGTGTCTGTGCACTGATGTTTGTGGGTACAAATGTGTGTCTACCTTTGCATACATGTGTTCACATGTAGGTGTTTGTCTGGTTGTATGTGAATGTGCACATACATGTGTGCCTGCTTGTGTGTGTGCACGCACGTTTGTGTGCACATGCTTGTGGAGTCATCTAGTCTAGCCAGCCATCTTGGCCTGCGGACCCTCTGTCTCCACCTCCCAAGCACTGGAGTTACGGGCGGGCTGCGGCGCCCACCTGGCTTCTTTGCTGGCGCTGGGGATCTGAACCCTGGTTCATGCTTATGTGGCGAGTGTTTTACACTCAGCCATCTCCGACTCCTGGAAGACGTCATTTCTTTAGCTAGGATGACAGAGCTCTGCTGAGAACTGCTGGCCTGAGGGAAGTGGGGGGTCACTTGAGCTTATCACTCACTAGCATCCCTGTGGCCCAGCACACAGTAGGTGCTCAGAAAAGGCCGGTTTGAGGAAGGCTATGTGGCACAAGGATGGATTCCGAGCCGGGTGGGATGCTGTTGGGGTGTGGGGGGCAGTAAGGTTGACTGGGCCCCGTCAGCCACAAGCGCCTGGGCACGCAAGCAGGGGAAGGGCATGGGCTTCTTCCGCGGGGTCTGCCCCGAGCCATCCATGCTGCCTCGGACCAGGAGCTACTCGGCTCTCGTCCTCTCTGCCTCCCAGTGACGCCCTCCTCAATATCAGGCACAGAGTGGTACCTCATAAACACCCGTTGAATTTAATGCACCTGAGTTCAACCAACCAGCATTTATCGAGTTGCCCACTGTGTTAGGCGTTTCAGTCGTCCTTTCTTCCCTTGCACTGCAATGCGTGTGCTGGTGCCTGTATGTGCGCTTCACTGCATGCTGTATGTGCACGTACTTTGCTGCATGGCGGGTGCACTCCTTGCTGCATGTATAGGCACCTTACTGCATGGTACGTGTGCACCTCGCTGCATGGTGCATGTGCACCTCACTGCATGGTGTGTGGGCACCTCGCTGCATGGTGTGTGGGCACCTCGCTGCATGGTGTGTGGGCACCTCGCTGCATGGTGTGTGGGCACCTCGCTGCATGGTGTGTGGGCACCTCGCTGCATGGTGTGTGGGCACCTCGCTGCATGGTGTGTGGGCACCTCACTGCATGGTGTGTGGGCACCTCGCTGCATGGTGTGTGGGCACCTCGCTGCATGGTGTGTGGGCACCTCGCTGCATGGTGTGTGGGCACCTCGCTGCATGGTGTGTGCATCTCACTGAATGGTATGTGTGCACTTTGTTGCATGGTGTGTGTACACCCCACTGCATGCTGTATGTGTATACTGCTGCATGGTTTTTGTGTATCTTTCTGCATGGTGTATGTGTGCATCCTGCATGGTGCATGCACACTTTGCTGCATGTTGTATGTGTGCATTGCTGCATGGTGTGTGCGCACCTCACTGCATGCTGTATGTGCACCTTGCTGCATGCTGTGTATGCACTGCTGCATGGGTGTGCGCACCTCCCTGCTGCTAGGTGTACATCTTGTTGCATGGTGTGTGTGTGCTCGCTTCATAGAGCTGTTTTCTTGGTTTAGTAAAAACTGTTGCACACAGAACTGTGCTGAGAAGCGTTATATACTGGGGAATTCAAAAGAACCCCAAGATAAAAAGGGTGGAAAGAAACTCTCTTCCTGCCAGAACCTAGAGGCCCTCAGGCACAGGGCCTCACGAACTGTCCCCACACATCCCTTGGGATAAAGACAAGGCCACTGGACACAGGGCACGTGCACACCCAGCATGGGCCTTGGCATAGCAGCTGGGTTCCGCAGGCCAGGCGTACCTGCACAGACAGCTGTTCCCAGCTGGACACCAATGCGGCTTGCCACAGGAAGCCAATAGAGGGGAAGGGCTAGCAGAGCGCCCTTGCCCTGTGGGAGATGCCTGGCACGGGCCAGGACCCACCATGGATCTCGCTCCTCTTAGGCGCCCCAGGACAACCCTGTTCTGGCAGCACTGGGTGGCGAGGGCCACGCCATGCATGGCGGCAGCGGAGGGAGGGGCCGTGTCCGACAGCTGGGCTTCTCCCCACTGTCCTTCTGCCCGCTCTTCCTTCAGTTGCAGGTCGCAGGCTCCAGGGGAAGCCGTTGTGGGCAGAAGTTGACCCCTCTGGGACAGCATGAGTGAGGCCATAGGCACATTGCCAGTCCTGCTGCCCAGCACAGGAAAACACCTGGAGGTGCCAAATGCTCGCTGGGGTCCAGGCTGACGCCTGGAAGCTGGGGCACACATGCAAGACAGGGGGCTGTGAGGACGCACTGCTCTGAGTGGCAGCTTCTCCTCCCACACGAGTGCACCACAAGGCATGCGCGCACCACGACTGTGCTACCGCTGGGCGGGGCTGGGAGGGCGGAGAGAGGGCGGGGGACAGTGCATAGCTGCCCTGGGGAGGCACAGGCAGACGCGCAGACTCCCACTGCCCCCACCCTCCCTGCATATGAATCCATTCCCAGCAGACCTTGCAGGGGTCTTGGAGCTGGGGGACTGTCGTACCTCTCCATGCTGACGTCCACCTGTGCACAAGCTCTGACACCCCAAGAAATGTCTTGCTCACACAGGCTCCACAAAGAGTAACACCCTATCTCTGTTTTCAATTCCTTTTCAACCAGTGACAATACCAGGTGTCGACGTCTCCACCCCACCTTCCCCATCCCCTGTGCAGGAGTCAGAGGGCACAGTCCACCGTCGAGGGGGAGTGAGGATGTACCACGGCTGCGTACTGAACGCGTCCTACTCGTCAGGCAAGGCCCTGCTCACGCCCCGGGCTCCTAGAGACCTGTGAGCCAACAGTTCAGCGATGGCCCCGCCAGAGACGCGGCTGATATGCCCAGATCTGAAACAGATCCTGTGAAACCAGGGGCTGCTCTGCTTCCCCTCCTCACAGCAAGGCCCCCACTTCTCCCCAACCCACTGCCCAGCTTGGACCCCCAGAGCTGCTCTGGAGACCCCGCGCTTGCCCGCAGCTGCCTGTGGTCCACCTGTGAGCTCCGGCCTCCCACAGTGAGCACGGTGGGCATGTGCTCCATGGCTGAGACTCACTCCCAGGTCAGGCCTCATGACCCCCTTGCCAGGCAGGCAGACGCCTGTGTCACCCGTGAGTCAGGCCACATGGCCTGAGACTCTCCGAGGCTTTGTTCAGGGTGTTGTGGAACATGAGGATGGTGCCCTGTCACCAGGTCTGGAGCCCCCCACACCCCAACCATGCCCGTGTCTGCTAGAGGGAAAGGGCCTTGAGAGCTGCTCTTACAAAAATTTTCAGGCACTGGGGAAATGGCTCGGCAGTTAAAGCGCTTGCCGCGTCTGCACAAGGAGCAGAGTTCAAATCCCCAGACCCCATGAAAAATGCCAGCCACGGCCTGCCTGCGATTCAGCCAGGATGGTAGAGCCTGGAGTCCCCAGAGCAAACCGGCTAGCTGACTGGCCTACAGGCCAGCTACGAGTCGCTAGAGGGCCTGGATCAAAAGAATAAGGCGGAAGAGTGGTCGTGGGTAATTCCTGGCACCCACCTCAGCCTTCACATGCACAGACACTCACATGCACACCCCACCATGTGCACTCGCCCACGTGCACGTATGTGCACACACATGCATGTACACGCTCCAAACACACAAACACATTGAAAACGGCAAACAAAAGTCTTCAGGGGCTCATTTGGCTTCTGCTTTTCTGCCTGTCCCTGGGGGACCCCCAAGGGCACTGCATACCAACTAGCTAGAGGTGTCACTACAGGAGGCCCACCAGGGGGCGATGTGGCAAGCTAGCCAGGTCACGGTAGAAGGTGGCCAGTGGCCGGTGGTCAGGGCTGGGCTTGCTGCACATTTGGTGGTGTGGTCTTGTTTGCTTCTGGCTTTGTTTTTATTTTTGAGACAGGGTCTCAAAGTACACAGCTCAGGCTGGCTCAGGCTGGCTCAGCTGGCTCAGGCTATCCTCCTGCCTCGGCCGCCCACGTGCCAGCTTACACTCTGGGCTCCTGGAGCCCTTGCTGGCGGCTCTCGGTGACGTCAGAAGAACCACTCACGTGAATAGATGTCCCCTGGCATCCTCTGGAGAGGGTCTCGCTCCGCCCCGCTGCTCAGAGACAAAGACTGGCTGTCCAGGTCTGGAGAGTTAGTCCTTGTGTCCGCCTCCCCCTTGAGAAGCAGCCAGGTGGTCTTCTGCAGACAAAGTAGGAGGAATATCAAGGTCACAGGCAATGGTGGAGACACCTCACCGGAAACTTCTAGTAGCTTCTGTGTCTCTAACCCACACGTGGACCCCACCATGAGAACTACTCCCCACATGAAAAGTCCAGCTCCCAGTCTCAGCGTTAGAGAGTGCACCCGCGCTCGGCGTGCGCCATGCAGCTGGAAGGCCACGCCACCCGTGTGCAGAGCACAACAGAGCCAGGCTGCCTGAGCCCGCCTGGCCACCCCACTCCCTTGGAGCACCCCTCCCCTGCCTCAGGCCGCCCCTCCCCCACTTGGGCCCACCCCCCACCCTCATCAAGGGAGGTGTGATGATTGGGAAACCGGAGGGACTTAGCGCATGGGCCACATACTGCCCGCGCCTGCCCTCGTGGTGCCCCGTGCTCCTCACAGAGCAAAGCTGCATCAGAAAGGCACAGTCAAGGTCTAAACTCATCCCCCCGGCCTTGACCGGACACGCTTGCTCAGCTGCTCCAGAACCTTTGCACCCGATGTCCCCGATGCACTGTGTTTCCTGCCAGTGCGCACATCTCCTCTGTCAGAACTGTGGCCAGGGCACAAGGCACAGAGCCAGGATGTGGGCAGAGCGCGTGCCCTCTGCATGTAGGAAGGGGATGGAGGGGAGCACTCTCCTGGGTACAGGAGAGGGGCAGTGGGCACGCTCCTACCTTCGCCCTCTCAGCACTCCGAGGAGAGGTGAGAGAAGGATCTAGAAACTCAGCAGGAGTGCCCCCCATTACCTTCCTACTGTCCTGGTCAAAACTTCCGTCGTCTACGTCCAATCGCCTTGCAGCTGGAAGGGAAAAGGCCATTGTTCAAGTGCTCACACCACGTGTCCTGGCGTTTCTACTCTAGAGCAGTGTTTAAAATGGAAAACGCAGAAGGCGCAGCCTTTGGGGATCAGGAACAAGACATGGTCTGGCAGGTGACACATCATTAAGTGCCAACCACGGTGGCAGCGGCAAAGTCTCTGCACAGATAAAGTGGCGTTAGCTGGGGCCTTCCTGGCATTTGAAGGACGCACTTCTGGCTTCAAAGGGACAGAAGGTCTCAGCCCCCAAGACCTCAATGTCAGACACAGCTGTACGCTCCCTGCCCACACCGCCCGCTCCTCGCCCGCACCGCCCGTTCCTTGCCCGCACCGCCCGCTCCCCGCCCACACTGCCCATTTCATAGATCGGGAGGCTGAGGCTCCGGGAGACATCTTGCTCAGGGTCATGGACTAGCAGCAGGTCGGGGAGGACAGAGGCTGGCATGAACCCAAGGAGTCCAAGTCAAGCCTCTCTGCTGCCCCTCCCTCGCTCGCCTGCTGTGTGCCTGCCCTGCACGATGCCCGAGTCCATGGAGAACAGCAGGCTGTGGCTCATATGCAGCGGGCAGCAGCTCCAGCCAGCTGGGCGGGCCCTGTTTCCAGCCGGGACTGATTAAAGAAACTACCCAAGAGGCGTGTGGGTACACCTCCGTTCCCACTCGGAGAGGAGACCTACTGAGACCCCCACCCCATTCACAGAGCAACTTCTGGAAACCTCAGGGCTTCTTCCTGGCCAGTGCTCAGCTCAGGAGGGCCGGGCAGGTGGGCTTCTTACCTGCAGCCTGCGGTGGGCTGGGCCCTGCCAGACTCCTGAGCGCCCCGCCTCCTGCACCGCCAGGGTCAAAACTGACACCAGGCCAGAGAGCTGGGACAGGGGGATTGGGTTACAGAACCTTGACGAGACAGGGCCAAAGGCAGGTCTGAGCACTCGAGTTCTGGACCTGCGGATGCTATGCAACTCCTCACAACCGCTATTGCCCCACTGGGAGAAAATAGAAATTACCCCCCCATCTCTCTGTCCCCAGAGGTGGACCGGCCAGGTCTGCTGGGCAAGCTCCAATGGACGCACACAGGAATGGGCAGGTAGCCATCCTGTTGCCGAGGCAACAGCATCACTGTGGCAGACATATCAGCTGACTCAGCCTCTGACCAGCTAGGCTCCGTAACCGCAGGCTGGGACCACTGGGAGCCACCGTCTGAGACTCCAGCCCAGGGGTTCTTCAGATGTGAACTCCAAGCCCCAAAGTGAAGCTGGGTTCCGTGTGTTCACACGCACGGCACATGCTGGCCAGACACATGCTGAGGAAGAGCTACCTTAGACCCCCGACGCCACCGCCTGCTGCGCAGACGGGGTGGGGGTGGGGGCCTCTCCTGAGAGACCACAGCTGTGGCAGGTGTGCGGCTAACCAGAGCCAAGTTCAGCTGCAGAACCAGGTGGGCACCTCGGGGGCTACAATGCATTTTTGCTTTGTGATGGGTTGCTTCCATAGCAGCCCCTAGTCGCAGTTTCCCAATCTGTGAAATGGGCGAATGCCTCCCTCCTACCTCTCCCTGTCAGGATCTCACAAGAACGCGTGGGAATCTGGAGCCCAGCTTACAGGCAAGATGCCAGGGAGAAATAAGAAGCTCATTTGCAGCTCAAGACAACAGAAACTGTTTAGTGTGTCTTTATGTCACACAGGCAGCTGCTTCTGAGCCCAGGATCCCTCTTGGGAAAGATACCCCCATGACTCTTGGGGTACCTGGGGATGTGGAGAAAGTGAGGGGTCACTAACTTCCTGTCTGAATAAAAAGCAGGCAGCTCTTCCTCTTTTCCACACTCCATCTATAACACTCACAGCTGAACGCCCATGCACATGTGTGTGGTCTGCCTTCCAGCCGCTCATTTATTCTTTATTTCCACTTAATCATTTATCCACCCATCCATCTGCCTACCTACCATCAATCCATCCACCCACCCAAATATTAAACTACTATCTATCCATCTATATATCTGTATGTATGTATCTATCATCTATTTATTTAGACATCAACCCATTAGACCACCCACCCATCCACCCATCCACCCACCCACCCATCCACCCACCCATCCACCCATCCACCCATCCACCCACCCACCCACCCACCCATCCACCCACCCATCCACCCATCCACCCACCCATCCATCCACCCACCCACCCATCCACCCACCCATCCATCCATCCACCCATCCATCCATCCATCCATCCATCCATCCATCCATCCATCCATCCATCCACCCATCCACCCACCCATCCATCCACCCATCCACCCACCCATCCACCCACCCATCCACCCACCCATCCACCCACCCATCCATCCACCCATCCATCCATCCACCCACCCACCCACCCATCCATCCACCCACCCATCCACCCACCCATCCATTCATCCATCCATCCATATACTTATTTATCCTTCTGTCCATCACTAATACGTTATCCATCCATCTACCTACCCACACATCATCCATCCATCCGTCTACCCATGAATGCATAAAGCCATTCATCCATCCATCCATCCATCCATCCATCCATCCATCCATCTATTCATCTACCTACCTACTCACCTCTCCATTCACTAATCCATCTGTCCACGCAGCTATCCACTCACCGCCCTGGTACCCACCCACCTATCTACTCAACCAGTCCTGGTGCATTTATTCACCCACGGCGTCCCTCACCCATCCAGTCCCCCCTCCACCTGACCGCTGCTCCCCACTGAGCCCTTCAGCCAGTGCCAGTGTGCATCCCGAGTGCAGGGCACCTACTCCCTCCTTTAGAAGCCTCACCTAGGAATCAACATCACTCTCGTTCTCAGACATGTTGACAAAGCCCTCAGGGATGAGCAAATCCTCATTTTCTGGAGGGGCTGAACCCCAAGAAAGGAAGGAACTATTTGCTCCCTGCTATGTGGCTGCAGAGACCCCCAACTTGACCCTGTGTCTGTCTCCTCAAAATTACAAGGTTGAATGCCATAAGCAACTGCAAGCACACAGCTGTTCCTGGACTGTGAACCTTACAGAACCTTCCTGAACTTTCAATCCTAGCAGCTTCCATGAACCAGCGCCACTTCCTGCCTGGCTCACACTGTGGACTTTGCTCCCCTCCCCTCCCCTCCCCTTTTTCTTCCCTCCTCTCCCTTCCCCTTCCCTCCCCTCCCCTCCCCTTCCCTCCCCTTTTCCTTCCCTCCCCTCCCCTCCCCTTCCCTTCCCTTCTCTTCCCTTCCCTTCCCTTCCCTCCCCTCCCCTTCTTTCCCCTCCCCTCCCCTTTCCTTCTTCCCTTCCTTTCCTTGTCCTTCCCTTCCTTACCCTCCTCCACCCTCCCCTTCCCCTTCCCTACTCTTCTATGCCCTTGTCATTTTCTTCCTCTATAAAAATCACGAATAAGCAACCAGAGGAGTTGGAATTAATGCAGAAACAACGTCAAGATCCTAAATGCCTTGAAATGCCAAAAAGTGAGTGGCCGGGCCAGGGCAGGCAGCCAGGTGTGAAGTCCAGAGTTGCTGCTCACTTGGCCTCCAGCAGGGCGACCCCAGCAGTAGCCACGCTGAAGCGACCACTCACCATGCCAAGCCACACCCCCTCCACACCTCAGGCGACCCTCACGGCTGGAGACTCTGCCCAGACACAGGAACAGGACCCAGAACAGCATTAATTAAGTGCAGCAACAGTTTCTTCTGACTTTACAGAAGGGTTGGGACATGGACGTATCAAGAAAAGGCTTGATTTAAAAAAAAAATTCTCGGGTATATTATCTTATGCCAATGGCCATCCCATCACCCCTGGGTCTGTTTCAGTGCTGCTGCTCGGCCCAGACGGGCTCTGCTGCCCTCAGAGGCAGCCAGCGGTCAGGCTGCCCTCTGGTGGAGTGGGGGAGGGGGGCTTGCATGGGTCTACAGCATGCAGACATAGTGCACACATATGCATGCACGTGCACACACACACGCATGCACGCACGCACGCACATGCTCCCACCAGGTCACAGAGGTCCTGGAAGGGACAGCATCGTGAGCACCGCGTGTCTCAAGCCAATGCACGTGTTGGAAACCACAGGCGTCTCGTGCATCTGTTACCCACCCCCACCCCTGCGTTCTAAGGAAGCCTGACCAAGAAGCATTTACATCCCCTGCTAAAGTGGGTTCTGGCCTAGTCCTGTGCAAGGCCCACCTGTGGCTCGTCCTGAGTGCAGCACGCACCTGGACCAGAACTGTCCACGTGGGAATCTCCCTTCAGTCTCTAGGGACAGGGTAATGGCCTCTAACACATGCACCACCCTGTGTAACTTCGAACTTCTCTACACTCGTTGTCCCATGAGCCTATCATGCCCAGGGGAGAAGGAGGGGAAAGGGAGGAAGGGGAAGGAGAGAAGAAGGGAAAGGGAGAGGAGGAGGGGGAGGAGAGAAGGGAGAGGGGAGAGGAGGTGAAGAGAAAGGAGGGGAGGAGAAAGGGGAGGGAAAGGGGGTGGGAGAGGGGGAGGGGAGAAAAGGGGCGGGGGCGGGGGAGAGGAGGGAAAGGGGGTGGGGGAGGGAAAGGGGGTGGGGGGGAGGGGAGGGAAAGGGGGTGGGGGGGAGGGGAGGGAAAGGGGGGGGGGGAGGGGAGGGAAAGGACTCCAGCTTGCTGATGAGGAAACAGAGGCTCAGGGTTGTGAGGCGACCTGCTCCAAATCACTGGAAATTCCAGCTCTGATTTCTCCATGGCCCGAGCAGTTGGCTCGTTGCACACCTGTCCCAGGGAGGCTCACGTGGAGAGGGGTGGGGGTCAGAGGACCAGGAGAGGCCCTTACTGCTGGCCCTCTCCAGCCTCCATGCCTGATGCAAGAGACCCTTCAATGAAGGCAAGACACTCTATTCTATCAGACACTCTCCAAACACAGGGTCTAAACTCCTCCAACAAGTGGCTAGCTCTAGTCCTTCCCTTTCCCAAGGATCAGGCTGGGATCAAGGTGTGGGGGGAAAAGCCTCCGTTCCTCACCATCTTAGCCACCAGACCTGAGCTCTTGGTTCTAGTCCCCACCCAAGCCCCATCTGCCGTGCATCGGCCTGGGGTCTGCAACACGGCGCCCCTGTGAGGAGGCGGCGGCCGGAGCCCAGGCGTAAAGCGAAGCACGGAAAGTAAAGCCTCCGGCCCGCGCATGGAGACATGCGAAGGGCGCATGCAGGAGCGCACGGGCAGCAGCACGCAGGCACAGCACAGCAGCAGAGGGACCGTACCGTGCTGTTTGTAGATAGGGGGCTTCCTATAGATGTTATCTTTCACGCCAGTGTCTGGGGAGAAGACAGAGGGAGAGACGTGAGAGCGAGCGGGGAAGCTCCACTGCGTCAGTCGCGGGGATTGGAACCAGCAGAGAGACTCGCAGCGGAGGGTGCGGCCCGAACCTCTGCAGGCGTCCCTGAGTCAGCGCCACCTCTGGTCCGAAGGGGAAAGGGCGAGAGGCAGCCAGAGAAGGGGGCAAGCAACCGCCTCGGGCACCCGACAGAGTGAGCCGGGACAACTCCCGATCTCCACCTTGCGCCCAGGACGAGAACATCACCCTGGCATTCGCGAGACTCCAGAAGCTCAGACACAGGTCAGTAAGCCCATCACAGGACAGTATCTGCTGCTTGTCTGAAGACAGGAGTCGCTTCTGTCCTGGGCTAGCTCCAGCAAGCTGTGCTGCCCGGGATCCAGCCTCAAACTCCTCGTCACCCTCCTGCCTTCGCCTTCTTTGCGCTGGGTTCTGGTGTGCACTGCCACACGCAGCCCCAGGAGCGACCTTTAGGGGCATTCGGGGTTTCCGAGGAGTAGCAGAGAGGCCTGGGAGTCATGCAGTCCCCCCGCTGAGTCCCGGCAGGGGGGCGCTGCACTGACAGACACAATTAGTGCACGGGGGTGCACGAACGAGCTGGAGCCTACCTGGGACGTGGAAGTGCCGCGGCGCCTGCTGGTAGGTGGAGGAGGGGGGCCTGCTGTCCGAGAGCACCGAGAGGCTCGGGGTGCTGCGGCCACTTTCGCTGCCTCCAGACAGAAGAGCAGAGACGCAGGTGAGGGGCGGAAAGGCAGAGCGTTTCAAGCAAAGAGCAGGTCTGCCCCGAGCCCCACCTCTCCTGTCTGAAAGAAGCCCCCCAACCTCTGCCGGGGGAGGACGTCTATCCTGAGACTTCAGCCTGGACATGACTTTCTACTGCAGCCTTAACTGGCCTGGCTCAGGGGCCCACACAGCAGCAGCGGCGTGGCGGCCAGGAGTGTTGGTGCGTGGTGGGCGGGCGGGCGGGCTCCACAGAGCCCAGGACTTGGCTGTGAGCCCGCACCCTGCAGGCCCCGAGGGCCCCGCCCTGCGACCCTGCGTGGAAGGCACGGCCGGCTAGCCGCGAGAATGATCAGAAGCACCCCTCAAATCTCCACGAGTTCTTTGTCACTGCAGGGAGCAGGGGGTCAGTATGGGTCAGTGCCCGCGACTCTAAATACAGCTGCTTTTGCCGAGCGACCCGAGAGGAGCGCTCTGCAGAGGAGGCTGGATTATCAAGGCAGGGGGTCAGACATCAGGTGATGCATGTGGACGCCCCGTCCCTGCCTGTTCAGGATGGTGTGATGGACACAATGCAGTGACACCGGACAGGTGACCAGAAGGCATGCAGCCCCAAGGCATGGCCTCCCGGAGCCCTGAAGGGCAGTGATGAACAGCCTGGCAAAGAAAGGAGTCTGGATGGGCAGGACCTTAAAGGGACCTAAGTGATGAAAGGCAGGCCTGGAAGTGGACCAACCAGGGGCTGCAGCACACCACAGATGAGCCACTGTGGTCAGCTGCCACAGGGGGATGCCATGCTTTGAACGTGAGGTGCCGCCACAGGCTCCTGTTTGCACACGTGGTCTCCGGCTGGGTGCTGCTTGGGAAAGCTGTGGAAACTCCAGGAGGTGGAACGTTGTTGGAGGAGGTTTGTGGCCCTGACCTTACCTCCCCCTCCCCCTTGCTCCCAATGTGCCGCAGCGAGAACCAGTCAATGCAGCTGCCTCGCCGCTATGCGCGCCCCACCACGATGGACCCCACACTCCTGGAGCAGTGAGTCCTTTCTCCTGAAGCCGACTGGTCAGAGTACATATCACGGCGACAGGAGGCAACTTCGACAGACGGACCCCTGCAACTCAGAACATCTTCTCCTGCCTGGCACAGCCGCCAGCTTCATCTGGCACTTGAGAGATCCGCATCCTCTCAGTCAGCTCGTGCGGAACAGAACACAACCCCTGGCTTCGACTGCTCCGGCCAGACGCTGCCCCGCCTGGTGCTAGCAGGAGCCTCACACCAAACATGCTCAGAAAGACCCTTCTCATCACGCTGGCCGTGAGCAGGTCGTCCCCAGGGTCCCTTCTCATCACGCTGGCCGTGAGCAGGTCGTCCCCAGGGTCCCTTCTCATCACGCTGGCCGTGAGCAGGTCGTCCCCAGGGTCCCTTCTCATCACGCTGGCCGTGAACAGGTCGTCCCCAGGGTCCCTTCTCATCACGCTGGCCATGAATAGATCCGTCTTCCGGACAGCAAAATACGCAGACACAGCCTGGGAAATGCAACTGGACCAACTCTGCTGGCTGAGTCTGTCCCTGGCGGGAGCCACAGACCGGCTGAGCGGCAGCGGCTGGGCCTGGGGAGTCTGGGGGCCTCGAATGGCTCCGCCCCTTTCTCCTGCTGTCTGGACTTCAGGGCCACTTCTGGGGCTACGGATTGTATCATGGTCCACATCCCTGTCCTCCTAGAGTCCCATCTACACCGTGGCATCTCTTGTCCTCCTTCAGTCTGCACTACAGCATCCCCTGTCCTCCTAGAGTCCAGTCTATACCTCAGCATCCCCTGTCCTCCTAGACTCCAGTCTATACCTCAGCATCCCCTGTCCTCCTAGAGTCCAGTCTATACCTCAGCATCCCCTGTCCTCCTAGACTCCAGTCTATACCTCAGCATCCCCTGTCCTCCTTCAGTCTACACCGCAGCATCCCCAGTCGTCCTAGAGTCCAGTCTACACTGCAGCACCCCTTGAAATGACAAAGGCTGCTCCTACTCATGTGAGCACAGGAACGTCTTGCGAGACGTGCTGGCTTCTCGGATGTTCAGAGGGATGGGGACCGAGGGAGCGGAGACACAGCCATGGTCCCCGATGACCTGCCAAGTCCACAAAGGGCCTCTCATGCCCGCCACCTTGGTCCCTCCCCAAGACACCGCCACTGAGCCTTCCTCACCCCCTGCCTGATCTGCAAAGCCCCTCCCCAGCACCCCCCTCATCCAGGGCCTCCTGGGCCCCAGGTCAGGGTCAACCTGGCCTTCCAAGTGACCGCAGGCTGCCCCCCTCTCTGTAGGTCACCTGCACACCCCACACGGCTGACTTAGAGCCCCCCACCTGCGCTCTCTCATGGCATGTGCACGTCAGTCCCGTGGAGGGGCACATCTGCTTCCTGCTGGGGAAGGCGTAAACCCAGAGGCGGCTTCCTTCCTGGGCCTGCTAGCGGCCCCAGGACCTTGTCACCCAAGAGCAGAGAGCCTTCCTTGGCCAGGCTCATGGTTCGTCCTGAAGGCTTCACACCTGCCTGGGAGGCCCCTGTATGAGGGGTGGTCTTCTTTTCTTTTGCAGGAAAGGCGGCTGTAAGGGTTTGATGGTTGATGACGATGCCACGCTTCTGACGCCCCTCCAGCACCCAGGCCATCGCATTTCCCCAAACACACTTTATTTGGATTTCGCCCACTTGCTCCTGATGTTTTCAGCACCATCCAGGCCGCCACGCTGCACCCATCATCATGGCTCCTCATGACCTTGATTAATGTCCTTGTCCCTGAAGATTTTGCCAGTTCTCGCCAGTGCTGGCCAGAGGGTCTGTAGACTTCCCTGTCTGGGCTTTGCGAGGTTGGCACGGCACTGGGGAGGAAGGCACGGAGGTGACACGCCACCTTGGTCCCTCATCCGTGGGGTGTGCTGCGTCTGTGGGGGGCATCGCTGGCCAGGATCTGCCAAGGTAGGTTGCGCATTGTCTTGTGTCCATACTGTTCGGGGGGCTCCATGCACACAGCAGCCCACACTTGCCTATGCTGTGGGGGAGTCGAGGCGCCTCTGCCACCCAGCACCTCTGTGTACTCTGTGTTCCGGGCGGAAACGCCAGGACTTGAGGGCAACGTGTCTCACTCGGGGCTGTAATCCAAGCCATGCCTGGTCCAGGGCTGCCACATCTGGTTGGCAGCCACATGCCATGATTCTTGGGGACCACAACCAAGACGCATGCCACTTCTACTGGTGACCATCTGTCTGAGGCATGGGGCACAGCCCTCTGAGAGCTCAGAGACTGCTGGGAAGATGAGAAGCACCCGTGGGCCCAGTGCAGAGGCTGCGTCCAAGGCTCACGCCCACCCTTGCTTTCCAAGCCCCACAGTGCTGCGGAAGGAAGCCCCCCATCAGCCCCAGGAGGGAGACTTCAGCAAGCCAGTGAGCAGGTGCGTGAGGAGAACGGACCCATCCGCTGACCCCTGGGAGCTGCTGGCTGCATTTGCTGAGAAGGGGCGTCCTCCAACAGCCACCCCACGCTGCAAGGAGACCAGAGAGCAGTCCTCGCCATGTCCTCTTAACGCGCGAGCATCTTCAGGTGGCGTCTGTCAGAGGGGCTGCATCCCATCCCTCCACACCAGGCGCTGGCTTCTCACACCCACGGAGGCGTGGGGGGCACTCAGGCCCCACAGGAGGGCTTCCTGTGGCAGCTCTGGATCTTCCCTGGCTTGCTGACGCCGCCTCATCCTCCTCCTCCTCCTGCTCCTCCTCATGCTCCTGCTCCTCCTGCTCCTCCTCCTCCTCCTGCTCCTCCTCATGCTCCTGCTCCTCCTGCTCCTCCTGCTCCTCCTCATGCTCCTGCTCCTCCTGCTCCTCCTCCTCCTCCTGCTCCTCCTCCTCCTGCTCCTCCTCCTCCTCTTCCTCCTGCTCCTCCTCCTGCTCCTCCTCTTCCTCCTCCTGCTCCTCCTCCTGCTCCTCCTCCTGCTCCTCCTCCTCCTCCTGCTCCTCCTCCTCCTGCTCCTCCTCCTCCTCTTGTTCCTCCTGCTCCTCCTGCTCCTCCTTCTCCTGCTCCTCTTGCTCCTCTTCCTCCTCTTGTTCCTCCTCTTCCTCCTGCTCCTCCTCCTCCTCCTGCTCCTCCTCCTCCTCTTGTTCCTCCTGCTCCTCCTCCTGCTCCTCCTTCTCCTGCTCCTCTTGCTCCTCTTCCTCCTCTTGTTCCTCCTCCTCCTCCTGCTCCTCCTTCTCCTGCTCCTCTTGCTCCTCTTCCTCCTCTTGTTCCTCCTCCTCCTCCTGCTCCTCCTCCTCCTCCTGCTCCTCCTCCTCCTCTTGTTCCTCCTGCTCCTCCTGCTCCTCCTTCTCCTGCTCCTCCTCCTCTTGCTCGTCCTCCTGCTCCTCCTCCTCCTCCTCTCCTCTCCTCCTCCTCCTCTTACTTCTCTTCCCCCTCCTCTCTTCTCCTCTCCTCTTCCTCTTCCTCCTCCTCTTCATCCTTACCCTCCTCGTCCTCCTTCTCCTCCTCCTCTCTTCTCCTCTCCTCTTCCTCCTCCTCTTCTTCCTCTTCCAAGGCTGTGAACTCTGGCAGATGAGGGCTCCCCTTGTGACCTCACTTTTCCTCCAGCACACTAAAGTAGCATCCCCAAATGCAGTTATGTGGGGGGGACATACAATTCGGTTCTACAGAAGGCCTGGGATACCCATTCCCAGTGTGATTCTTATGTAGGTGCCCATGGGGACAAGGATGGTGGGTGGGTCTGAATCTTGGAAAGAGCCTGGCGGGGGAGAGGGGTGGGGGGGAGCCACCTAGGGGGAGCCCTGGCTCTGCTGGAGAGTCCGGGGCTGGGGTGTCACATCGCTGTGTCACATGGCCGCCTACACTTCGACTCCAGCCCCTCCAACACTCCCACTCGCAGCTGGAGAAGGAATGAGGCACGGCCCTGGGCACGGAATGTGGGTGCTCAAGGGTCTCTCGGCGTGGAGCCACTCCCCCCAGCTGCTCTCCACAAGCCCCGTACTTTCCTTCCAGGAGCACGGACACACCACCGACAAGAACAGGGCCGGACGCACAGACGCACACGAGGAGCACAGGCATGAGACACAGGGCTCTGAAGCCATGCGGTGACGCGGACAAGCAACTCTGCCCGCACGCTGCGGGCCTTACCTCGGAAGTAGGGGATGTAATGATGTCTGAACACGGAGGTAGGGCTTGGGTGTTGGGACAGGGACAGGCAGCTACTGGTACCAACACTCGCAGTACCAGCTGCGGGCGACAGAGAGCAGTCAGTAACCCCGGGCTCCCTCACCCCAGAGCCACCACACAGTCCTGGCCCCACTCCCCCCAGGAGCCGCGTCCTGGGGCACCTGCAGGGGGTCACCCAGCAGGCTGTGGGTCACCCTCTTCCAGGCGGGGCAGGAGATGCTGCCTCTGGCCGCAGGGCTGCCCGGAGGACCGTCCTGACCGTGGCTCACTTCGGGGTGTCCTCGAGATGAAGGACATGTGGAGGGCAGCTGCCAGAGGTCAGGGAGTGGTCTGTCACCTGCATCGTCATGGACCTCACAGGCCCAGACACAAGGTCAAATCACAGTGAACCTCGGGGGAAGGCTCAGAAAGTGCCGCCCACTGCCGACTCGCCTGCACACCTGCTCGCCCACCCACTCAGTCACCACTAAGTCATTCACAACTCACCCGTTCACTCATTCATTCATCCACTCGCCCTCTCGTTAAGTCGGTCGCTGGTTCATTCACTCCAATTCATTCTCTCACTCATTGGCTCACTCATTCATTCATTCACTCGCCCTCTCATTAAATCAGTCGCTGGTTCATTCACTCCAATTCATTCTCTCACTCATTGGCTCACTCATTCATTCATTCATTCATTCATTCATATATCCACTCACTCATTCACTCGCCCAGCCACAGGGTCACCCACTCGCTCGCGCAACCATTCCCACAGTCTCTCTCACCCTTTCTGAGCACTTGTGGAGCAAACGTACCAGGTGCGTAGCAAGGAGTCAATGAAAATGACTGCAAATGAGTGAGCTCTGATTTTTCCACAAAGTTTGCAAAACTGAGAGCTGCGGTCCATGGGTGGGAAAATAGGGTCATGCACAGCTGGCCAGGAAAGAAGCAGCTTGGAAAAATCTATCCAAAAGGTAATGCCCGTGGCTTTGGCACCCGATGGAATAATGAGCTCCAAGCGAGGGGAGGCGATGCAAGCTGGGTGCGGGGGGCAGGGTGGGGGGACAAAGGCCCTGAGAAGGCTGTCTCCCAGATGGGAGGGGCCAGGGGCTCCTCCCAGTCCCCTCATAACTGTCTCTATGGTCATCAATGGAGCAACAGGTCGAGCCTTAACATTCCGACCTCAGGCCGTGGCCGCTGAATGACCCCACAGCTCGTCTCCCACTGGACTCGGAATGGGCTGCATCTGTTCTCTCGCCCGTGTGATCCCCCCAGCAGTTCTGACTGCCATGGGAGCCCACCGTGGGAGCCCACCGTGGGTGCTGTGCCTGCGCCTCCGCTCCACGCGTTCCTGCAGCCGCCTCTGCCCAGCACGGATGGTCTTTCCCCGGTGTGCTGACCCACCCACCAGTGCTCCATCTGCACATGCTCTTTGCATCAAGGGGCCGCCGAGTGTGGGTCGAAGCAGCGAGTTGTAAGGCATCAACGAGGGTCAAGGGAAGTGGGGTGGGGGGCCGAGTACCTGGGCGGCTGTAGTGCTGGGGTGACCGTGACGTTGGGGTATAGCGCCCGAGGCTGACGGAGCCTGCCGAGCTGGGGCTGGAGGTCCGGCATTGCTTGTAGGACCGGTCGTCCTGATCCCCCTGGGTAGAAGACAGCGTGTGAGCTCCCGGGCAGAAGCAATGCCAAGCCCCGCCTGCCCCACCACGTTTGCACCCAGGCCCCAGAGACTCATGCAACCTGGCCCCAAGACTTCGGTCCCCGCACCTGCTACAGCCCTCTGGGGGAACAGGCAGGGCCTTGCCATGCGGGACTCGCCCCTCGGCCTGAGCAGGGTCCCCAAGCCCACAGAATACTGGCCCCTTCTGGCCATATGTCCTGGCTGTGGGACTTCTGGGGTGGGGTGGAACGACCGACCCCTACCTAAATCCTTCCATCCCCTTCCCACCTGACCCTTCCCAGCACCCCAGCTTCTGGGAACAGAGTAAGGATCACTGAGATCCCCCAGTTCCGAGTGCTCCTCCTAAGTGAGGGGGCTCCAGGTGCTCTGGGGCACCTTCAGAAGGTACCCCTTGGGAGTCAGCCCAGCCAACAAGACCTGTAAGCACTGACAACACAGTCCCCACCAAGCAAGAAGGGGGTGCGCTGCTGGAAGAGGCCGGAGCAGGTGGCAGCAGCATGAGATGGCGTGGCACGTGGCATGAGGATAGCTGACCTGATGGCCTGGGTCATGCCAGCCCCTGCCCCACCATGGACACTATTGCAGCCCCTCATGACTCTGCTAGGGACGCACAGGGATCTGGTCTGGCGGACATGGCTACCCTGGTCATCCTTAGCTTGCCTGCAGTCCTAATTCCACGCCTCCCCTGAGCCTCAAACCACCCCGGCTCAAGTCCCCTCTCTCCTCGGCCCCCTAGAACCCGGGGGCCTTGGCACGGCCCTGTTGGCCTTACACTGAGCCTCTCGACTCAGGGCTTGCTGGCGAATGTGGGCAGAGGAGCCCAGTGGGCAGGGTCACTGGCACGCCGAGTGTCCAGTGCCCGGATACGAGGGTGTGCTCTCCGAGGCGGCTGTCGAGCGGCAGCAAGGCCCACCCGGGCCCCGGGCGCCGTTTCCAAGGACACAGGCTGAGAAGCCCGTGGGACCTGATGGAGCCTCTGTGGCAGAGCCGCTTCTGAAGCTGCAAGGAGCAGGCCTAGGTCAGGGGAAAGGACTGACCCTGAGGCTGAACTGGGAGATCCCCCAGGGACAAGGAGGGCAAGGGGCCAATATCCCCAGGGAGAGGGGCTGAGGCCCTGGGGACCACCCCTGTCTGACGGGAGGCCTGCAAGGCCTGCCACCTCCTGTTGGCCCAGCAAGGGGTTTGCAGTCCAACTTGGAGACCAGGCTCACTCTAAAAGCGGGCTTGGTCTCTGGCAGACCCCAGCCTCATCCCTCCCTGTTGGGCTCCATTGGGGAAACCTGGTGGTAAAGCTGGCTTGGCACATTAGTGGCCTCTGTGTGCTGGCAGTTTAAGGGGCACCAGATAACAGGCTCGAGGGCACCTCTTCTGAGCAGGTGGTCTTGAATGTGGGGAAGGGGACAATGGTAGGCGCGGGCTCTGGCCTGCCAGCAGGCTGGGATCCCCTGTCTCTTCCTATCTGACTTATGACCACAGAAGTTATCTGACATCGCTGTCTCCATTTCTCCAATGATAAAGTGGGGTTTGAGCTGGGGTAAAAGCCCTTTGTGGAAAGAGTTTGTAACCGTGTCTAGCACAAAGCGACAGCTCCAACCTATGCTGTTAGAATCTCTGTCCCGGGCGGCCGTGACAGGCCCCTCGGAGCCAGCAGGCTGTGCAGTCTGGAGTCACGCTCTGCCTCCCCCATTGGCTGTGAGGAACTGGTAAGTCCCCGACTGCTAACGTGGGGTTTATTTGATAGACAGGCATTCACCATGTTCCCCTCCAGGGTATCCTGCCAGGGGAGCGTGCGGCGGGCCCCGGCTGACCCAGGGAAGCCATGACCCAGGCCGAGATCTCGGCGACACCACACCCCAGGCATTCACGAGGGCCGGCTGCACACGACAGGGGCAGACATGCAGATGAGACGTGGTTATAAAAACGACCAGCGCAGAGGAGGCGCGGCTGCAGCCTCAGCACTGTGGCCGGCCCAGGGCCCTGTGGATGGCGCTGGTCGTCTCTATAAGGGCATGGGCGGCAGCACCGCGATCACACAGGGCGCAGGCGTGGGAGGGGGTTACCTCAGTCGGCGTTGGCGAGAGCAACTGAGGCCACTGTGGACACAATAGAGCGGCCTGTTAGTGTGCGACACCGGCACCTACTTTGGGGCGAGGACCGCTAAGTAACCAGCAGGTGACATGGGTGCCCACCGACTTGGCGCTGCTGGGCCTGGCTCCTCCCTCTTGGCCCATCGGCTCCCCCAGGGCCCCTCACAGAGCACGGCCTCAAAACAACGCTGCTGGCAGCTCAGAGACCACTGGGGCAGCGCCCCGTGAGCCCGCCCCTTCAGTGTCCCTGGAGAGGATGGATTGGAGAGCTGCAAAACGTGAGTGTGGCTGGGGCCACAGGCTGGGTAAGAGTGGGGGGAAGGCTCATGTGAGTCCTTGCTGCACCTCTCGTGGCCTTGACTCCGCAGCCGCAGACGGGAATGTTAATTCCCAGGGACCAGGGCTGCACAGAAATGAAGACCCCTCTCTGCAGAGTGGGATGACCTGAGGGACGCTGCGGCCCGCCTGACAAGTGTCCCGGGGATGCGTCTCCTGAGGCGGCTCCAAGCCTCGAGAGGAGGAAGAGTCTCAGAGCAGCCGCCCTTCTGCAGGACGGCTGGACGCTCGACGAGGGGCAGGGTGGACAGAAGGACAAACCTGTGTCAGAGCAGGTGCCCGGAGGTGACTCCCAAGTCACATGCACGCCCCTCCTGCCCTGCAGCCCCTGCCATCCGAGGGACAGTGGTGGTGTTAGGAATCGTTTGGAGTCCACATGTACCCTGCCGTGGGTCTCAGGTGCTGAAAGACGCTCCGAGAAGCTCACATCGGATCACGCGTCTGTGGACAGGAGGAGCGTGCCCACAGCCCTCTGCTGTCGCTGACGCTCACCTATTCACTTGGGCTTCCCAGTGTGGCTTCCTGAGGCCCATGCAGGGAGACTGGCACTACCAGGAAGGGACCTGCTGGCACTCCAGGGTCCAGCAGAGTAGGCCTGAACCCAGCTCTCAGGTACACAAGGGAAGAAGACAAGCCAAGGGAAGAGTGGTATTTGAGGGGGGAGGTCTGGCTATGGGTCTTGGAGGGGCAGTTAGATTGCCTGACTTCTCACCCTTTCTGGGTGCCAGATGTGGGTGGGTGTACCCACAGCCAGCATGGGCACGTGATGAGTGGTGCACTGGGCTGTCCCTCTCTCCCCTCACAGCCATCACCAGGCCATCACTGGCTGCCCGAGGCTCAGCGCATCAGGAGCGCCACCTGCTGGACACCTGTCTTCTCTCCACGCTTAGCTCAGCATGCCCATCAGCAGCAGGGCCAGCTGGGCATGGTGGTAACTAACCCCCTGCCTACAGGGCACCCTGGGTCTTGGCTTCCCAAGGGGTCTCACGGACACCACAGAATGAGGTCCTGTGGGGAATGCATCTGGAAGGACCATTTCCCGGCCCCGGGCGAGCGCTGGTCCAGGCCCCACGGCAGCCACATTTGCACTGAGCCCAATAGCAGCTCCAGGATAAAGGTTGTCTGAACGGGTTGCCTGAGTGTCTGTGGGTTGTCTGAGCAGAGGGACAGACGAAGCTGTCCATTTGCAGGAACGCCGGAGGTCACGACCCAAGGTCAACTAGCGAGGGGATGGACGGACGGGAACCACAGAACCAGGAACCACAGAGGAGCTGTGGGGACGGACGGGAACCACAGAGGAGCTGTGGGGAGTGCGGTCACGAGCGTGGTCCACAGCAAAACGCGCTTCCTGTGCTCAGCACCCGGAAATCCAGAGACTCTCCCCAAACCCCAGCCTGCCTGCTTCCTGTTCCACTTAGCGCTGTCAGAGGCTCTCTGAGGGGGCGTCTCGGACTGGACGGCACTGCCAGGGACGTGCGCCAGACAGCTCATGTGTGGCTGAAAAATTGGGAGCTGTGGTGACCTCTGCACACTGCCACAAGGGCCTCCCACGGACCCGGCGGGCCCGCGGGGCAGCATGGGGCAAGCCGCACCTCGCCGTAGCTCTGCCTGTCTCCCGTGTTCGAGTGGCTGATGTAGGGTGAGTAGGAGATCATGTCCGGGCGGTCGATGTTGTAGATGGCCTTGCTTCTGGGCAGAGCAGCCAAGTCCCTGTAGTCGAGGATCTCATCGCCGAGCTTTGCCTGACAGAGAGCAGGGAGGGGCGGTGAGGATGGGGGGGCCGCCGCAGCCGCGGAAGAGGGTGCTCAGGACCCCAGGGCTCCAGCCTCCACCAGGGTGGAGCCGGGATTCAGAGCCAACAGCCTGACACAGAGATGGCCTTGGGGCCAGAGGTCAAGGCTGTGATGTGTTGGTTGACAAAGGGACTGACAGAAAGTAAGACAGTCTGTGGCCCAAATAGGCACACGAAGAACAGGCGCATGGCAGGCACCGCCAGCACATCACATGCATGCATACAGTGGGCCCACACAGGTGTGCCTGTGCACATCTATGTACACCTACACTGAGCCTGTCGGAGATAACGGGGAGATGCGTCCACTCTTGTGCCTGCTCCCTCACACCAGCACACACTTGCCCACCCTTACACACAGCCCCCTGTGCTGTCACAATTGTTGCTTACCAGGACTCGCTCTTACACACTGGTAAGAGGATCCACACAGTCAAACCTGCAATAAGGACACACTTACATGCCCCAAATGATGACCCAGTCAATCCTGCATGTGTGTGCACATATACCAAATAAGGACCCACTCAGTCAAACTGGCATGTGTACACACACACACACACACACAGTCAAGCCTACATGTATGTGTACAACATCCACACCCACTCCAAATGGGGACCTGCACATTCACATATTCTTGTAGCATTTCTGACCGCAGGCAGTCAGTCAACAGCAAAATGCCTGGCACTCAGGATGCTGGGATGTGACCTCAGCTGCTTGTGACCCTGGCCCATGAGGACGTCAGCAGTCGCCCTTGCTGGTTCAGTTCAGCCACTCAGCTGTCCCCCCAGGAGAGCACGCACACAGGCTGGGTGTGCGGCCCTGGGTCTCCTTAACTCTGGACCACTGACCGGGCCTTGTCCACACAGATGCTCTGGAGAGGGCCCTGCCGGCTGCAGTGGGAAATCCCGAGACCCGTGCTCCCAGGTCACGAGGACACTGCACTTTTTCACACTTGCTTTGTGTCCTGACCCAGCCCGACGATACCCGGACAGGAGGCCAATCCTTGAGCAGAAGGCCAGCCCTACAGTGCCCGCATAGGTCAGCCCCACAGTGCTCGCATAGGTCAGCCCCACAGCGTCCACATAGGTCAGCCCTACAGTGCCCGCATAGGAGGCCAGCCCTACAGTGCCTGCATAGGAGGCCAGCCCCACAGTGCCCACATAGGAGGCCAGCCTGGCAGTGCCTGGGCAGGAGGCCAGCAGGCATGGAGACCTAACCCCTATCCTAACCCTAACCCCATCTGCAGGGATGTGATGCACAGCCTGCATGATGCCAACATCCCAGCAGCTGCCTGCCACAAACCCCTCACAGGGGGCCAAGCAGTCTTGCTGAGCTACCTTTGGCCCCTCTACTCAGAGGCTTCGATAGTTCCCATGACAACAATCTATGCTTTCTATTTGACAGAGCTATCAGTGTGTGTGCTCTCTAGGCTTCCCACACTCCATGCAGCAAAACAAACGCGAGTAGACCACACAGGATGCGGCCCATGGGATACGCTGCAGCCGGCTATTTCACACGGCATCAGGCTGGCTTTCACACTGCGCCGTTCCCAAGGCCAGACAAACAGCAAAGCGCTGTGAGCACCGTAGGCTCCCACTGCGAGGCAGTAAGTCCACATACTGTGAGAGGAGCGGCTTCAGGGGCGCTCCACGGGCCTCTGGCGGGATAACCAGCCCGGGTCTTCTCCTGGCTGCTGCCATCAGAGCGCGAGGGGGGCCCAGCACCCCGTCTGCTCTGGGAAGTGCTACTGTGACAAAGAAACCAAGGAGTGGGGTGTCAGGGATGTGACTTGCATAGCGCTTGCCACGCGTGCACAAAATTGCGAAGGCAGAGGTGGGGGAAGGCAGAAGGTCAAGGTCACCCCGGCCGTGGTGCAAGTGTGCAGCTGGCTTGGAGCACGAGAGACCCTGTCTCTGAAAACAAAAGCAGGGAACTGGATTACCCTAGAGGCCCAGCCACCACTAGCAGCCACAGCTGAACATGTCTTCTACTGATGACGAGGGCGGGGCACAGACGCACACAGGCCTCTCCGTGAGGACACCAGCTGCAAGTCAAGAGACAGGCGGAGGAAGGAGCAGCCCCGTCCCAGAGTGCGGGAGTCTGGCTGGGGGCCTGGGTCTTGGCCTAGCAGGCCTGGAAGAGAGTGAGGTGGTAATGGTGCTGGCAAGAGTGTCCCCGGCCCTGCTGCACCGAGAGGTGTGCCCGTGACCTCCAGCTGTGCCCGTGACGTCCAAGCTGTGCCCGTGACGTCCAAGCTGTGCCCGTGACCCCAGGCTGTGCCCGTGACCTCCAGCCTGTGCCCGTGACCTCCAGCCTGTGCCCATGAGCCCAGCCTGTGCCCGTGACGTCCAAGCTGTGCCCGTGACCTCAGGCTGGGACATGCCTCTGGGAGCCCTGGGGCCCAGAAGCACCGAGAGGAAACACCTTGCCCACGGCGCATAGCCAGCCTGCAGATCCCACGTGTGCAGACTGAATCTCAGAGCAGGTGTCCCCAAAGGGCCCTAGTGCCTTTGCGCTCTACATTGGACACACCCCGGGAAAGAATGCTTGCTCTTACCAGAATGACCCTGTCAATCATCCAGGACACCTCGTGGAGAGCCAACACCCCCCCAGTGCTGCAGAAGACCAAGGGCTGGGGACAGAAGTGACCTGTCCATCACCTGCCTTCTTGCCAGCCCTGGGCTCCTTTCGTCTTGTGCCTTGGGACTCTTTTGATGACAAAGCCTAGCACTCACACAGGTAATGCTGTTAGATAATAACACCATCTCTGACTCGTCACCATGGATACCTCTTGCATGATTCACTACAAAAACTTGTTGAGAAAGTTCCAATTATTCTCTCTCTCGCATATGCATAAATATATGAATATGCAGTCACACACTTGTGTTTGTACATGCATGTACACATACACATGTCCAAAAGCATACCCATGCACACATACACACACACACACACACAGAGACACACACAAAGAGAGAGAGACATACACACAGAGACATAGACACACACCAGCAAAAATAAGGTCACAGACCCCCTGTCCCCAGAGTGGTTCTTGGGGGAAAGCAGGGTTGGGTCAACCCTGAAGTCCACAGCCCCCTCTGCCCTGTGGTGCCCACACTGGCAGCGCTCAGCAGACTCATGAAATGGACTCCGTTATGATCCCAGCCACCCTCTCCTGAAGTCATGGCATCTCTACAGGGCCCCACTCACATAGATCACACGGCTTGGGGACCCCGAGGTGCTGGAGGCAGGCGCGGAGACGATGCTCTCGGAGGAAGTCCTGGTTTCCTAGAACAGAGGGTGGAGCCTGAGTGGGGAGCACGGGAAAGCCAGAGCAGCTGGGGCGTGGAGGGTGAATGGTCCCTCGGGAACAAACAGCCAGGCTTGGGTCAGACGCAGTCAAACGACACAGGGACCACGGGCGACAGGGGAAGGACTGTGTGCTGACACACACTGGAGCATTCCCAGGGTCTCAGAGGCATGATGGGGGGTGATCTGTGTCTCTGGGGCTGAGGCCGGCTGGGCGTGTCCAGCAGCCCCTCAAGTTCCACGACACAAGGGGTCTTTCTCACTCACGGTCCTGTGGTTTAGACACATGCACGGCGTGTCCGGCCCCCCACGTCTCCTTGGTCAGCAACTGTCCCCCAGCCCCACTCTGCAGCCACACTGTCCGTACCCCCGACCTGCCCCCAACCTCCTCGACCCTCCCCCTGGACTCGGCTCTCTGAGGTCAGTGCTGCGGACTGTGTGATGCCACTGACATGCCGTCAGCTGGCCCTGGGCTCGCGGCTGCTGTGGCCTGGAGACCCCTTCTTCTCCTTCTACAGCCTGCAGCCCCTGGAGACCCCTTCTTCTCCTTCTACAGCCTGCAGCCCCTGGAGACCCCTTCTTCTCCTTCTACAGCCTGCAGCCCCTGCCTCGCCTGCAGGGATGGCCCCACACCCCACTGCTCTGCACCCCTGTCCTGGCCCAGACCTCACCCCGGATCCTCACCCATCTTCTCTCCCATGCTTCCTGCCACCCCACCTGACAGACATACACATCCACCAGGTACCCCGTTTGTCAGGACTTGAACTCCCCTCTGCTCTAGCCCCACATCTTTACTGAGCCTAACTGAAGACCCACCCTTCCACACTCTCTGCCTCAGTTTCCCAGAAGGCTCTTCCTGCCTCTCCCATCACCCCCTGCCATGAGTCAGGGCCCAAGTTGGGCTCCCCAAATTCCTATGTTGAGACCTCACCCCATGACCTCAAAGTGTGTCTGTGTGAAGACAGGTCTTCCCTGGGTCACTATGCTGACCTGTCTGGTGTTCTGCAAAGCATGTGTGTGCACGTGCACACATACACATGTGCACACACACACGTGTGCGTGCACACAGAATGAGCGAGTGAGGACATGGGAGGATGTCGGTGTGGCTACGAGCTGACAAGCAGCCTCACGAGGAGCCGGCTCCGCCTTGGTCACAGCCAGGCCTCGCCCCTCCTCAGTGCCCAGCAAAGTCCTCCGCTTTTGAGGCCCCCCAGCTAGGGGACTGCACGCAGCTCTGAAGATGCAGCCGCCTGGGTGCAGAGGAGACCTCCGCGCCCGAGCTCCCCCTGCGGCCAGCACCGCAGCAGCAGGGACCAGTGGACACGGATCGCAAGTCACGCACAGCGGCGGGAGGCATGAACCTGTAAGGCACAGAACGAGGCGCCCGGGCAGGCCTGGCTGCAGGCGGGGCTGTGCCTCTAGATGGGGGAGAGGAGGGATGACATGACGCTCATGCCCAGCTCGGCCTGGTCACTGTCGCCCCCTTTGCAGGTGCTGTGCTCTGCGCCCTCCTTGGCCCCCTCAGCCTACAGCTGCACCGACAGGTGCCAACCCCGCGACCCACCCCACGCCTGAGAGCTCGGGCTTCTGAAGCTGACGGGACAGGGTTGCCTCACAAGGCTCTCTGCCCGAGGCCTGGGCAGCCACCCGCTTGACGTGACTGCAAGCTGTCTGAGAGAAGGCGGCCCCCTCGTGTCCTGTAAGGTGGCGGGGGGGTTGCTCTTCTGGTGCGCCCTGTGGGCAGGCAGGTGCAGTGCTCCACTGACCCCGAGGGTGCCGCATGGTCAGGCACTGAAAACGCCGGGTGGGGCTCAGCCTCCTCTGTGACGTGCAGTGTCCACTTGGGGCCTGCTGCTCCTGCAGTGGCCCATAGGGGGCCTTGTTCTGCGCTGCAGACCGGCGTGGAGACCACGCAGTCGCTCACCGAGTGTACCCGAGAATATCCCAGCAAGCCTCACTCAGCGGAGGAGGGGCATTCCCAGCCTCGTGTGCCAGGGCGCACCTCGAACTCACTGCCCGGCCTCTGCCAAGGAGGCAGGAGAGGAGCTGAGCGAGGGTCCCAGCGTGAGGAGACGGGCATCTGACTGCCCCAAGGAGCCGCACAGGGACCCTCAGCCTTCTTCAAACTCTCTTAGGACCACGGCGAACTGCCTCCTTCCCCCCAGAGAGATAGGAGGAGGGATCGGAGCTCACAGCCTCAGGTCTGGGAAGCGGCTGTTCTGGTCACAGCCAGAACACCCTAGTCTCTCTCACACTGATGCTGGAGCCTGCTCACCTCTGTGCTAATGTTGAGGGACTGGTCCCAGAGAGGGTGAGTGACTTGCCTCAGGCCACACAGCTGGGAAGTGGCAGATTTCAGCACCAAGGCCGGCTCCCCCAAGCAATGTTCACTCCCATGCACAGCCCCGCTGCGCTGGTCCTCCTGGATACGGGAGCCCTCTTCATCTTCATCACTGATCAGGGGCCAAGCTCAGGGGTGTCCACATCTAACTCCTCTCTCTCTCTCTCTCTCTCTCTCTGTATGTGCACGTGTGCTTTTATGTGTACTATGGCACTCAAGTGTATGTGCCTTCGGAGACCCAAGGGTAACCTGGAGCCATCCTGGACTGCTCTTGCATCTTACTGCTTTGCTCTGGGGTTTCCCAGGCTCCATCTTCCAGGGTCAGAGTTACAGGTGGCCGCCATATGAGTCTGACATTTTTCACGTGTGATCTGGGAACCCAAATTCAGGCCTTTTGCTTGGGAGGCAAAGTCTTTAAGCACTAAGCCCTGTCCCGGCCCCTAACACCCAGTTCTTAGGAGGTTCCTAAAGCCCAAGCAGGGCTGAGCAGCAAACCTTGGCCCTGGGGTCCCACTCGGGCAACACAGGCTGCTCGAGCCATTCTGTCCAACACTGCAGACAAGGCCCCCCTCACAGACGCCGGGGTTCCAAGCACTCAGGCTCCAGCGCACACGGTGGGCGTCTGGTGCTGTTCTGAGAACCACACGATGCCCACAGGACTGGAAGCCAGGACTGCGTCTGCCGAGGTCCGGTGGGCATCAGCTGGATGCTCAGGGATATGTAACCCAGCGCTGTCCCCCGCAGGCTGGGTCCCAGCCCGCAGCGGAGAAGCGCCCATAGAATCAGGGTTCCCTGCAGCCAGCAGAAGGCACGAGGGAGCTGCGGGCACAGAGAAACGCTTGTTAAGGAACCTGCTGAGCCCCAGGCAGCAAAGCCACTTGTCATCTAGGCCACAGGGGCAGGAGGGTCACCTCCTTGGCAGCAGGTTTCAGAGGCACCAGCGCCAGGGCCACCTCCATGCTACGTCCTCGGCCAGACAGCCAACCCCAGCTGGCCTGGCTTGCCTGACGCTGCTGACTGACGCCGGAGCTGCACCGGGGCCCGACATCCCTGGCTCACGGGAGGCCGCGCCAGCCCTGGCACAGCTCCAAGAGGGCAGCTGGTCCCAGTCTGCACAGCCTCTGTTCCATGTTTCTAAAACGCTAGTTTCAAAAGCCCAGGAAGCCCCGCCCACCAGCACGGCCCCGGAAAACAAGGCTGCCTTCTTCCCTAGCCCGGCGGCACCCAGCCTGCAGGGCCTCCCAGCCGGCCGGGAAACAGAGGAAATGAAGGCTGCCACCTCCGGCAGCTGGCATGGACCATCTTGCCCTGGCTGTGGTCAGCTGCCCTCCCTTTGTGAGCTCTGCCCAGACTCAGGACACGATTCTGCCCTGCGTACATGCGCACGTGACAGTGAGTGGGGCCTCGGGGTGTGCAGGGCCTTGGGGTAGCAAGGGGGACTCCAGAGGCAGAGGATTGGGCCCAGTGGCCACAGATCACGGCCAAGGCTGAGGCTGTCCTGGGTGGAAGTTATGGTTGGCTGAGGGAATCAACCCACCCGGGCCGCGGCTGATGAGGACACTGCCTGCAACATCCTCTTGCTTAGCGGCTGCTGCCCGTGAGAACCACGGCAGGGTCTGACACTATGTCCGTGCTGCGACTGTGGGAGCAGAATAATGAGAGCCCCTCGGGTCCAAGCTCCCCCCAGGCACATGCGGATCTGCGGAAGGGACCTGGGGATCCGGGGAGCAGCCAAGCTCCCTGCAGCCCGCGGCCTTCCCAGCCGCTCTGTGTGGCGCCCCCCAGTCTGCCTGTCCTCCTGCTCCTCTTCTTCTTCCTCCTCCTCTTCCTCTTCTTTCTCTTCCTTTAGCTGCTCTGGGGTCTTTCTTCTGTTCTGCACCCTAACTGTCCAGCAAGGAGCCCCACATTGGCCACCACGCGAGCTTAGCTCCCTGAGGTTCCCCTTGCTGTTTCCTTTCCTCTAGGGGTGGCCGCCGCCTTCTCTAGAACATGAGTCACTCAGCCTCTCCAAGGGCCCAGTGTAGACAGGCCCGAGGGTGACAAGCCTGGTTCAGTTCACCCTGGGTAGGGGAAGAGGCCACCTGCCCACATGCCACTAGCCAGACAGGGCTCCGCCCCCTGCACTGCCACGGAGAAGGACTCGGCTGAGCCGGAAGGAACGGCATTTGCAAAGCGCAGCGGTGGGCAGAGGTGCCCAGCTTGAACAGCTGCCCAGCCTCCTCAGCCCCCGAGCTGCTGACCTGCTTCAGGGCCTCCATGCGGCCTCCGGCTCCCCTGAGACCTCGCAGTGAGCCCCCTCCCGCAGCAGTCAGTCCACAGCTCACCCCCGCATCCCTCTGCACTTGGCGGTCTGCGGCCCTCCTCTGACACCCAGGCCACGGAGCAGCTGTCTCCTGGGGCCTTGTTCCTGGTGGGTCCTGGTGCCTGGTGCCCAGCAGAATGTCTGTGGGGTCCAGAACCTGATCCTGCCTAGAGACTGGCTTTGCCCTCAGGTCCCAGGAGGCCCTGTCCATCTCAGCCACAGCTGACCAGGGAAGGGCTGGCCGTGCCTGACCCTCTCAGGGTGGGGTAGCCAAGCCAAGGAGACCGATCCGAGCCCTCGGGCAGGAGCTTCAAGGCACATAGATCAGCACGTCTGCCAGGGTCCATCATCCCGTTTTGCCCCATTCTTGGGCATCAAACTTGCCTGGTTGGCAGCACTCTGTGGCCTGTCCAGCAGCCATGCAGGACAGTGACAACCTGACTCCATAGGGGAGGACACTGAGAGCTCTGTGCCAGCCCCTGGGCTGAACCCCACCCTCTTCCTCTGGCTGCTCTGACGACCATGCTCCCTACGACTGAGCCCCACCCTCTTCCTCCGGCTGCTCTGATGAACCGTCCTCCTCTTAAGAGCTGTGCCCAAGTGCAACCAGCTCACTGAGGACACAGGAACTGTCCAGCCCTGGGGCAGCTCATTGAAGACGTGGGAACTGTCCAGTCCTGGGGCAGCTCACTGAGGACGCGGGGACTGTCTACCCCTGGGGCAGCTCACGGAGAACGTGGGAACTGTCTAGCCCTGGGGCAGCTCACGGAGGACGCGGGAACTGTCTAGCCCTGGGGCAGCTCACGGAGGATGCGGGAACTGTCTAGCCCTGGGGCAGCTCACTGAGGACGCAGGAACTGTCCAGCCCTGGGGCAGCTCATTGAGGACGCAGGAACTGTCCAGCCCTGGGGCAGCTCATTGAGGACGCAGGAACTGTCCAGCCCTGGGGTAGCTCACGGAGGACACGGGGACTGTCCGGGCCTGGGGCAGCTCAGGCTCTAGTTCTCTGATGGTTTGGAAACCTTCGCATATGAAGGACCATTCTTGTATTGTCTGCTAAACATTAACGGCCCCCTGTGTTCACAGACTGGACGAGGAGGTCAGCAGGGTCAGGCCACAAAGGTCTCAGGTCCCACTGGCCCTGCTGCTCTAGCTCTGCTGCCCTCCACATCCTGAGCCTGGCTGTCCTCTGCCCAGACTGTTTGAGGAAGCTGCCCCTCTACCTGAGGATGAGCACATATGGAGCGAGATGCGGGCACGCCAGCCAGACCACCAACCTTGCTCTTGTCCTCAGTCCTGGATGCTTGTCGGCATGCTGGGTGCCAGATGGAGGAGCCTACGGAAAAATCCCAGGAGAGAAGGTCAGGAGGAGATGATCAGAGGGGGAGGGGAGATCAAGGAAGGAAGGTCAAGGGGGAGGTCAGAGGGGAGAGGTCGGGGGAAAGGTCAGAGGACAGAGGTCAGAGAATCGTCCCTTGTAGGGTCTGTGTGGAAGGCAGAGGGAGCTGTAGACCTCAGTGGGCGCCGAGCCTTCTCTTTGTGTTGGGTGGCACTGGGCCTGGACACAGGGGTCACAGCCCCTGTGCCCGTAGCTGGCAGCCCAGGAGAGGTCATGAGAAGGGGGCAAACACGTTGCTGCAGGCCGTTCGCTCCCACGGGTAGCGCATGGGGTCCTGGGAAGCCTGGGGTGCCTGATCCAGCCCGCAACTTCAAGGCAAATGCTCCTGACGGCTCCCATAGCCAGGAGGCCACGTGGGTCACGGGACCTTTGCCACAGTGACAGACACTTGTCGGACGCCATCTTCACGGAGTCCAGGTGGAGGGGATAAAGCAAAGGGCTTCAGGTGACCCCAGCAAGGTGGGACTCCAGCACCTCGGGCAGACTGTCCCTCGCTGCACGGTATGGGACATCCGGGGGCTGAGGGGGCAGCCTGGTGTCACGCCCACAGAAAGCCTGCAGGCCTGGCTGCAGGGATCAGTTCAGTCTGGTCTCGTCAAGTGTGTCTTTGTCTGCTGAGAGGAGAAGCCAGCTCGTGCCCCTCCTACACACCCAGCAATGACTGGCCCCGTTGGCTGCGGGCCTGGGCGGAGCGGTCCCACAGACAGCTGCGTGGCCAGCCTGGACCACAGGACCCCTTTCAGGGCTCTTATGCAGGGACTTGGGGACAATGGGCCACAGTAGGGATGAGGGTCCGGTGTGACGTCACCGGGGCAGCCTCAGAATGGGAGCCTGTCTGCCACGGGCTGCGGGGCCTCCGTGTGAGCTCACTCAGCGCCGGTCTACGGACAGTGTGTGACAGATGCAGCTGTCACCGGCTCTGATGCCACCCTGCTCAGCTGTCTCTGGGACCCTAGCAGACAGACTCCCTCAGAGCAAGTGGCCAGGGGGAAATGAAACCTGGACATGAGACTGTCCACTGGCCTCGCCCACACTCATGCCAAGTGCTGGTCCCCGGCCCGCCACACGTGGGAGCTCTGCCACACGTGTCATCTGTCCTGGGGGAGCCAAGTCTCCCGTCCCTGCTGCCCCAGCCCCTGCCCTCCAGCCGTCCTTGCCAACTGCAGGGGGGGGCAGGACTCCTTGTCCCCATCCCAGCCACTGGGCTCGGCTGCCACTCCAGCACCTTCCACTGAGTCTGGCTCTCCAGATGCGCTCTGCCCACCTGTAGCTTCCCACTGCGGCAGGGAGCACTCCTGCCCTGCCCACCGTATCCAGGGAGCACTCCTGCCCTGCCCGCCGTATCCAGGGAGCACTCCTGCCCTGCCCGCCGTATCCAGGGAGCACTCCTGCCCTGCCCGCCGTATCCAGGGAGCACTCCTGCCCTGCCCGCCGTATTCGGGGAGCACTCCTGCCCTGCCCGCCGTATCCAGGAGCACTCCTAGCCTTCTCCAGCAACTGGAGCATCTGCTGTGTCCCAGTCACACGCCAGGGGCGGCTTCTCCTGGAGGGCTGCTCGGGAGGGTGGGCTAGCCCACCCATGCACCTGTCCCTTCCCAGCACTCAGTGACAGAGAGGACTACCATTCAATCCTAGATCACACTTATTCTAGACTAGACCCCTGACCCTTCCTGTCTTAGATCTGCTTAGCACATTTCTAACAAGATTCCCGTAAGTCAGGTGAGTGAGACTCTGTCTCTCTCGGTATCCTCCCCCCCACCATGCTCCTTTGGGGGGGCCTGGATCTGCCCTTAGTAGGGGGCCCCATGCTAGATGCAGGTTTCTCCCAAGGACAGTGAGGGGTCAGAACACACCACCCCTAGGAGTGCCAGGAGTCGTGACACAGGGCGTGCCTGTGGGGCGGATGGCTGGGGGGCAGGGGGTGCTGTGACTACAAAGGAGCCTCATAGCGGGACGTCACATCTACAGGGAACCCCACGTGGGAGACTGCGTCCTCACCCACCAAAGGACAAGGCTGGGTCACCAGGGGTCCCATCAGTGGGAAATGTGAGTCACAGCTAGAGCAGACCGCTCCCCAGCCCACCCCCAAGACATCTCTCCCAGCTCCTTCCTGGTAGCAGCAAATTGGGTATCTCAGTAAAGCCCCCTCCCAAGCTGGCCTCAGTTCTCCCCCCAAGCAGCTGGCCTGAGGCTAACCATCCAGTCAGCCCCCTGTGTGTCTGCCCGCCCGCCCTGCTTCACGGAAAGCGGCCAGCATCAACGGCCTGCTCCGTCCGCTCCCGCCTCGAGGCCTCCTCTGCTCGCTCCCGCCACAGTGAAGGAGCTACGGGAGCCGTGCGGCTCTGACCGACGCTGTTAGGATTTTAACCAGAGCGGGCCGGGATCCGTGACTTGCCCTTGAAGGCTGATCCCTCCCCCCATGTCCACCTCTTCTTGGTCCAGTACTGAGCAGGCTCGTCCCTCCGCCGCAGGAAGCCTCGGCTCACTGCAGCGCGACACAGGAGAGGCCCGGGCCAGGACTCGGGTGGGTCAGACTGAAACGCAGGGACACGGCAGCCATCCTGGGGCATCTCAGGCTCACTGACACCTGTGCTAGTGATACGGCCGTGAGCGGGTCCGTGTGCATGCCAGCTCCCCAGCAGCACTGTGACCACGCCGCGCCATGGGCACCAGCTACCGCGGTCCTCCTGCCATGCATGAAACATCTGGCCACTTACCTTGCAGGTACATCTCCTCGCCCTCGGCAAACATCTGGCCGCACCTGACGCATAGTGCGCAGGAAGGGTGGTAGTGCTTCTCCCCGGCCTGTGGGAGCACAAAGCAGACGTACGTGTTGCCACCTGGGTCAGACGCAGGGTGGGCATCCCAGCCCTGTGCCCACACCCAGGGGAAGCCCGGTCGTGAGTGCGTCAAAGGACCCAGAAACCACAGGAACCCAAGATCCTGCACCACAAAACAGGCAGCGCCCTGGGCCAGTCCAGGCTCTGGGGAAGGCCTGCGAGCCCCAGCTGTCCTGCCCCATCCCTGACCCAGTGTGCAGCGGGCCCCTCCTGGAAGAGCTCTGGGGGCCAGTGTCCAAGGGGGGCCCTGCTCCCCTCACCCCTGCATCTCCCGAGGAGGGGAGGGGCAGAGGATGAAAAGGGACGGGGTGAGGGCGAGAAGGAGGTGATATCAGCCCCCCAGTGAGGAGCAGGGGAGGAAAGTTTCCTCCTTGCATGATTCCTCCGTTTGCACTGTGGGCACCTTCAAGCCCACTGATTCTGAGATGCAGATTTTACACCGAAATGCGAGAACCAGAGCACATGGACCCGTCCAGCCCACGTCTGCACTGCGCGCAACGCAATCCTAAACCAGTTTCTGCTTCTACCTGGAGAAATGCTTGCTCTGAAGGGTAGGTGGGGCCGGCAGGGCCGGCGGCTAAATGCGCCAGAAGCAGAGTTACGTGGCTTCCTAAAACGGGAAGATGCTCTGCACCCCTCTCCACACTTGACTCCCTAATCAACACTTTCCTGAATAAGAAGCATGTGTGTGTGTCTGCGCGTGCGCACGCCTGGGAGGGGGTAGCATTGTGAGCACCTCCTTACTCCCATGTCTTCCCTTAAAAAAGTAGGGCAAGATGCTCTCCCATCCAGGGAGGAAGGATCTAGAATGCATTTCTCTCCTCTGAGCTTCTCCCACCAACACACGCTCGGCCCGAGCGGCAGGGCTGGGTACCCAGGAACTGCTGGAGACAGCTCCCTGCGGTCACTCACGCGCCTCACTGGGTGGCAGTGGCCTGCTCGTGTCAATGGCTATGTTGTCAACCTGGCAATGGACGGGGCAGAGGGCAGGGGGCAAAGGGCACTGAGCTTCGAGGTGTGAGCGAGCGGAGGAGACAGCTCCGTAGTTTTAGAAGTAAAAGTCACCTGATCACCACATCCCCCCTGCCAGCCAAGGACGCGCCACATTCGTAGAAAGTCAGAACAGGTGTTCTGAGTATTACGGGCTCCCTGTCCACACCCCATCCACACGACTCCCCGCGCCTTCTGGAAGCAGGTCTGCGTCAGCCATGCAGAAGAGAAAGCAAACGAGCCATGACTGTCCATGTGTCCATGTGTGATACAGGAGGACAGCGTCTGTGAGTGCAGGATGCCCTCCGCAGCAGTGCATGCCCTCCCCCGCAGAGGATGCCCTCCGCAGCAGCAGTGCATGCCCTCCGCAGCAGTGCATGCCCTCCGCAGCAGTGCATTCCCCCCCAGTAGAGGATGTCCTCTGCGGCTGGAGCCCAGAAGCACCCCCAATACCACTTCTTCAGTCTCTATGACCATCTTTTGGTAATATCAGCCTCACTTTCATAAGAAGCACAGAGAGGCTCAGAACTTGAGCCAGATCACACAGCGGGCAGATAGCCGAGTCAGGAAGAAAGCCTAGGAGCATGGTTCCCAAGTGGGAACACTTCCACCTGGGCCTGTGGGACCCCCCTACGCACCTGTGAGTCCTTGATGTGGAGCACAGAGCCAGCCTCACATGCACCGCCTTCTTCCTGCCCTTAACCAACCATTCGGGAGACAAAGACAAGAGCTAGCAGGACGCCAGAGGCCAGAGGAGGCTGGTCCCCATCTGACAGGTCCATTCTTCAAGGGCGGTGCCTGCCTTGGGGTGATGGAAACAGAAGGCACAGGGATCGGGCACCATCTCTGTCCTGGCTTGGGTGGAGGCTGGCAGTGGGTGCCCAGCTTGTGAAAACACATCTAGGCACACTTGAGATTTGGGGACCTCCCTGTGTGTTACATGCCAGCCGGAGAGTTTCCCATAAAGCAGACGGAAGATGCGCCATGGCAAAGCTCTTAGAAGAAACCCTGGGAGGTAAATATGCATCGCCCCGGGCTTGACGGCAGGACTTGAATTTGATACCAAAACACTGGCGCAAAAGGAAAAGCAGTGAAAGCAGACCTTGGTGACGCCAAAACCTGTTTGACAAAGGACATTGGCAGCAGCCAAGACATGCTGCAAGGGAGTAGGCATTTGAAAATCACACATGGTACCCTGGGGATCCAGAATATACAAAGAGCTCCTGCCACTCAACAAGAAGACACTGTCCCGTTAAGAGACCAGCAGAGCTCGCTGCTGTGGCCACATAGGAAGACGTCTGGGAAGACCCACTCCCCACTGTCATAGCCGAGTCAGTCTCCCCCGGAGCCTGGCAGCTGCAGAAACTCTGAAATAACCAGCGAGAGTCTGATGTGACATTCCAAGCCACAGAGACACATGTCAGCAGAGGCTCTGGCTGGGTTCTCGGGCCCTGTGGAGGAAGCAGATGGACCGTGAGGCAAGTCCACTTGAAGTGGATGGACGAGAAGGAACCAAAGAGGACAAAGTCAGAACATCTCAAAGCCAGGATCTTTGCTACGAAAAGGCCATGGTGTTCAAGAAGGCACAGGTGACACCCCAACTCCCCCCCTTTAGGTGACTTGAGCAGTGTAGAGACCAGAGTGATTGAAACCGTGACTGACAGCAGAAGGCTTTGGTTACATTACCATGACAACCATGAATTAGATTCGGACACCCCAGACCAAGCATGGCCGTGAGAGAAAGGCTTGGAAGCAGAAGGTGGCTCGCGCTTCCTGGGCCAAGGAGCCGGGAAGGTTCAGCAAGCCTTGGTGGTGGCGAGGCGGTGGCTTTGCTGAGTGGCGGTTCTGACTGCTGTGGAAGTCTCAGCGGTCAAGGGGGCTTTGGAGGCGGCTGTGGTGGAGCTGGTGGTGGCCGCGTGGATGACTGCAGTGGGTTTGGGAATGACGCAGTGACGGAAGGGGCGCCCCCGTTTCTCTGGCGGAAGCAGAGGCAGCTGTGACAGCTGTCACTGGGGAGCAGGCAGAGCGGCTTGGGGGCTGGAGCTTAGGCGGTTTGGGAGGGGCAGGAGGCTGGGACACGTTGGGTAGCAGGAGTCTGGACCCCTGAAGCGAGGGGCTTTGGAGGCAGAAGCTCCAGCCCTTCGGTGGTAGAAGCCGATCCTTTGCCAAACCCAGAGATGAGGCAGCTGTGTCAGCAGAAGGTTCGAATCACTGCCAGGAAGCCAAGTTCAGGGACAGGAGCGTCAGGGGCTGACAGCACGGAGGACACGCTCGGCCCAGCGCAGCCGCCGCGGGCCTCGCTGCCAAGGGCGGCGGGATGTCGGCACGCTGCATGTGTGCGCGCATCAACTCAAGGAGCTGCATTTTCCATAATTGCATAACGGGTTATTTTAGCTGCTCTGAGGCGAGTGTTAGGCAGCCCACAAAGGGCTTTAGCGCAGAGTCTTTATTCTCTCTGCTGGTGACGGCTCGAGGGAATAGTGTGATGGTGCCCGTCAGTGAGCGTGCCATTCAAAAGACCAATGGGCTGCAGACGGAGCTCAGGGCTGAGAGCGCCTGTCGCCACAGCAGCATGTGCTCGACAGAAGGCCCGATGGCGCGTGGCCCCCGTGGGGAGGAAGCCGAGGCACATCCGTCAGTGGGTGGATGAAGACGCACCCACCTATGCGCGAGTGGGACTGGCCCGCCAACAGCCGAAGGAGGAGCCCCAGCGCAGTCAGCCGAGTGACTCCCAGAACGGCCGGTGCACACAGGCGGTTGGCCAGGGACAAAGGACGAGGGAGGGACATTGCATAAATATGGACTTCCTTTTGGGGCGATAGAAAGGCGTGGGAACTATCGAGAAGAGGGGGTTAAACGCACTGGGAGCATCAGCTGCAGGCACCGAATCCTCAGGGCTGCACATTCATTGCGCCCTCTGAAGCCGCTGACTGCATGCGGGGAGCTCAGCTGGGGTCTGGAAGAGGCCGACCCCCGCCACGTGGCTCTGGCCGCTGCTGAGCGCCGTACACACGGTCATCCTCTGGGGGCGCTGTCCTCCACCTCCACTGTCCAGATGTGAACCACCAGGCCCCAGCACCAGGGGGTGGAGCCAGGACTCCAGTGGGGAGGGGATTCTGGAGCCAGAAGAGACACTTCCCTTGGCAGGTGTCCGTGCATACGTGGGCCAGCTGTGTCTCTTCAGGTCCCAGGAGTCACACCACAGGTTCCCTGATCCCTCACTGTCCCCATAGCCACCCTTCCTCCTCCATCCGGGGTGGAGAAGTGGGCAGGAGCGGGTCACAGAGCACCCTCGCCCCCGGGAGCTCGACACACGGTGAGGACACATGCTTGGCTCTCTGCAGAGTCCCACACCTTAAGTCAGAGCCACAGCTGAGCCAACACGCCCTCACCCACCCGTGGCTCCACCGCACGGGGCGGCTGCTGTGACCACCAGAGACAGGCCGCGTCACTCTGGACTCCCATCTGTTGAGCAAGATGGGCAAGAGTCAGGCCACATTTCAAGGATGCTCGTGCTCTAGAACAATCCGTCTGTGACGGAGACATGAAGTGCAGGGTGTGTGTTCCAGGAGTCATGACGGACACCGGGGCTGTGCAGCCACTGAGAGAATAAGAGAAGCGACCAGACCCACCCCAGATCCCCGGTTGAGATATGGTGACGGTTCCCGCCTGGGACCCTCACTTCCAGAGGGACCTGGGTCTTCTGTCCTGTCTTGGGGTTCAGTGTCCCTGACTATAAAATGGAGAGGTGGCATCTCCCACTCAGCATGGGGAAGAAAGAAGGGCTCTCTGACTTCTGGGGTACCCTTGAACTTCAGCTGTCACCCTGTTCCCACGCCCTGCTGGGAAGAGGGGGAGCGCAGGAGGTCAGGAGGGTGAAGGATCAGAACCAACGGTGCGCACTGCCGTGGTCACTTCCCACTGTGCGGCGTCTGACAGTGAGGGGACATCCGGTCACCACACATGGTTCCTTCCAGAAAGACCTGAGCCATCAACAGCTCTATCACTGAACATCTGTGCCGACACCCCCGGGTCCCCGGCAGGCAGATGGCCCCGGCCCTGACGCGCACGGAGTGACGGCTCGGATGTGAACGGTGCAGCAGAAGCCCATGCGATTGTGCAGTGTGTGGTTTTAGAGACTTGGCCTGTGTCTTCCAGTGAGCGACCGTCCTCTTTAGCAAGACAGACCACGTCTGGTGGGACAGGAGCGGGTGGTCACAAGGCCATGGAGTCCCCACAGCCCCACCAGGGCCAAACCAGTGTGGGACCCCCACCAGAGAGGACCAGTGGCACAAAGGTGGTCAGAGTCCCCACAACCTGGGACACCAGCTCTTGTCCCCTGCAGGGTGGAGCAAGGGGCCTCCTCCTCACCCGACCAGTGACAGCAAGACCGGTCTGCACAGCCTGAGGTCATGCTGGTGGACAGCACCCTCCCTTCCCTGAGCCTCATGCCCCACCTAAGGCGGGTCCGCTCCCTAAGCCCTGGGCTGATGAAGCAGGAGAGGGCTTGTTGCGGTTTGCCTGCATGGTCTGCTCATAAAAATCACCATCAAACAGCTTACGGGAACAAGGGGTTTACTCTCTTGCGATAGACTGATTGTAGTTCCTCGTCCAGCTTTGCAGGAGAGCTCACACCAGCACCAGAGGCCAGGGAACTGGCCACACCAACTCCACATAGCAGCTGAGAAAGGGAAAATCCTTACTTGCCAGACCAGGAAGTCTGGCCAAGTATGCACAAGGATGCCAACTTCCTCTACCAGCTCTCTGTATTTTATTCACCCTGTCCAGGGCCTGTTCCCGCCCACCATGGGTTGGGTCTACTCCATCAACTAGACAATCTCCTGGAGGTTCAATCTGGACTTAACTACCAATTATCGACAAATGTGCCCAGAGCTCGAACCCTGGACCATCAAGTTGACACCTGTGTCTAACTAAGACAGGGCTACACACTAGAGACCTGGCCACACCTCCTATTGCCCCAGGGTCTGCCCTGGATCCACCCCATGGAGTCCTGGGAGTGGGGACAGAAAGCCCCTTGTCACTTTTACTGAAAACCAAAAGGACATCTTCCTAGAAGTCGTTAGTAAATGTTACTTGGGCTCAACTACTTCCAGGGCCCTGAAATCAGAATTATGGCTAGCGAGAGAAGAACACACTGATATGCCTCATGCAGGGTCCTGTCCTGGCTAGGCGGCTCTTCCATCGTGCTGCGGCTCGGCCCTGGTAGGACAGGCTGGCCTTGAACCCACACTCACAAGCCTCCTCTTCCCGGGTGCTAGGGTCACGGGCAGTGTGCTGTGCCTGGCTTGTACTCCTTTTAGTGCCCTGAACTGTATCCAGATGCTAAATCCATTCACCAGAGGAAGTGAAATGTATAAAACAGAGAGTGAACTCGCCTCCTTCAGCAGGTACCTTGCCCCCAGGAGTGTCCTGCGGGCACAGGACCATGGTCATTCACAAGTGCTCCCTGGGAACAGAGGGTTCTGGCCACGTATGTGTGGGGACAGTCCAGGAGCCCAGTTCACAGTGGCACGCACACCCGTGTCAAGGTTCAGCCGCGAAGATGGCTGAGTGACGTCCTGTGGACGCAAGGGCTAGGGTCAAGTCTGGGCCAGCCTCCAGCATGCTAGTGTCTAACGGGTCCTGCTAGATTTTCGGCCACAATATGAACCAAGGATGAATGAACAGGCTAAAGGCAGGTGGGCAGGCACCTGAGTGAGTCTGGGAGCCCCTCTGTGTGGGGTCTATGTGTGCTGTCTGCGTGCATGTTTATGCCTGGGTGCCTGTGGTCTCTGTGTATGGTCTACCTGCATCTCTCCATGTATGTGTGCTCATATGTGGTACCTATATATGTTCAGCCGTGTGTCCCTATGTCCACCTGTGTGTATGTGTACCATCTATAGCAAATCTAGGCATGTGTATTTCTGTGCATGCTTATGTATGTGTACCACCTGTATGCGTGTATGTGCGTGTGCAAGTGCATGTGTGTGTGTCTAGTACCTTTGTGTCCAAGTTTTTGTCTCTGGGTCTTTGCGTTTATATATCTGCATGAGTTTTTCATTGTGTGTCTGGGTCTCACGTTTTTGCATGAGTGTGTATGCATGTGTATGGGGGGTGATTGAAATGTGAAGGTCTGCTTCTACATGTTCAAGTTTGATAGTGACATCCATTACTAGAGACTGTATTTACTTCATCACAAGCCAGCACCTCTTTGAATACACGTTTGCTCTGGCTGGAGGCTGGAGAAGCTGTCCTTGTCTCTATCCTCAGGCAACGCCCACATCTGTCTGGACACAGGCTTACTCCTGCCCGTGGTAACAGGGCACATGCTTACAGGCAAGGAAAACGCCCCGAGGAAGTTGGGAGGAGATGAGGACCACGTCCCACCACCACAGGAGACAAGCCCATGCAAGGAAGGAATGAGCAGAGCAGGAGCTGCCTGGCCCCCTCCAGCAGGGGTGCCCCATGTGAGAGGCGTCACCTTCACCTCTGTGGGGACGGCCCCTAGTTCAGGGCAGGACATAGTAAGTCCAGCAAGAAGTCATACAGCGAATGAAGACAGGAAGAAAAGGAAGAAGGGAAGGAAGGAAAACTTAATTACCCGTCCCTCAGGGATCTGGGCCCCTGTTACCATGGCAACGGCAAGTACCAGGCTATGCTGAAAGTGCCCTTCAGACTATGGCACTATTGGGGTTAATGAGGGCGGGACTTGAGTTAGATGCGCCCACTCATTCACTCGCCTCTGCAGGGAGAGAAGTAGGAGGGCAGGATGGGGTACAGACTAGTCTCTGAGCAGTCAGGGACGCCCCTCCCTCCATAGCACTGGCCCTACCCAGCTCCAAGGGGCTCCCTGCCGGCCCTGCCCTGAGGCTTCACAGCAAGCAAGCGGCAACTCTTTGAGATGCGACCCCAGCTATCCCAGCCCTGCAGCCCAGCAGGGAGGCGTGGGGGCTTCCCACCCCACCCCCAGCCCACCTGTCCATCTCAGCCTATGCCCCTCCCCTGGCTCCCCCAGGCCCCCATGGCTCGGGCCTCTCAGGACAGAGGAGAGACTGAGGAGGAGGGTGGGGAAGGCACACTTCACGGGCAGTGCTGCTGGCACCCAGCACCCAAGATGGCACCGTGCCTGCCTCACGCAGCCACAGCAGACGGGGGCAGCCACAGGGGGAGCTCCAGAGGCTCCCTGCAGGGCGGCTGGGTGCGAGAAGCATCTTGAGGGGGAGGGGCAAGTGCCTGGCCGGGGCCTCACACGCAAGCCCACCCACCCGGGGCCAGCGTGACTCCTGCCAGCCACGCCAGGCCTCCTACCTGCTCGGGCCGTCCCAGCCCTCCTGTGGTGCAGGAGCCCCGTCCAGCGGGTATCCCCCTCGCCCTCAGCCAGCCTCTGGTCTTACTCTTGTTTCTTTCTTTCTTCAGGTCTGTCCCTCGCTGCCGCGGCTCCCCGGGAGCCGGAGTCACAGCCGGGTGCCAGTCTGCCTGGCCCTGCGTCAGGCAGTGCCAGCGCAGCACAGAGAGCTGCTGCCTCCACCCGCCGCTCCCGCCTCGCACCCGCCAGGAGGCTGCTCAGAGCTCTGCAGAGCCCGCAGCACAGTGTGCTCAGCCACGCCGCCCGCAGAGCCGGAACCAAGACGCACATCTCCAGCAGGCCCTTTACCCCTACTGTGCGCAGCATGAAAACCCCGACCCTCGGGCTCCTGGCAGCTAGGCCAGTCCCTCGCACAGCCCGGAGCACCCACGGGCCCTCACACACCCAGTCCCGACTCCTGCACTGGAGCCAGAGCTACATGGCCGAGGCGTGGTGCACCTGTCCTTGCCATGCACACTGGGAGACCCTGATGGCCCAAGGAGACCCCCACTTGAGTTGCCCCTGGGATATTCCGGAGTTGGGGTGTGCCTTAGCATACAGTCCTGCAGACGGCAGGCCTGGTCCAGGACCGCCCCACAGAGGGACTGCACCCTATTTAGCGGGAAGTTGGTCAAGTTCCCACATCAGAGGCTGGGTGGTATGTGGCAGCCTGGGTCAAAGTGGCAAGAACCACGCTGGCTGAACTCTCGAGGAGGATCATGGGAGCTGATCCTTTGGGCATATCGATGAAGAGTTATTCAGCTACGGGAGCCTTAAGCAGCCCGTGGAGATTATTGACAAGGGAAGACCCTGCCCTGAGCAGGCGAGACCATTCCCTGACAGGTAGCTCGGATGGAGAGGGTGGGCTCAGCATTTGAACATGTCGGTGGTCTGGTGAGAAAGTGCGTGGCCAGTTCCCTCAGTTTCTGATGTTGGTGTGAACTCTCCTGTCGCACTGATGAGCTATAACCACGGATGAAAGGCCATAAACTGTTTGGGTCCTGCATTCATTCAACAACGGGAAGATGAAACTGACCCATTTGCTACCAGGAGACAGTGGTGTTGCTAAGGACTGACACGGGACAGACCACTAGGGTCCAGGTGCTATAGCACAGTGACCCCAGGGGCCTGCATTCAGGCCAATGGCAGCAGATGTTCCTTTCAGCGAGAAAGACTTAAGCTATTTTCAAAGCCCTGGAGGACCCGCAGCACCCCGGGGAGAGAGGAGAATCTGCTCAAGGCCAGCCTGGGCTACAAGACGCTCTGTCTCAAAAAACAAACAAACAAAAAACACCAGAGAGGAACTTTTGGTGGGGGTGAGGGAGCTGGGGACAGGTAAGGGAGGGTACAGCTCAGAGAAGGCGGAGGAGTCACCAGGACAAAGGTGGGGTTCACCCCCAGGGGATGTCAATATAAATACCAGGCCGACTCAGACACGGTGCAGATCGACACAAGCAACCTGCCCACTAATGAACCGAAAGGAGAGCGCTGTGATGGGTCACTACCCCCTGGGGTAACCTAGCAGAGTGCAGCCCAGGGCCATGCTCTGCCCACCAGGTTGGCAAAAGCAGAACAGGAAGAGGGTACATGATGCCTAAGCAGCTGCCCGACCATGCACAGGCCTGTGGCCACCCTGCCCTCATGCACGGGCCTGCGGCCACCCTGCCCTCATCCACGAGCTGCGGCCACCCTGCCCTCATCCACGGGCCTGCGGCCACCCTGCCCTCATCCACGGGCCTGCAGCCCCCCTGCTCTCATCCACGGGCCTGCGGCTGCCTGGCCATCTGCAGGCCTGAAAAAAACTGCACAGGTTTCTAGACCCAGCGTTGCAGGCTGTGGCTTCAGCAGCCAGGGAGGCACAGAACATCGACCACGCAGGAAAGATCTAGAGCGCATGGCGAGAGACAACCTCTCTAAGGAATTCCAGGTGCTGTGTGAGGCAACTGCTAACCGTGCTTGAGTGGAATGAGCCCCGAGCGTTAGGTCTGATACAATGCCAGTCGCAGAGAGGCGTGCGGTGCGGCTCTGTCTATTGAAACTTCCATGCACGGGGAACGCCACCGCCAGACATGAGGAGCCTGTCAAGGTCTCCGGGTAGGGAAGAGACAGCGAGAGGACACTGGCGCTCGAGTGACCCAGCCCTTAGAGGATGCCCCCCAGGCTACTCACCTCCAGCACGCGGCCGGTGATATACTTGTCGCAGCCGTCACAGCGGATGCCGAACTTGGTGTGGTAGTCGGCCTCGCAGTAGGGCAGCCCATCTCTGCAACGAGATGAAGCCACCCTGAGGATCACTGGGCATTTAGTGCCAAGAGCAAGGTGCCACCAGCATGGGGCTGTGCAGCCGCCTCGTGGGGCCAATGCAGCCGCCTCGTGGGGCCGTGCAGCCGCCTCCTGCACCAAGGACAAGCCCTGAGCAGCGCATTCACCGGTCCCTGCGTATGTCCTCAGGAGACTGTCCCGCTGCCATCACAGAAGTTCAGAGGGCGTCACCGGCCCAGCGGCCGGGGGAGCTGGGGACAGCAGAGGGAGCTTGGAACACAAGCCGTGTCTGGGAAGCGAGAGACGCGTCCACAGATGTGGCTCTCAGAATGTGTCTGTCTTTCTGACCAAGAGCCTTAGAAGAATGTGGGACACAGAGGGTTCCCTGGGGACGGGATTGGAGGGCAGGGGCAAGAAGGCCGTGGGCCCTGCATCATGGCAGGGAACAACCCGCTGACTCAGTGTCACGGTAGGGGAGACTGAGGGTGCCATGTCCTGGTGGGAGGCCCATGGCCCAGTGTCATGGTGGGGGGCGGCCCAGGGGCCCAGCCATGAGGAGCCACTGCACTGGGGACCTTTACAAGCCCTGACACTCGCTCCCACCACTCTGAGCTCAGCATCTGATAAATAGCCTCCGGGGTGGGGTGAGAAGGCTGGGGGGGCACGGAGGGCTCCAGTGACCCTGTCAGCATGAGAAGGGTAGCTGGAAGGACATAAGCGGCACTGGATGTGAATGCCACGTCCCAGCTGTGTGACCCTGGGCAGGCCGCTTGACCTCTCTGAGCTTCAGCCCCCGCAGTGCAACGGGAGAAGTGACAGCAAGGTCTTTGCAGGAGACGGTGTGAGCCTGGTTCACGGCCAGCACTTGCTGTCAGGCAGTGGCCACTTACTGCTGGCTGTGGCTGTCTTCCACCACTGACCGCAGCTGCTGCAGTGGCTGCCCTGGGGAGTGTGGCCTTGGGCCCCACAACTACAGCAGCGTGCTGGGGCTGGGGCAGTCAGTCTGAGCCAGTGCCGCTCTCCTGCCCCAAAGCAGACCTGGAGGCCCCAAGCCGCCTGTGCCAGGGGTGTGCCTCTCAGGGAAGTGGCCCTGCAGAGCCCGAGCTCAGAGGTGCCTCTCTGAAACACGAGGTGATCTGCCTTCCCATGAGGGATGGACGCGGACCCAGTGACCCCCCACAAACCCATGGATCTGCAGAAAATCCAGGAGGTTCCTAGATACCGTCTCCATGGCAACAGCAGCAGCCCTCCCCCTCAATTCCCGGATGGCTTGGAGGCTGCTAAGTAACGCGCTAGTGTGGGTGAGCCGCCAACGCCGGGTGGGCCGGCACCTGCCAGAGCTGGCTCTGCCATCTTACTTCACAGAGCTCCGAGATGAGCTGGGTCTGCCCCAGTCAGTCCCAATAGCACTGCTGGGACAGGGGACTCGCACCCCCCCTCCCGGCCTCTGTCCCTGCCCACTCACCTTGGTTGGGGACTTCCCATTCGTTAATGGTGTCTTTTGAGATATTTGGGGCAAGACCATGGCTGTCCCCCAGCGCTCCCCGCCCAGTTAGAGGGCACCATCTACCTGAACTGCCGCACTCCCACCTGTGACCTGGGCTCTGTGTGCTGCCCTCACACACACGGGGTATGTGGGTTCCATTCTACGTTGTTTCATCCTGAACCTCCTTCATCTGCCCTGTTCCTTGCTGGACATGGAGACTGACTCCCAAGAGGGCCTGCCCCTGTGTGGGGGACACTCTTCCCAGTGCCCCACAGTTACCTCAGCTGCGCCCATGGGGCTTCCTGCCTCAGGGTAAACCTCGCCCCACGATCACCCAGGAGGCTGTCCTGCGCCGCCAATCACCACTCTCCTCTCCCAGCAGCCCTGCCCACGGAGCTCGGGGTAAGAGGGGTGCTGTCCTGACAGCCAGCCCTACCCCACAGTAAAGGGGTGCTGTCCTGACAGCCAGCTCTACCCCACGGTAAAGGGGTGCTGTCCTGACGGCCAGCCCTACCCCACGGTAAAGGGGTGCTGTCCTGACGGCCGCTCTGCAAAGCACGGAGACAGCGAGCACGAGCCTGAGGGACGATCCCTGACCCAGAGACAGCGGCCCTCCTGACCACGACCACGGGCACAGCAGCCTCCTGACCACGACCACGGGCACAGTGGCCCTCCTGACCACGACCACAGGGACAGCGGCCCTCCTGACCACAACCACGGGCACAGCAGCCTCTTGACCACGACCACAGGGACAGCGGCCCTCCTGACCACGACCACGGGCACAGCGGCCCTCCTGACCACGGGGACAGCGGCCCTCCTGACCATGACCACGGGCACAGTGGCCCTCCTGACCATGGCTGGTGCCTGCTGGCTCTTCTGTGTGGGACACTCGCGGTGACCAGAGTCCCCAGGAGTCAGGAGGGCGAGGTGACCTCTGGGGTCAAGAAGCAGGCATTGGTGTCAGAGGGCAGCCCCACGCCCTGCTCCTCCCACACAGGGGAGCTAAGGAGAGCAGCCACTCGACAAGGCTGCAGCGAAGGAGGACGGGCTGCAGGGCAGGGCGGGTCAATGGCATTCGGGCCCCGGGAAGGAGGCACGGCATGCTGCTGGGCCTCCTCTGGCTGCGCACCCCTTCCCGTTCCCACACTCACTCGCTGACGTCCCTTCGCTTACTCCCCCCACTTACTCGCTGATGTCCCCATGTCCCCTACTCTCTTGCTAATGCCCCCCACTGACTTGTTGATGTTCCCCTATTCACTCACTGATGTCCCTACATCTCCCACTCACAGGCTGATCCCCCCTCACTTGCTGATCCCCCTCTTGCTGATCCCCCTCTTGCTAATCCCCCCTCTTGCTGATCCCCCCTCACTTGCTGATCCCCCCTCTTGCTGATCCCCCTGATCCCCCTCTTGCTGATCCCTGTCTTGCTGATCCCCCCTCTTGCTGATCCCCCTCTTGCTGATCCCCCCTCTTGCTGATCCCCCTCTTGCTGATCCCCCCTCACTTGCTGATGTACTCCGCGTTGAGGAGCTTCCCACAAGTCTTGCACTTGAAGCAGCCCAGGTGCCAGTGCTTGTCCAAAGCCACCAGGGCCTGGCCGTTCTTGATTTCTAAACCGCAGCCCCCACAACCTGGAAGAGAGAAAGACATTGTCACCATGGGCCTGAGATCTTGCACCACAGACCCTAGAACCCCCCATGCTGGAAGCACCCTCGCATGAAGCTCAGAGCAGCCTCGGATGGCATGTCTTGTTCCTGCATGTGTGAGTGCCAAAGGTATGCAGTGGGCCAGGAGCTGGAGAAACCAAGATGCAGGTCGGACCCTGCCTTTCAGATTGCTTGTCCTAGCACAGCTACAACCTCACTGCGCCCCAGCCTTTGGTGGCAGCAGAATGTTTAACCAGAACATCCCTCACCAGTGGGAAGTGGGTTGCCCTGAAGAGGCCTGAGCCTCGGCCCCTCTTTACCACCCTATTCCTTGCCCCAGGTTCTCTCTTGTCTGCATGCTCCTCCTGGGAACTCCCTTGGGACCTGGTGTTCCCAGCCCCCCACCCAGCTGTCCGAGATGTCTTTGCCCTCCAACGTGTTCTGACTGCTACTCTCCTCAAGCCGGTTTCAGGGCCAGTGAGCTTCCCCAGTGCCACCTCCTTCCTCTGAGCTTCCCAGGGTGACCAGCACTCATGCTGTGGTCAGTAGCCCAGCCTGGACCCCCGAATGTTCCTGTGTTCCCTCCCACCTGCTAACTGCACCTGTTGCTGCTTCTTGCCCCGCAGCCCTGGGCCTCTGCGTCTTGGCCCTGCTCTGCTGACCCAGCTGCTCGCTGTCCTTCCACCCAAGTAGCTGCCAGGCCAGGTTGCCCCGCCCCAGCCACCGTCATTCGCTTTCACTTACTGAAGGATGTGTGGGAACCCCCAGGAGAGCAGGGTAGGTGGGGCAGGAACAGGGCAGAGGTATACATGAAGGGCAACTGTGTGAAGACTGTGTGCATGTGTATCCATGTGCAAGGATGCACAGGTGTGTAGGTGTAGGTGCAGGTGCATCAGTGTGCAAGGATGCGCAGGTGTGTAGGTGTAGGTGCATCAGTGTGCAAGGATGCGCAGGTGTGTAGGTGCATGTGTATCAGTGTGCAAGGATGCACGGGTGTGTGAGTGCATATGTATCAGTGTGCAAGGATGCACGGGTGTGTGAGTGCATGTGTATCAGTGTGCAAGGATGCACGGGTGTGTGAGTGCATGTGTATCAGTGTGCAAGGATGCGCAGGTGTGTGAGTGCATGTGCATCAGTGTGCAAGGATGCGCAGGTGGTGTGCATGTGTATCAGTGTGCAAGGATGCGCAGGTGTGTGAGTGCATGTGCATCAGTGTGCAAGGATGTGCAGGTGTGGTGTGCATGTGTGTCAGTCTGCAAGGATGCATAGGTGTGTGAGTGCCTGTGTATCAGTGTGCAAGGATGCACGGGTGTGTGAGTGCATGTGTATCAGTGTGCAAGGATGCACAGGTGTGTGAGTGCATGTGCATCAGTGTGCAAGGATGCGCAGGTGGTGTGCATGTGTGTCAGTGTGCAAGGATGCGCAGGTGTGTGAGTGCATGTGTATCAGTGTGCAAGGATGCGCAGGTGTGTGAGTGCATGTGTATCAGTGTGCAAGGATGCGCAGGTGTGTAGGTACATGTGCATCAGTGTGCAAGGATGTGCAGGTGTGGTGTGCATGCATATCAGTGTGCAAGGATGCACAGGTGTGGTGTGCATGTGTATCAGTGTGCAAGGATGTACAGGTGTGTAGGTGCATGTGTGTCAGTCTGCAAGGATGCATAGGTGTGTGAGTGCCTGTGTATCAGTGTGCAAGGATGCACAGGTGTGTAGGTGCATGTGTATCAGTGTGCAAGGATGCACAGGTGTGTGAGTGCATGTGTATCAGTGTGAAAGGATGCGCAGGTGTGGTGTGCATGTGTGTCAGTGTGCAAGGATGCACAGGTGTGTGAGTGCATGTGTATCAGTGTGCAAGGATGAGCAGGTGTGGTGTGCATGTGGGCAGCCTGGGAGGGGCCAACTTCCCCTTAGTACTCAAGCAGAGGTGGATTCCAGGACACCAATGGTCCCTCCAGGAAGTGGGGCTGCACTTTCACACCTGCTCACACTTCTCGCGGGCTCAGAGGCTTGGGGGTGCTTCCTGGTGTGCACAGATGCTGTGCAAGGGACCGGCACAGCACGCTGACTGTGGATAACGAGTTGTCTGCACGTGCTGCAGGCAGACAGACCAGGCCTCCTGAGCCCCCTCTTCAGCCCCGACTGATCCGAAGCCCAGGACCCTCCTGCCTCCACTTCTGAGTGCTGGAATTACAGGTGCCCATCACCACGCCGGCGCGGGCCTTCCCGACAGACCCTCTGTGGTGCAGCTGACATGGGTGCTATGGTGGGCAAGAGTCTGCAAACTGAGCTCGTCTCCAGGCAGTATGCTTTTCAAACACTTGGCTGAACCCACAGTGTGTGTGTGTGTGTGTGTGTGTGTGTGTGTGTGTGTGTGTGTAACCCATGTCTATGTGCATGGATAAGTATATATGTGTGACTGTGGTTTTGTCTATGTGTATGTGTTTGTATGTGGATATACACAATATTTAGGCATGTATGTGTCTACATGAGCGTGTGTGTGTTTACAGCATGGCTATGTGTTGGGATATGACATAGGTAGACCGCAGGACACCCCATGGCGAGCAGACAGAGAAAAGCGTCAGTCAACCAGGTCCCGTCACCAGTGGGGACTCCCAAGAGAGTGAACAGTTTGGGCTCAGCCAATGGGTTGGTGCACAGGTGTGTGCACAGCTGGACCGGGCTGGGCCTGGCACGCAGGGTGGACTCACCTACGCTGGGTGGCACGTGATTCCACTGTGCTTCTGTGGAAGGACCTGATCCATGATGTGTGCCAAATTATCTCATTGTTCAAGTGTGTGTGTGTGTGTGTGTGTGTGTGTGTGTGTGTGTGTGTGTGTTCACACATGCATATCTGCCACTTTGGAAAATAGAAAAAAACAGACTTGAACTCTGAGATGCAGGACCCTGAGAAGACGGGGCAGAGGACCCCAGATGCCCACAAAGGCCAAGGCCGGATAGCTGCTCAGTGAAGAAGGAGCTAGTGGGGGACCCACCCCCAAACACAAAGCCCGGCTCCCAGGGGGCTGGGTGGTCACTTTGAGAGACCCCTCCGTGAGCAATGCAGCCCATGTCAGTGGCCTGAGCAGGGGACTTTTGATGAGGTCTAGAATCTTTTGATGTCCCCAAGTGAGGGTGGGCTCCGGATGTGGAATGGGGGTGGGTTTGGAGTGCTGCTGAGCCTCCGGTCTTGCCCAGAACACTTGCTACCCCACAGAAATATGCCCCAGCCCCCCCCCCAAACCAGACTGGCATCTGTAGAAACTGGAAGTTGGGTGACATGGCATCAGACCACAAAGAAGAGCAGAGGCAGGACACCCTGGCGGTCAGAGGCAGTCCCAGCCTGGCCCCTAGAACCAGCACCGCTCAGCCTCCCCCCAGTCTGACCCCAACACGTCTGCACTGACGAGAGACCCCTGGAGGGGACGACAGTCCCAGACCAGTAGGGGGCTCCCTGACTCTCACCACACCCCCTTCCTGTCCCTGCTTGGCACACGGGGAGGGGGAGGGGGGGTATTGCCGTGGGAACACAGTGCTCAGGAGAAGCAGACCCATCGCAACCCTGCACAGCAAGGCCACTAACTGGGCAGTTCTGTAGCTGATGCCACCCGCCTGCCAGCCACAGGCTGTCCTTAGCACACTATGAGAGACCTGCACGGTGCCCCATGCCAGCTGTGCACGCCAGGCCCAGCTCTGCCATCAGGACAGTCCTGGCCTCTTTGATGACTTATCTAGAACCTTCCGGTTCCTTTCAGAGGATACTCCCTCCGAGAAATCAAGCTGTACTGACAGAGACTCTGGGAGAGACCGCCTTGAGCGTGACTTTCAGCCTCAGCTCAGAGCTCAAGAGGGGAGGGGTCAGACTCATCCGCTCCGGGCTGAAGCACCCCAGGTCCTCAGATTCAGAGCCACCCTTGACCCTGCCCTTCAGCCGCGCAGGCCTGAGCCCTGAGCTGGACGGTAAGGACAGAACACCTCCAGAGCGCATCAGAACAGCCGGAGGCAGCCGTGGGCAGATGCTCGCTCAAGTCCCACCTGGATGGAGGACCTCATGCGACGGTGCGTGCAGGGGCCAAGGAGGCAGTGAGTGGGGACCTGACCCTACAGCGGGCACAGGAGGGCTCAATGGCTTCCCAGGAGCGGGACCCTCAGCTCAGCTCCCAACAGCTGCTGGCTGGAGTCCCCCCCATTCCCCTCCCTACCCTGCCCACAGAGGTCCCGCCCACTCACACAGGTCTAGGGGGCACCCAGCCTTCTCTTCCTCCACACCTAGGCTGTGGCTTGGATGTCCGTGGACCTCCAGAACTCAACAGTATTAGCAGACATGCCCTGCACGGCCACGGCCCAGCCCCTGAGAGTGAGCCACGCCCAGGTCAGAGGCTCGGGCCGCAAGGACTGCTCGGGCCACAAACCCTCCACCAAGTGGGGCGTGACCCAGGGAGCAGCTCTCGCCTACACCAGGGCTGGGATCTGACCTTGGACTTTCAGCCTCTGTTTTCCATGAACAATCCAGACTCAGCGGCCGCGAGGCGCCAGCCACCGCCATCCAACCTCTCAACGAGGCTGCTACCTCGGAGATGTTTGGTCACCTGGCCCCGTTCCCAGGGGTGAGCTGTGGGCCTGAGCGTCACCCCCCCCTACACACACATTTAGGAGCTTAGAGATCAGGACTCTTCAAAGGATCCTCAAAGTGCTTGGGGGGGACTAAAATTGATTGCGTGCACAAAGCTGAGTGTCGCCGTCAGAAAGGAAGCTGGAGGCCAGAGGCTGAAAAGTTCAGGTAGCTGGTGGAAAGGCTCAGCCACGTGGCCACGGGATTCCCACCGTCCTCTTCTTCACGCCCCCCCCCCCGGCTCAAGCGCTGTCCGGCTGTTTCAGGCCTAGCAGAGGTCTCCCCAGCTAGAAGCCCAGCACCCCGCCCACCCTGAAGCCCAGACCCCTCCCCTCTTCAGGAGCCCAGTCCCACTTACTCCGGAGGCCCTGGGACAGGTGGGCGCTGCCCACGGATGTGGGTGGGGAACACTTCTGGCACGTGCATTCCTTCCCGTTGAAGGTCACGCGGTCCCCGGGAGGAAAGGGCAGCCTGAAACGAGAGAACCGGTCACCTGCCCAGCCGCCTCCGTCCCCTCCCCTGGAGTGCTGCTCGGGCGCAGGTGTGTGCTCGGGCCCCTCCGGTCACTTCTCACTGCCCACCCGGTCACTGCTCACGGCTGGGGACCGGGGCCTGTGCAGGCTCGGGCTGGGCCCCTGCTGCCCTCGGCTGCCCTGGACCCTGCGGCCGCCAGTGTGCGGCCCTCGTCTGCTGCTGGCGCTGTGGTCCGCCTGCTGCCATGTCTCAGTGCGCCGTATTTCCCCAGGCAAAGGGGATTTGGAGGCAGAGTTGGGGGCCCCCTGGGTCTCTAGATGTTTTCTGAGGGGAACTGCAGCCCTGTGACCTGAAACCAGTTGCTCAGTGTCTCTGTGCTCCTGCTTCTCATCTACGAAAGAGCAAATGACGCATACACTCGTCCGCTCATCCTCAGGCACGCGGCAGGGAAAGCACTAGCTGCTGCCCGGCCCCAGGAGTGTGGATCCACGTGGCCATTCCCTGCAGACCCGGAGCACTTCATGGGCCACAGAACATCTGGCTGCTGTGACCTGTCTGCGGCCGTCTCCTGTCTCTCCTGCTGCTTGCATCTGGGCGGCATTTTGTCCCAGGATGCATTCCCACCAGGCTGCGTTCTGTCCCCCGAGGTCAAGGCGGCCCTCCTGGAGCGCCATCAATCACGCCATCTGTCGTCACCTGGGCGTTTCTTGCGCCACCTTGCGTGTCTTCTTGCCCCCCATCGGTTACTCTTTTCTATGACTGAGTACTATTCCACTGCACGCGTAAAGCACATTTGTGGAGGACAGCTGGTTGCTTCCCGCCAGGACAGACTAACAGACAGGCTTCCCAGAGCTGCCAACCGTCTGTCTGCCCGGTGCATGGGCCTCGTGGAAAGTACTGGCAACTGTCCTGGACCCAGGTGTGAACGGGTCTGTTCAGAACTCTTGCTGATGAGTCTCTCTGTGCACGCACTCTCATCTCTTGGTTCAGAGCCCAAAGGGATCCTGTCCATCGCGCCCCCACGAGTGTCCCCTTCACGTGCCCCGCTCTGCAGTCTTGCTGACCCCTCCCCTTTACCACATCCGGTAGCCATGCAGGTAGGTTCAGCTGGCATTTCACGGTACCCTAGAGTGGCTGATGATGTAATTCAGTGTTGTCTGCATGCGTTGGTGCTTCATGCATATTCGCTGGTGATGTGTCTTTTACATGCTTTTTGCCCATGGCAGACCTCCTTACTGAACTGTGACCGCTCTTACGTATTGTGCACAGTGCATAGCAGTTACGTGGCTCGTGGCTGTGACAAAGTATCTGTCAAGAAGCCCTGAAGGAGGGAAGGGCTTATTTCCACTGGAGACATGAGGAGACTCGGTCCGCCGCCATGGTGGTCAGACATGGTGGCAGGCTGCGGGTCACACTGTGTCTGCAGTCAGGAAGTGCAGAGTCAATGGGAAGTAGGTCCAGGCTATCAAACCTCAAGCCAGCCTCATGACCCACTTCCCCGTATCACTTCCTAAAGGTTCCGTATCCTTCCCAAACAGTGCCGCCACTCACGTCGCCACAATGGGCCAGGGGGCAAGCTGCTTGGGGTTTGATGGTTTGTTTGTTTGCTTGCTTGAGACAGAGTCTGACTCTGTGGTCAGGCTGGTCTTGACTTGGGACCCCCTGCCTCGGCCTCCCCCGTGCTGGGATGGCAGGCGTGGGCTACCTCACCCACTGCTTTGGGATCTGTTGCTGTCCACGCCCTCCAGCCCCCAAGCGTCCCGAGGGGGCTGCAGCACAGGCCCACCAGGGATGAGCCGCTGTGCCCTCTGCTCCTAGCCTGCAGCAGACCCTGTCCTCTCTGCTCTTCATGGAGCTCCTTTTATCCACAGGTCACCCTGCCCGTCGCCCATCGGCATGTGTGCAACTGGGCTGTGACTCCGCTCGGCTCTGGAATATTGCGACCCACAGTAATGACCTGTGACCTTGGCCAGTCTGGCCTCGTTTCTGGAAGGGTTTTAATTTTCTTTGGGCGGGTGTCGCGACGGACCTCTCCCCACCTCGCCTCCTTGGGTTTGTGCTATCACGGCTTGCTGAAATTTTTTTAACCTTCGACCCCAGTTGTTGGGACACACGCCGCCTCCTGCGTGCTCAGGGGCACCGCTGTGGCTTCCTTTCCTTGGGATCCTGCCCTTGGCATGTGCTGTGACCAGGGCCACTTGAGGGGAACAGGGAAAACACCCCAGAGAGCACGAGCACACTGCCTTTTCTCGTGATCTAGTTGCTGTGTAGGGACCTCTCCTGGGGTGGGGGTGTCAGAAGGGGGTGCCGCGTGCTGGCCTGGGAGGACAGGCAGAATGTGGTCTTGCTGCTGGGGTGAGAACCAGGTCTCCTCTGGGGTCCACACCCTCAGCACTGGGCGCTGGGGACCGGGCAAGGCCTTTCAGCCACCGCCCTTGAGATCCAACTGTGATGTGACCGTAGTCATGATGATGGACGGGCGGGACTGTGGGCCGGAGAGGGCAGTCAGCATGCACAGGTGTGGAGAGGAAGGGGCAGAGAGGAAGGAGGACCCCTGTACTACACACCTAAGACGCTGTGTGCGCCCGAGGACAACACTCCCTCACGGGACGAAGGAATGGGTAAATGAACAGATGCAGCGGGCCGTGAAGCGCTCTGGGCAGGATCAGGAAGGCAGGCGCTCTCTTCAGTGATGGGAATAGTGCTACCCGAGGGAGATGGGCAAGGGCTGGTGTGGGGCACTGCGGCCAGGGCATGGCTGGGCAGATTCGAGGACAGTCCCGTGTGAGAAACCTGTCAGGCGAGGAGGTGGCCCTGTGGTTGGGGCATCAGAAGTAGAGTCTGAGGCGTGGGGGGTGACAGGCATGGGGGACATGCAGGTATCATGGGGGACAGTGGAACCAAGGCCCAAGGAAGGGACAGGGAGGTGACCCTCTGCTTCCTGGAGGCCACAGGCACACTGTGGGGGGGCACCCAGAGAGCCCACAGGCAGCCAAGGGGGGCCGAGTGAGGCACGCTGACGCTGGAGGCTGAGCCCACAGGCAGGCGCGGAGCCGGAGCAGCAGAGGCTGAGTCACCGGGACAGGTCCGCACTCGCGGCCGGCTGGGGGGAAGCAGACAGGCCGCTGGACTCTGCGAGTCTAGCCTGTGGGGGCGCAGTGGACCACGGACCACAGGCTGGGAGGGGCAGGGCTGGCAGGAGGACGGGCACTCACCGGCAGACGGCACACACGAAGCAGTCGGGGTGGTAGGTCTTGCCAAGCGCCGACACCACCTCGCCCTCGATGAAGCGGTCGCAGCTGAAGCAGCGCGTGCCGTAGAGCCGCTGGTAGTCGCGCGTGCAGATGTGCTCGCCCTGCCGCACGAAGAAGCCGCCCTCGGCCAGGTCACAGCCACATGCTGGGGACAGGGTCGTGGGTGGGTCAGAAGGGTGGCCGGCTTGTGTCCCAGACCTAGCGGATCCCACCACAGCCCCCCTGACCTGAGCCTCGCTTTTCCACAGACAGCTGCTGCTGACTTTACAGGGGCACCCTGAGGAGCTGGCGCCCCAAGACCAGGCCTGACCCCTGGGAGACCCTTCCAACACTGGACGGTCTAGGGACTCTGCGTGTGTGTGTGTGCGTGTGTCTGTGTGTGTCTTTGTGTGTCTATGCCTGTCTATGTGCATGTGGGTGTCTGTGCATATGTGAATATACATGTGCATATGTGAGTGTGCATGTGTGAGTGTGCATATGTGAGTGTGCATGTGCATATGTGAGTGTGCATGTGCATGTGTGAGTGCATGTGCATATGTGAGTGTGCATGTGCATATGTGAGTGTGCATGTGCATGTGTGAGTGTGCATATGTGAGTGTGCATGTGTGAGTGTGCGTGTGTGAGTGTGCATGTGCATATATGAGTGTGCATGTGTGAGTGTGCATATGTGAGTGTGCATGTGCATATGTGAGTGTGCATGTGCATGTGTGAGTGTGCATATGTGAGTGTGCATATGTGAGTGTGCATATGTGAGTGTGCATGTGCATATGTGAGTGTGCATGTGCGTGTCTGCATATGTGAATATACATGTGCATATGTGAGTGTGCATGTGTGAGTGTGCATGTGCATGTGTGAGTGTGCATGTGCATGTGTGAGCGTGCATGTGCGTGTCTGTGCATATGTGAGCGTGCATGTGCATGTGTGAGTGTGCATATGTGAGTGTGCATGTGCATGTGTGAGTGTGCATGTGCATGTGTGAGTGTGCATATGTGAGTGTGCATGTGCATGTGTGAGTGTGCATGTGCATGTGTGAGTGTGCATGTGCATGCGTGAGTGTGCATATGTGAGTGTGCATGTGCATGTGTGAGTGTGCATATGTGAGTGTGCATATGTGAGTGTGCATGTGCATGTGTGAGTGTGCATATGTGAGTGTGCATGTGTGAGTGTGCATGTGCATATGTGAGTGTGCATGTGCATGTGTGAGTGTGCATATGTGAGTGTGCGTGTGCGTGTGTGAGTGTGCATGTGTGAGTGTGCATGTGCATATGTGAGTGTGCATATGTGAGTGTGCATATGTGAGTGTGCATGTGCATATGTGAGTGTGCATGTGCATGTGTGAGTGTGCATGTGCATATGTGAGTGTGCATGTGAGGTGCATGTGCGTGTCTGTGCATATGTGAATATACATGTGCATATGTGAGTGTGCATATGTGAGTGTGCTTATGTGAGTGTGTATGTGCATGTGTGAGTGTGTATGTGCATGTGTGAGTGTGCATGTGCATGTGTGAGTGTGCATGTGCATATGTGAGTGTGCATGTGCATGTGTGAGTGTGCATATGTGAGTGTGCATATGTGAGTGTGCATATGTGAGTGTGCATATGTGAGTGTGCATGTGCATGTGTGAGTGTGCATGTGCATATGTGAGTGTGCATATGTGAGTGTGCATATGTGAATATACATGTGCATATGTGAGTGTGCATGTGCGTGTCTGTGCATATGTGAATATACATGTACATATGTGAGTGTGCATGTGCGTGTCTGAGCATTGCATGTGGGTGTGTGTCACACACCTGGACAGCTGGGGGAGGACAGGTGACCCTGCTTGGTCCCCTGGTCTCACTGCGGTCACTCTGTCTTCGCTCGACACAGCCCCAAGAAACTAAGACCACCGAGCTTGGGGAGGGGACTTGCCAAGAGGAGGGCAAAAGGTCTGTCCTGGCGACTGCCTGTCACCAGCGCCCAGAGACTCCAAGTCAGCCTCTGAGGACACACGTGTGTTCCTTCCCCAGGGGAGGAGCTTCCAGCCCGGGGTCCTGGGAGCCATGCATGGTCTGAGGGAGCAGTCAGTCTCCCTTCTGCCCTCCCTATTCAGCTGACCGAGGAAGGCTCTAGGTGCCCGCGGGCAGACTGGCCAGTCCCTCCCCGAATGACAGGGACAGCTCAGCAGCTTCCAATCCTGAATTTTGCAAAACTGTGAAGGCTTCAAAACCTTAAGGTGCTGACGTTGACTTCCAGAAGTTTCTATGCAATGCTAACTGACAGCAGAGGCTGCAGCTCCCAGCTGTGGCAAGATATCAGGGGTGTGTGAGGCCGTCGTGGGCGAGCAGAGGAAACACATCAACGCTGGCTCCTGACCACACCATCTAGGACCCTCCACGGAGCCCCAGCTAGCAAACTGGTTCTGGCCACCAGGGCGCCTGGGAACTCTTCTCTCCGGGGGGTGCTGACTCCCCCCGCCCCCAGAAGAGGCCTGAACAGCAGAACAGCCCAGAACCCGCAAGGCTGCCGCCCTGAGCCAGCACTGTGCTGCGCATACCTGATTCTCGCCCCCTCTGAGCCACACATAGATGACCGGGGACCTCCCCTCTGAGCCCCCAGCTGCCGCTGCCACACCCCCACCCCTGGGGCCTGACGCCCGCCAGAGCAGGCTCAGATTCCTCCGGCATGCCCAATCTGGATATGAAAACTCTGGTCTGATCCTGCCCACCACAGAACAGGCAGGGGACCAGGGGGGCAGCATAACACGGACAGAGGATCGTTGAGGGGTCCGTGATGGGACTGTGTCTGCCCTGGTGGTCGGGACGACACTGACTGGCTATGAGGGAGGAAGGTGGGCGGTGGCCGGAGCCACGCTGGATAGATGGAGAGGCCTGCAGACACCTGCCCCACCTGACTACCCAGCGAGCCTGCACTGGTGCCCCCAGGATGCCAAGGTCACCCCAAGGCAGTGCCGTCCCAGGCCTCTGCTCCTAAAAATAAAAAGTCCAGTTCACCAGTAACCGAGAGTCCCTTGTGGAGACAATGCTCGGAGATCGCGTTTCACTCTGCAAGGGATCAGGTTAGCGGAGGCTGGAGACGGAGCAGTGACCATTTGGGGGGAGCAGCTGGGGAGGGGCCCAGAGAGAGGAACGGGCCAGTGCCACTTCCTTAGAAATGGCTCTGGGTCTGAGGGGCTCCTGCCCTTTTACTCCAACCTCTCTTCTGGGATGCGCCCCAAGAAAAGAAGGCCTCAGCCACTTTGCTCAGCGGCTCCGGGCCCCTCCCCTGTCAAGGAACACCTGGCTTTGGAGTAAGGACCTTGGATTCTCATCCCGTCTCCCATTTCCCAGCTGTGTGACCTTGGGCAAGTTACTTGACCTCTCTGCATCTCAGGTCCTCAGCAGCAGAGTTAACACCCACCATGTGGATGACAAAAGGCCTGGTGAGGACCGGGTGGGCAGGCTTGGAGGGCGAGGGGGAGGGTGGGTTTAGAGGGCGAGGCAGGCCCTGATTCCCGTTTCCCTGGAAACACCAGTCCAGAATCTCATTCTACCTCCGGCCCTGGGTAGGGACGTTCCGATGCTCTCACATTAGAACCTGCTGTGGTCCGCTGCGCCTGTCAGTCACCTGACCAGGAGCCCACCCCACATGGCCACCTGCAGCGGGTGGGCTTCCGATGGTGGAGCGGCTATGTGCCCCCAGGCCCCCGTGAACCCCTATGAGCAGCAGGGCGGGGCTCAAAACCCTCTGCTTCACCCCAGCCCTGCCTGGGGCTCCCTGGGGGCCACTCTGAGCAGGGCACAGTGTTCCCGGGGACCCTACACACCCACCAGGAGGCGTCGGAAAGCCACGGGGTGGCCATGCTGTGCCTGCTCACTCCCCTGCCCAGGCAGCAGCAACTGTGCCATGAATAGCCTGGTAAATTCCAGCACAGTCCTCCCCACAGCTCCCCACCTGCGCTCTCAGCACGTGGTCAACTGCTCACAGATTGGGGCACCCCACTCGACGGTGGGCCCCTGTGACAGAACTCTGTCCCCGTGCATCAGTGACATGGGGGGCTAAAGCTGGCTGGACGTGAGGGGACACACCTGGAACCGGGGCACTTGGGAGAATGGCGGGAGCTTGAGGCCAGCCTGGGAGACCCCATCTCTGCAAAACAATACTGCATCACCCCAAAGCACGGAACTCAGGCACTGACCTGGGAGGGTCTCCCCGGAACAGCCTCCTGCCTGGTGGAGATCTGCTGTCTTCTAGGTTACAGCCAGACATGCTTCTAAATCTTTCCCATGAACCCATCTTCCCAACACTTGGCTTCTGATGGCACAAGAAACCTCCTCAAATTGTGTTGCACACTTTATCTAGTGCATTCATCTCCCTCGACACAGTGAATCTGTCAGGGCTGATCACGTATGTCTTCCTGCCTTAGTGCTTTCCAGTACCTTCTATAGCCTGGCTCAGGCCCTCGAAAGAGTCGATGGAGCAGCCTGTGGTCACTGCTCCGAGGCCAAGCAGTCGCGTCCCTGCAGCCTTGGGAAGCGGGAGCCCCATCTGGTGGGATCTGTCAGACCCCCCAGTGTGCCCCCTGCACCTCAGTGCTTTGCACACTTTCTTGGTGGTCAGGAGGGGTCGTGTGTCGAGTACAGCATTGGGTGGGAGGGAGGGAGGGGCTGGGGGGAGGACACCGGGTGGCTGGAGAAACCTCGCACACTGTTTATGTGTCTCCCCGTCTCTTGGCACTGAAGCTGGCTGTATTATTCACGCTACTTCTGTGTGAGCAGAGAAAGGAAGTGACTTTCTTTTGGTGCCGCCACAGGCGGGCGCAGGATCCGGCTTGGCTGCCAGGGTGCAAAGCCCGAACCCGCTCATCCACCTACCTTTGCAGACGAAGCACTTGACGTGGAAGTACTTGTTCTGCACGCGCAGAACCTCGCCCTTGCACGCAGTTGCCACACTGTGCTGCACAGAATCGCCGAGCCGGTGGCCTTCTCCAGCGGGGCGTGAGCAGCCTGGGGCTGTGACGCTGTGGGGAGACAAAAGTCGAGTTACGGCAGGGGTGCTAGGCACAGGGCGAGCACCCAGCTGGGCCCCCGCAAGCCCCTCACCCACAGCCTCAGGGCACAGGGCACACCAGGGGACGGACCAGCCCCTCCCAGCTGGGCACAGGTGGCACTTAGAGCATGTGACAGGTGCTCTGAGGGCTGAGACCAGCTGGTCCAATGCATCGGGGAGTCCAGCGTGCAACTGGGAGGTCCTGGCCCTCTCCACATCCACTGCTGTGACGTCCGCCTCTGGGTCTGCATGTGGGACGTCCCGTCTCCACGTGCATCATCCAGCTCGGAGGGCTGATCCTGCCAGGACATCCCTGCCACCGAGGGTCTCGGTGCACGCGCGTGCACACACGCACACACACGCATGCACGCACACATGCACACACACTGCACACACGCATGCACACACACGCACACACACATGCACACATGCATGCACGCACATACATGCACACACACGCACACACACATGCACACACACACGCACACACACACATGCACACACACACACGCGCGCACACACACAGAGTCAGGTCCGTCATGGGGGGTAGCCCTGAGCTTCCCTCCACACACCCTGAGCTCCACATGCCCAGTGCTGAGACGCTGCGTGCTGCAGGCAGGCCGCGCACAGACACTCGGCCAGCAGTCGGGAACCCAGCCCCCCAGGCCAGGAGGCCACCCTGTCCCAGGAAGCCATGCAGAAAGTTCTAGTAGCAGCTCGACACCCACAGGCCAACATGGCTAGCACAGCATGGTTCACCCTACAGCTGCCCAGGGTCCGCCAGGAAGGTCACATGTGTCCCTCATGTCTCTTGGATACCGGCCCCAAAACAGCACCTCCACCGGGCCCCCCTGAGCCTCCCTCCCTGTGGCTCCCCAGCACCTGTGCTACGAAGGGGCGGCCCTTCCGCAGCGTGGAGAATTAGCATCGCCATTCTAGCTAGCTCCACATCTTCCCACAACCTCCTCCCTTGCAGCACTGTCCAAACATCTAGGCCTCACCCCGTCCTGCAGAACGCAAGCGAAGGGGACCACTCCTGTCTAGCAACTAGTCTGCCTCAGCACACCCCAGAGCCCCCTTGCCCATTGCTCTAGCGGACCCCATCTGCTAGAGCCTCTGGCCTCCGGGTCAGTCGCTATCTGGGAGGCAGATAGCGCAGCAGGGAGAGGGCCCTGGTCAGGGTGGTGGTCCTTCTGCAGAGGCCAAGGCTGCTGGGAGCCAGGGGTGTCAGTCTGGAGAAGCAAACATGGGGTGGGAGATGAGAAGCTCCACTCTGGCAGCCAGGGCCCCAGGATCTGGCCCCGCCTCCTATGTCCACAGTATGGGAACCAAACAGCAAAGTGGACAGGCAGAGTCCAGCGTGGGCCTCAGCTGCCCCACAGTGGGTCGTCTGCCGCAGCTCCGCCCCCGTCCCTCCCGAGGGACAACCTCACTGCTCACTGCTGGAGGAGGAGGCGGCACCGGCTCCGGGCTGCAGCTCTGCTGGACTCTCGGGACCCGCAGGCAGCTCTCGCAGCTGCACTCAGCCAGCCACGGGGCCTCCTGCAGATGACGTCCCTTCCAGTCACCCTGGTCCTGTCTGAGCTTAGAGACGCAGGGCGGGGCGGCTCTCTGGGACGGCTGTGTCTCCCAGAGCAGAATACAAAGGACAAGGCTGCACCCCTCAAAGGTCGGACAAGGCAGGGATTATACTGCTGGAATCCAGCTGGAGCCAGAGAGAGCAAGAAGTCAGTTCAGACTTGGGGACCCACGGGCCATCTCTTATGGGCAGTGACTGAGAGTCCCGAATCCCTCCCCTTCCATCTGTCCTTCCTTCCGTCCTGCCTGTCCACCCACCCTCTGTTCACTGCACCTGGCCCTGCAGCCAGCGGGATCAAGGGCTGAGGGGTTGCCTAGCAACCAGCCCAGCAAACACCGGCCCTCCATAAACAATGACCAGAGCTGGTCTCAGGAACACCCGGGCTGGGTGGAGTCCAGTGCCAGAGCACTCGCCTAGCATGCAGGAGGTGCTGGGCCCACCCCGCGCCAGAAACAAGGGCAGCAGCGGATCACAGCCCAGATCACCAGGCAATCGGAATGTGTTTGCTTCTCGGGAAGAGCTGATCTAAGACAGTGGTTTACAGAACAGACCCCACCTGGCACGCCAGAGCAGCTTGGAGCTCCCGGGGCCTCTGGCTGCGGGTCTGACAGCAGTGCTGCCCTCTGGTGGTCCAGGGCAGAACTGACGTGAGTGCGGAGCCTCTAAGAGCAGGGATGAAAGGCCCCTCAGGGTCCTGCCAGGTTGGTGGCCCCTTGCAGGCCAAGGTCTCAACTGTTTGCCTCCTGGTGGGATTCCTTCCTAACACCTGAACCAAGCTCAGGAGCACCACAGGGAGCCGGGCATCTGTGAGGGGCAACTGCCAGCCTGCTGGCTTCCTCCTGGCTCGCATCTCGTCCCCCTCAGCACTTCACGGGACCCTCCTCCTCCTCCGCCTCCTCAGGGAAGCAAGCAGAGTGCTGTGGCTCAGAGACAGGACCCTGCAGGGCAGAGAAGGGAACTGGAGGGAGGCGCAGCGGCCATGTCTGGGTCTCTTCCACGTGACCCCAAGACAGCACAAGGCTGTTCCGTCCACGCTGGCTGTGCAGACAGGTCCTGTGCACCGAGTGGGAAGTGGAGCCCCACTGTCCCATGCTGTGCGGGGCGTCCACCATGAAAGCTGCGGGGAGGGAGGCAGGGGGTCCCCAGCAGTGATAAGAACATAGGATGCTATTCGGTAGTGACTCCTTTCCCTTCCCCCCAAACACTCCAAAAACAAAAGTGTCCCCGACTCAGACAGCTGGACAGGCTGTCCTTGAAGGTCGAAGCCAGCCTGGCGGCCAGGGACACACTCCCTGATGAAAAGCTTTCCAAATAATAAATTAGCCCAACAAAGCCGCCAAGGGCCTGGGCGCCTCTGGGGCGGGCGTTTCTGTCCTCGCTGGGCAGCTCCAAGGATGGGCGGGACCCCTCCTGGCCCCCTCCCAGGTCAATTGCAAGCAGACCCAGGAATACAGAGCCCCCTTCCCTCTACCAACACCCCAGAACATGGCGTGAACTTCACCCCGACCTGAGGACGCCTGCTGGCCCTCCCAGTGCTCCCTAAAGCCAGGTGAGGAAAAGGAGGCCACTCCACAGCAGGGTGGGCTGAGGCCAGCCATGCCCAGGCTCCATGCACCATGCCAAGCCTGGGGCTTACACAGCACAGCTTGGAGCCCATGCTGGGGCCCGGGGCTCGGCGAGGTCTAGGGATCTTCAGTTTTAAATGCCTTCCATGAGTCAAAACAGCTCCGAGGCACCCCGACAGTCGTGGCCAGCCCAGTCAGGGTCCCCGTGACTGCTTCTCCCGGTGAGGACAGCCCAGTGCGGTGCCACGGAATGGGATTATGCCATCAAGAGGGCCACTCACCAGAGCGCATGCAAGGGAGGAGCAGTGGGTTACCCACAAAACCCGTCACCCACTCACCCCACTGGCTAAGGAGCAAGAAGACCCCAGAGCTACACAGACCAACATGAACACCCACTACACATTCCAGAACGGCCAGCCAACTGGGTGTCAACATTCCCAAGGTCTGTCAGAGACACATTGCTGGTATCTACACAAGTGAGTGTGTATCCCCAATGTCCTCCCTTCCTCAGCTACAGATCCCAGGGTCGTAACCCCCTGAGCCTTGACATTATCCATGGACCTTCAAAGTTGTCTCCTGTGTCCCTGCTTCTGGGAAGTCCTCCAGGATTTCCCCTCGGGTCAACAGGCCTCCACACCAGACTGTATGCGGCAGGATCTGTGCATGGGTGTGAAGGCTGGAGGACGACAGCCACCTGTCTGACGACTGTCCAGCAAGAAAGACCTCAGGAGGAGGAGTCAGGTGAATTCTACGCCTCACTGGCCCTGGCCCAGAGCCTACCACCCGGATCAGACAGTGGATCAGAAGCCTGTTGCATGCCTCCAGCAGGTGGGTGGGGAAGCCGTGGGCATCCCAGGACCAGCGGGACCGGCGGTCATTGGCCCTCGAGCCCTGAAGCCACCCAGATGGACCATCAGTGCATGCTGCCAAATGCAAGCAGCCACTCTGCAAAAGAGGCGGGTGGTGCCTGGGGACCAGGGAGAGTGTCCCGGGAGCCAGGATGCCATTCTGAAGACTCTGGAATCTAGAGGACCCGCAACACACGCGTGGGCTTTGGTTAGCCATGCACCGCAGTGCTGGGCCGTGCGTCCTGGTATACACACTAGGCACTGCAGGACATCAGAGGCAGGGAGAGGTGGTGCTGGGGTGGGAACGTTCTGCTGAGCCTGAAAATCACAAACGCTAATATACAGTGTATTTGATCGGGAAAGGACCCCGCCCCCAATGAGATCCACCGCAAGCGTGCAGGTCTGTTCTCTGTCATTTTCAGATTGACTCTAATAGGAGGTTAACGAGTCTCTTGCTGCGATAATAAGCACGGGCGCAGTGTGAGTGGCAGGGACCAGTCACACCGGGCTGTGGCGGCTTCAGTCCTTTACAATGAAACCCAGCTCAGAGAGCTTTGCAACGAGCATGGACGAGAGAGGGGCCATCAGCCATGACTCTGTGGGTGGGGGTGGCAGCCACAGGTCACTGCAACTCGTTCCTCTTGTTGCCCAGCTGGACCCCACTTGGCACTGGCTTTGGGGCCCGGAGGGGGCTGGGGTGAGGAGCCCGCAGAGACAGGGGCATGATTTGTTTGTGCCCCTGCAGATTGGGCTGGTCGCAAATGCCCATGGAGGGCAGGAAAGGCCCTCTGGTGCCCGAGAGGTGGCGGCGGCTGGGGGCTGAAGTCCCTCCTGATCCTCACAGCTTTGGGGGCCGGGGGAGGAAAAGGCTATGAGAAAAGGGGGCATCTCCCAGAGGACCTCGGGCTGAGCACCTGGGGGCTCCAAGATGCTTGAACAGAGCACACTGAATATCCCAGGCTCTGCCAGCCCAGAGCGCAAAGCAGCCCCAGGAGCTCCGTCAGCACGTGGGCGTGGCCACGTGCCGATAAAACTTTACTAATGCTCTGGCCCTTATTCCCGGCCCCGGCCCTCGTTCCCGGTGGGCCACGCTGCTGTTGGGATGCTGTGTCCTCGCGCTAGGTCCGCCACGGTGGGCAGCTGCAGGTGGGCGCCAGGAGTGAGAGGACGCAGGCGCGCACCTGTGTACTCCCAGGTCACATGACCCCGGAGCTCACTTTCTAGTCTCTAAAGAGGCCCCATCGCACCCCAGGAATGGCACGCTCATCGCCAAGGACCCAGGCCAGGGACAACCACAGCTGGGGAAGGTCCCTGCTGCTGGGAATCACGTGTGCACTGGCGTGGGAAGGCGTGGTGTGCCAGTCGGACATCTCACAGAGGTGGCAGGAGGGCCATGCCAGGCAGGGGCCCGGGGCAGTGCTCATCATTCTGTAGTCCTTAGGGAGAGCTGTGACCATTTATTCCTACCCACCTTCCACACGTGTTCTGACCTTCCCTGAGTATCAATGGTCCCCGGACCCCTGAGTGGGGATCCTGGCTGGGCCAAAGAGCAACATCTCACCACTATCTTGTCTCCTGGGTGGGCTTTGGGGGCAAACCGAGGAGAGACAGCCACTAAAAGGGGGATGGGAGGCAGGTGGGGACAGTGGGGGCAGGTGGGGCAGGTGGGAACAGTGGGGGCAGTTGGGGTCAGAGGGGGCAGGTGGGGACAGTGAGGACAGGTAGGGACAGTGGGGGCAGGTGGGGACAATGAGGGCAGATGGGGCAGGTGGGGACAGTGGAGGCAGGTAGGGACAATGGGGGCAGATGGGGCAGGTGGGGACAGTGGGGGCAGGTAGGGACAGTGGGGGCAGGTGGGGCAGGTGGAAACAGTGGGGGCAGGTGGGGCAGGTGGAGTCAGTGGGGGCAAGTGAGGGCAGGTGGGGCAGGTGCGGACAGTGGGGGCAGGTGGGGCAGGTGAGGCAGGTGGGGCAGGTGGGGGCAGGTGGGAGCAGTTCACAGGCTCAGCTCCAGTTCCTGCTTCTAGGATCTCTGCCACCACTAAACTACCTTCCCAGTGTGCCTCAGTGTCTTGCCCCCCAATACCTTTCTGGTATACTCAGGTTATTGCCCCTCCACATCTTCCTTGGAGCACTACAGAGGGAGCCTAATCCACGGGCTCAGGCCTCCACTCTTGCAACCCCCATGCTTCGAAGGCCAGGAAGGCCGGTCTCGGGCCAGTCTCCGTAATCCCAATTAAGGGTCGGCTGCTAATTGCAGCCACAGGCCAGGAAACTGCTAGCTAGGAGGCTCCACTCTCCTGGCCCAATGTGGGCCCTGAGGGGTGCAGAGGAGGGGGAGCGCGCAGAGGAGGGGGAGCGCGTAGAGTTCCCAGCACCAGGGAGGCCCCAGACAGCATGCGCCTCAGCGCCCTCCAGCTCACCTGCGGCTCATGCTAGCCCCTTTGAGGTTGTCCCCCACACTCACACCCTGAAGTGCCCAGTGGGCCCCAAGTCTCCAGCACTGCAGACTCAGTCCCCCCCGCCCCCGCCCCCAGGGCCCTGATCGGCCTGGACTGCCACTCCCCACAGCAGCAGGAAGTAGGCGCCAGCCTTAGATACAGAGTGGACGAAGGGTTTGAGTGATGTCACGTGGGAGCCGACAGAGGCGCGATGCCCGGCTGCCCTCGCAGCTCCCGGGCTCCCACCCCCCTGGGACCTGAAGGCCCTCTGCAGGGAGAGCCCTCGTATGGAGCTCATCAGAGGCCCTGAACGTCCTCCCTGGCTGGCTTCTCCGCGGGCTCTTCTCCTGCCTGGCTGCCCTCAAAGACCCCATGCCTGGTCCCCAGGAGACTCTCAAGGAAGAGGACGGGTCACGGGAGTCACACGCAGTGAGTCGTGGCCCACGAGAACCTTTCTCGTCATTCCACAGCACGCAGCTCCACACCCTTGAGCATGCGGGTTCACTCAGCCCGCGCGCAAGCTTGGAGGGGCCCTAACCTCCGCGGCAGGACCCAGTCGGGGGCCTGGAGCTGCCTAGCTGGTGGTCAGCTGAGTCCCAGAGCTCAACCCACTGGCCGGCAGTGCGAGAAAAGCTGGCCCAGGAGCATCTCGGCCCTCCAGTGCCCAGGTCACGCTGGCCACAGACACCATAGGAAAGTCAAGGCATGCACGCCACACCCTTTCAGGATCTACCCTTAGACCTGAGCACAGTGGGGTGCTTTCTACCCTCAGGTTTGGGGGTTCATTCTGGAGCCATAACAGTCAGCGCCTCTATAGGGACGCTCATACAATGACGGCACCATGCTAAAGTCAGCTACAGCATATCCCACAGCCCGCACACCCCACACAGCCCGCACCTCGCACCCCACACACCCCGCACAGCCCGCACAGCCCACACAGCCCACACAGCCCGCACCTCGCACCCCGCACACCCCGCACAGCCCGCACACCCCACACCCTGCACCCCACACAACCCACACTCCACACCATCCCCTGCACACCCCACATCTTGCACAGTCCAAACACGCTACTCACTCTGCACACCCCACACAGCCCACAGCCCATGCTGCACAGCTCACATCCCTCATACCCCACAGACCCCACACAACCCACACACTATACACCCCACACTCCCCAAATCTCCCACCCCCACATACACCACACATGCTACACCTTACACACCTCACACACTGTACACATCACATCACACACACACACACACACACACACACACACACACACACACACACGTGCATTGGCAGTCCAGAGCCCAAGCTACATCTGCTTGAGACCTCCAACCCCCCAAAATTCCACCCATCACAGCCTTTTTCGGCAGGCAGCACCCAGCTGATCTCCATGTGGCTCCAGCCAATCATGGGTCATCCTCCACCACAGCAGCCGTACATCTGGACCTGACTTTGGCCCCAGGGCTGTGGGGCAGGACAGCAATGCTGCCTCAGTCCCTCTGCCGTGGCACCTGTGGCAGAGCCATGGGGGGCTCCCTCACTATCCCTGGGGTGGAACGCACGGGGCAGCACGTCCTAAAAAGCCTGCTGGCTGCCTACTTCCCGACTCTCTTCTCCAAGCCTCTCCTGCCCGCGGAGTGCCCACGCAACCCACTCGTTGTATTAGGGGTGCCACACAGTGGTTCTGTGCACAGCTGACATGTGGCAGGCAAGTGGGGGGAAAAGGGCCAAGAGCCAGTCCTGGATGCTCCACCGCTGTGGCTCCAGGCAACTTTGACTCCGGCTGCTGGCAAGTCCCAGATTCCAGCAGCCTCAGCCGGTCCCCGCTGCCTGCCACCCGTGTCCTCGCAGAACGACATCTCACTGCGAAGAGTCAGGCGTGAGGACCAAGGGTCCTGCTCTTACAGCATCAGGCCAGGGCTGGCGGGCTATATCCAGGCTACCGTCCCCCTCACACATAGACCACCGAGGACCAGGCCACACAGCGGGCCGGTGACCGCGCCTTACACAGCGTGTCCCTGGGTCACCCCGCCTCTTGCTTCAGCGGCAGCCGACGCCCACAGGCTCTGAATCTAATGGAAGCAGGAAGCAGGTCTAATGGAAGCAGGAAGCAGGTCTGAGTAGTCAGTCAACCTCCTGGCAGCTCTGGTCCTTCTGTCATGCCAGGCCCCTCACTGCTCATTCATCGGGGCTGCAGAGGGTCACTGCAGCGTGGGGTTTGCCACGGGCCTCCACACACCCCGGCCCCAGCCTCTGCAGATGGCCCGGCAAGCTCCACCTCACTGCGGGGTGCAGTTGGCCCACGGTATCCCTTCCTATGTCCAAATGGTCCTGGAAACACTGGCTTCAAATCCAGAATGTTCTGTAGGAAGGTCCTCACCCAGTGTGCATGGGTGTCCTGTCTGCGGGGGCAGCTCAACAGCGCAGGACAGACAGGGTCTTGACAGCTGACACCCACTCTGCACCCGGAATCTGGTGTCGGCAGCATGGCTGCAGGACGGGGGGGTCTTTCCTGCTTGCATCACATACATATATACACATATACATATGTATATATATGTACCATCTCCTCTCTGCCCCCACAGCTGCTGAAGGCTCTGGGCACAATCCTACCCTGGGCATGTGGGGCCAGCCTCAGCCCCACTGACACATCGGGACGGCGCATGCTTCTGACCACAGGTTTCTGGCTGCAGCTCCACATGGGGCCACACACGCGTTCCTGGGGTCCTCGGCAAACGGGCCAGGCTCTGTGTGTAGACATTCCCCTTTCCCGAGCCACGGGGTCCGTAAGCCGGGAGGCAGTGCTCTGGGGCTAGGCTGGAGTCCCTGTGGCTGCCAGGCTGGGATGCCAGGCTGGGATGCCAGGCTGGGCCGCCCTGAGCCCTGGGCTGCGCTGTGAACCAGCGGCTTGGAACTGTGGACGCAAGGCTGGGCTGGAGCTGGCTGGCAGGGTGTCGCCTGGCGAATGTGACGCCCTGGTTCCATCCCAGCCCTGCATGAGCTGGGCATGGGGGCACCTGGAGCACAGCTCCCAGGAGGCGAAAGCTGGGCAATCAGGCTGGGCTCAGAGTCATCCACGGCGACACGGCACGTTCTAGGCCAGCCGAGGCTACCTGCTTCCTAATGGAGCCGTTGGACCGTCAGAGTCAGAACAGACTGGGTCTGGGTGCAGATGGGAGCACCAGAGCCAAGTGCCCCCATCATGTGAGCGCAGGCTGGGCGCAGCAGCTGGTCACATTATGACCACTGTCCAGATACCTCTGCTGTCTGAGGCAACAGGAGCCAGAGAGGCTGAGTAAGTGCATGGGCCACGCAGCACGGCATGCGGCCCCGGTGTCTCCGTGAAGGGCTTGGCTGTCCATCCCCCTGGCTCTCCCTCTGACCCCTCCTCTGCGGGCCAAGGAAGAGCTGGCAAGGCATTTCCTGGGTGGCACATTCGACTAGGCACGGGACCTGTGGGGGAGCCAGGACGGCGGATCCACGTGGGAGGACGGGCTGCGGCTCTGCCGCCTCGCTTGGCACACAGGACGCACCAGGCCCTGTGAGCGGGAACAGGCTTCCCAGGGCTTGTTTACTCCAGAAGCTCACAAAGACCCGGCTGAGCAGGAGGGCACAAGATGCCAGCACCATCGCAGCCTGTCATCCTGGAGTGACGAGTCCCTGCTCAGCCCAGACAGGCCAGGAACCTGGGGACAGCCTGGGTGGGAGCCCAGCCCGGAACTAACACTGGGCTCTGGAGACACAGGTCACTGGGTTCAGGGACAAAAATACCTTGTGATTACACAGGTTTCTCCTTGCAGGAGGGTTTCTCCTTGCAGGAGAGTTTCTCCTTGCAATTAGATGAGGTTTCTCCTTTTGATTATGTGAGTGATTCTTCCTGTGATTACACGGGTGCTTCTCTTTGTGAATATGTGGGTACCCTTGTGATTACACAAGTGTTTCTCCTTGTTAGAAACCCAAACAGAAAGCTGGGGGCCATGAAAGGCCCCCACTCTGTCTAGGACCTGCTTCTGGATATTGCATTAGTGGTCCCACACCCCACCATCCACAGCGAGATGGACAAGGCAGGAAGCTACGAGAAGGAGAGCCCACCTATCCAGGGTGCAGTCCTCAGAGAATCTGAGCAACTTCGAGGAGCCAGAACTTATCCTGCATGACGCACTCCTGCTTTGAGTCCAGCCACTTTCAGTGGCTTGTGGCTCGAATTGTATCTGGCACATACAGTTTGCACACTGTATCTAGTACATTGGAGTCCATCACACATCAACTCTTCATGATCACTTTTCTCCTTTCTCTCAGCCCCTGGAAACTGTGAGTGTGTGTGTGTGTGTGTGTGTGTGTGTGTGTGTGTGTGTGTGTGCGCGTGCGTGTGTATGTGCACGCGTGTGTGTGTGTGGGTCTGTCTGCCTGTGTCTGTGTCATGCTAGACATGCCTCTAGATCCAAGACTCCAAGGAACTTCCTCACCACAACATGTCGCGTGAACAGAATCTTGTAGCCGAATCGTCCACGTCTGGCTTCCTAGCATCCTGTTTTCGGGGCTGCGGCGGGTGTGGGAGGTCTGGCCCAGCTAGTCGCCCACGCTCAGCAGCACTGCACCTTCCTTCCCGGAGCCTCGGCTCCCCCATCTGTGAGATGGGGTCGCCCTCCCCCCTCCACAGTCCCTGAAAACTGCATGCGGTTGGCACTGCAGGCATTAGCTCTCACCACAACGTAAGAGACCAAGCTAGAGAACCCTCCTCCTCCCAGGCCGGAAGCTGCAGCGCCCCGTGGGTCTCAAGATTGGACTTCTAGCCAGCAGCCCAGGCCTCCTCCCCAGCCAAAGGGGCTTTACCTGTCCCTCCTTCAGGCATCCCCACGGCGGCCTCCCCTGGAAGGACCGTGGCTCTCCCGCCGAGGCCGTGCCCAGCACCACGGAGGCTGCAGGCAGCAGCTGGGCAAGCGGGAAGCGTTTGTGGCCAGCATGTCTCCTGACAACATGTCAGAGGGTCATGTGGCAGTTGCCACCCCCATGCCAAGGCAGGGCAGGGCCAAGTCCTTCCCGGAACACCAAAATAGCCGCCGCCACACTGCCACACCAAAGATGCACCTGTTTCCGGCGTCTGGGAAAGGGACTCTGAGAAGGCTCTAGAGGGGTGACCCAGGAGTCAGGGCCCTGTGGAGGGTGTTACCGCCTGCACCGGGGCCCCCAGCTGCCCCAAGAGCACCACCCACAGGCTTCCAACGAGACACCCAGAGGACTAGTAGAACTAACTTCGTCGACGAGCCAGGGGGTCACTGGTAGAAGTGCAACTGGGGAGGGCTCCGCCATGGGCCTTGGGCCTCCACATGTGCGCACACACACACATACAGCGCACGCGCACACACACACATACATGCACACACACAGTGCACGCGCACACACACACACATGCACACACACACAGCGCATGCGCACACACACATACATGCACACACACACAGCACACACGCGCACACACACACATACATGCACACACACAGCGCACGCACACACACACACATACATGCACACATGCACACACACAGTGCACACGCACACACATGCATACACACACACAGCATACGCGCACACGCATACATGCACACACAGCACGTGCGCACACATGCATACACGCACACATGCACACACAGCACACGCGCACACACACATACATGCACACACACAGCACACGCACACACATACACAAATGCACGCACACATACACGTGCATGCACACATACATGCACACACAGGAACACATATATGTTTACATACACCCCTTCCACGTGCACCATCAAAAATGTGACCCCACATACATATTATCTGTGCCACACACAAACATGCTTGTGTCCACATAAAATAAAAAAATTAAAAAAGGAAAATTCTGGATATAATTTTAAAATTATTTTAAGAAGACAATACTAAGTATCTATCTTCATCCTCAACTTAATGCACACCATTGGACAGGAAAGGTGAATTTCTTCACGTGCTGTCTAATCTTCGATGAATTAACTGTGCTTAGCTTTGTAGAAATATTGAAACTCACATGCCTGCAAAGAGCTGTTCTGCCTTCAAATCATCTCAGACATCCTCACATCAACAGTATTTCAGGTTTCATCTCCAAATCATAAACTGTCCTACCTAGGGCTCCTGCGGGTTCTCAGATATTTCACTCAAATTTCACCCGAGAGCTTACATCACCATAGCTTCGTTGGAGGACAGCTCATTATTTCTGTATTCTGTTACACCTGCGCATCTCCTGTTATATTGTATACCATGGAGATGTTTTTGGAAAAACTCAGTGGTAAATTCAATCAGGTCAATTGAATATTAGGAATTTTAATCTCAGCACTATGTCGTGATTCTAAGTATATATGTGATTTATTATATCTTGTCTCACTAAAAACAAACAAGCAGATGAACAAACGAACAAGGACACCCAGGTTTCTCCAGCTCACAAGCCAGAGCTGGGGTGCAGGCTGGGTGGGGCAGACCCCTCTGAGGTCCTTTGACATTTCTCCTGAGGGCCCTGGGCTCTAAACGTGGGCCACACGTCTGCGTGATCTCGTGTCCTTCACATTCCCTCGGGCGCACTCAGCCCTGGACACAGTCCTCAGTGGCAGATGGGAAAGGAGGCTTCGAATGCTCTGCAGGCTGCAGGAGGCCCTAGGCAATGAAGCCTTTTTTGGGGCCCGCCCAGGTCTGGGTGTCACAGACCCAAGCTTCCTGTTGGGTTTGTTATTCCTTGGGGTGGCTCCGCTGAAGGCCTCAGAAGCAGAAAGGTTTCCTGAGCCATCAGTGTGAGTGAGAGGGGGGCCTAGAACATCCCAACCCCCAAGGACAGCAGGAAAGCCGCAGCCACACCCTGGTCAATCAGATGCTTGATCCGCGCAAGCTGGGCGGCTCCAGGCCTCCCCTGGACACAATCACGCCTCTGCCCTCGGAGCTCTGGATCGGCAGAATTATTCTTGTAGCCGCAAGTCTCCCCTCCCCACAGTCTGGCGCCCCGATCCGCTCTGAGGACAGAAAACAGCTGCTGGTGGCTGGAGATGGGGTGACTGTGCCAGGGGGCCTGCTCCGGCCGCCGTTAGCCTCACGCCTGTGACAGGGGCTTCGAGAGACCCCACCCCAAGGAACCACAAGGGCCATGTGTGGAATTCTTCTCCAGGCCGCAGAATCCACAAATGGGCACCAGTCCATCTGCAGCGGGCAGTTTAACCCCGTGGTCTGCAACGGCAGCCAGCATGCTCAGGGGTGTGGGCTGCGGCGGGCAGGCTTTGGCCTTGTTCTTTGCACACAGCAGACGACATGCATGGTGCCTGCGGCGGGCAGGCTTTGGTCTCCTCACCTACAGTCTCAGGGTGTCGCCATGGAGAGTGCTTTCCTATGACCCCGTGCAAGTTCATGTGGAGTGTTTGGGTCAGTGGCTTGTGGGTGTTAGTGACCAAGTGACCGCTGCTGCACCAGGCCGGGACCAGCCCTGCTCCTCTCAGTACATCTGCCATCGTGGCAGTTTGCGCAGGTGGCCCGTGACCAGGAGGAAGGTGAAGAAGTCGTCGGGTCCCCCCAATCCCAGCAGGGGCAGAGTCTCACTGTGTGACGAGAGCCCGTCAGTGGGCGGCAGCCGCCTGTGGCCTCGGGCTATCTGCCGTGGGGGGGGGTGTTCTGGAACACGACCCCTCCCCCACCCATGACATACCACAGACTGTTACCCCTGTTAAGTACAACAGTTCTGGGGACCAGAGGCCACATGGGATCCCTGGGAGCTCAGGTGTAGGCCGGGTTGGGCTGATATAAAGCTCCAGGGGAAGGTGGCCATTGGTTTCACGTCAGCTCGAAGACAGGGAGCTGAGCATTTAGGCCCACCTATGAATTACTAGTTCGGGGAAGTCTCTGAGCAAGCCCGCGGGAGATTGCTGATGTGGCCAGACCTGGACCAGGGGGGCAGGGCCATTCCCCAGGGAAACAAGTGATAGAGACTGACTGGCTTTGGCAGGTCGGCAAGTTAGAAAGAAGCGCTTCTCGCACCTCTTCTATGTATGGTGTGGCCAGTTCACCCTGCTGCTAATGTTGGTATAAACCTTCCCGTCATAAAGGACTGTAACCTGACCATAAACTCCCCAATATGCTTGGGTCGATCCCAGCAACTGAGGGGATACCAGGCTGGGAGGAGGGGTGCTTGTCTCCTCCGGCTGCTGGGACGCCCAATCCTGCAGCCTAGCTGCCCCCCCACACACACACATCCCCCACCCCCGTGAGCATGGCCGTGAGGGCGTGTGGGGCTCCCCCTGTGACCCAGGGCAGTCTCCTGCCCCTCACCATCATGTAACCTCACCTGGAGGCTCCTTTTCCCCACCCCATGGCCTCCGCAGTGACCGGTCAGCCACGGTGACAGGTCGGACACAGTGACAGGTCAGCCACGGTGACGGGTTAGCTGCGGTGATGGGTCGGCCACAATGATGGGTCGGCCACGGTGACGGGTTAGCCGCGGTGACGGGCTAGCCATGGTAACGGGTCAGCCTGGACGCCACACTTGGCAGTGATTTAGCTAACGCTGAAATGGAGCTCCTGGAAGCGGCCGGGCCTGCTGCACACAGCACGCCGTGTTTCCTATTCAGTTCAGCTTCTTATGTAAGGCCTGCCGCTGCGACCCACTAAACCGATCTGTGCCCGGGGACGGGCTGCCACCTGCAATGCGAACCCTCCATCCGCCCCCACAGCCATCCTGGCTGCAACCTCAATGGCAGGGGAAGAGATGAGCTGCTTTACGTGCCACTGGGGCAGGACCCCCACTGTACCCCACTGCATCCTCACTGTACCCCAGTGTACCCCCACTGTACCCCACTGCCCCATGCTGCATCCAAGGAACCCCCCACCACACCCCACTGCACCTCATCACACTCCACTATGCCCCATCTCACCCCACCATACCCACTGCACCCCATTTGATCCTCCAACTCCTCTGGCACTTCCTCTCTTGTCACTCCCCACAGTCCCCTTAGCTGCCGGCACCCCACACACACACCATCTCTGGAGCTCCTGGATGTGCTACATGTGTATTCCGTGGTCACCCCATCTGTGCTCACCCCGTCTGTGCTCCCCTACACCCCAGCCCACACCACAGCTCCTCCACGCTGCACCTGTGGGACACTCTCAACACAAGTCACCAGACACGGCAGAGATACCGCCAATGCGGCAGTGCCCGGGCCCTGAGATACCGCCAATGCGGCAGTGCCCGGGCCCTGAGATACCATAGTGCCGCGCTCCTATCCAACTAATCTGGTAGAATATGTCTCAGTTTGGAAAAGGTGGATTCAAAGTAACATGTTTTGGGATAAGGACATGGCTTTATTTTAGAGAAATAAGGAAAAATATGGGAATTGTCAGGTCTTGGTGTTTCTTCCCAGTTCAGGCCTAAAGCCTGTTCCCTGGGAAGGTCACAGTAACCCCATGGGCAAGTGCTAGGAATTTCTCGATATGCCACAATAAAGTCCAGGGACAGGTGCTAAGCATTTTTACCTAGGTTTTGTTTGGGATAATTCAAGTTTTGCCTCTGGCAGGAAGAATCCTTCTGGAATTTAGGAGTGCCCTTTCTTAGGGTTTTTTGGAACTAGCTTCCTGCTCTCTGTTCTAGAGAAGAAGCCTGCTTTTTAAGTTTCAGTCAAATACTAAATAGAAATTTCATGTCTAGTCATTTACAATAAGTAGACTTGTTAATCAGAATGTGTGCACTGATTTTAAGGAAATTAGAGAATAACTTCTAGAGTCTTAAAACATAGGTGGGTAAAATTCCCACCTACGTACTAACTCAGAAATTCCAGAAGTACAAGACTATGCTCTCAGTCCACCAGAACCTTAAAAGAAACTGTGATACCCTCTTACCCTGGCTGAAGGCCAAGGAAGAGACCATCATGCCAGAAAGTCTAGATGCCAAGACTGCCCCTGGAGATGGTATTTGCTATCCAAACTGGGAGAATCCATGTCAGAAGCAAAGGGGGCCGTGTCTTTCCTACCCCAAACAGCACTCTTATGAGAAATCACAGAGATGGACCATCTGAGTGCACTCCCACCAATGATCGCCTCCGCCCCGAAAGAGACACTCTCGAAAGAGACACCCTCGGCATATGGGGCCTGACTGGACCCCAGGTTTGGAGTATGCATGGTTCACAGATGGGTCATCTAAATGATGGCAATACACTTCTGGAATTCCTCAAAGGAAGACATAAGCAACCTTACTATTAAAGGAATAGAAGGATGCTATTATAGAAGTTATTCTTTTAATAATTATATTGCTTAAGTGTTTTCTTCAGTGCATACCTCAGTGTTCCATCGACAGAACCAGCCTTGAGTATCCAAGTCAAGGCCCCCCCTTAGAGATGTGGTTTAAGCTTGGATAGTAGAGACTACATGAGCTGCATACATCTTCCCAAGTTAGAACCTGCTGCCATGCCTGGTGCTTATGTCGACCTGCCTGACTGAGAGTATCAACCTGGAGAGGACAACAGCCAAAGCTCATGCTGGGACTTATGGGGTGTTGGGGACTCCTATAGTTAATTGTAAAATATGTTCCTTGCTAAAATCAATAGGAGATCATTCTGCCTCTGTATTTTAAAAAAGCAGTTAAAATGTGGGCTCAGCCCCATAGCTATCCGGTGAAGCATTATAGATTAGATAAGTTTGGAAATACTGAGAGAATGTTTCTGTTAAGTGCCTTTGCCCTGAAGCAATGGGTTAGGTTCTTGAAAAAATGTCCACCCTGAAGGTGATTTTTGCTGACTAAAAAATTATATGTCTGTTGTAGGTGTAACATTCTTTACCCCAAAATTTTCTGTATAAAAGTTGTCACGAAAGTTTCAATAAACGGGTTCAGGATACACTCGGACGAGAGGGAGCCGCGTGTGTTCTGTTCTCCGCCCGGTCCTGGGGAGCCCTAGTCTCAAGGCCGCGACTCTGGTCTGCGGCACCACAGGCTCTGGCCATGGCGGAAACAGCCTAGAGGCTGGACAGAGGGGTCCATGCACGAGCCACACGAGGGTTCTCAGTCCCCACAAGGAGGACCTGGGCCCTAAGCATGGTGCCTGAGGCCAGGTGCCGGGGTCTTGTCCTGCACGACACTGCAGGCTGGCAGGGAGACGGAAGAGGAGGAAGCCGATTCAGCGGCCAGGACATCTGTGCACTGCGCACGAGCAAGAGAACGCTGCTGGCGGCCGCTGGCGCAGAGCACAGGGTGGGAAGGCCTCCCTGGGGACAGCACGCTACAAAGCGGGAGACGAGGCCAAGGGAAGGTCTCTGTGGACGGGTCAGAGTGGGATGAAGGCCCTGAGGCCAGGAGGAGGCTGAAGGACTCTCAGGAGACCCCTGGGTAAGGAAGTCCCCAAGCGGAATCCCCTGAGGTCTCAGGGCCGCAGGTGGGCTTGAAATCAATCCAGGAAGCACTGGGTTCGAGGAGACGGTTCTGTTTCCCCTTCTGAGGCGTCTCTTCATGCCACCGCTTCCCGGGAACACACCTCCCTAGCGCCTCGGGCCAGGTGAAAGCACAGTGACTCCTCCCGGGGACAAGACAGATGCTATGACTATCGTCAGCCCCGCGAGACAAGACACAGGGATGTGCAAGCACTGGGCAGACGGAGCAGAGGGGGCAGAGGGGGGCAGAGGGGGGCAGAGGGGGGGCAGAGGGGGCAGAGGGGAGCAGGGGGGGCAGAGGGGGCAGAGGGGGCAGAGGGGGGCAGAGGGGAGCAGGGGGGGCAGAGGGGGCAGAGGGAAGCAGAGGGGGGGCAGAGGGGCAGAGGGGGCAGAGGGGGCAGAGGGGGCAGAGGGGGGCAGAGGGGGGCAGAGGGGGCAGAGGGGGGCAGAGGGGGCAGAGGGGAGCAGGGGGGGCAGAGGGGGGGCAGAGGGGGGGCAGAGGGGAGCAGAGGGGGCAGAGGGGGCAGAGGGGAGCAGGGGGGGCAGAGGGGAGCAGAGGGGGCAGAGGGGGCAGAGGGGAGCAGAGGGGAGCAGAGGGGGCAGAGGGGGCAGAGGGAAGCAGAGGGAAGCAGAGGGGGGCAGAGGGGGGCAGAGGGGGCAGAGGGGACTTAACTCACAGGCAGCGTGATGCTCGCGGCCTCCCAGGGTGCTGTGCGCTCCCCCCTCGTACCCCCAGCCTGTGCTGGCTCAAGCTCCTTTCTGGACAGGAAAGGGCTGGACCACAAAAGGGAGGACGGCTTGGTGGGAGGCACTCCGTATAAGCGTGGGGCCCCAGGACACGCCCCTTTCTCTCTGAGTGGCTTGGCAGGCACAGATATGCCCATCTGAAGGCCGTGTGTTCAGCGACACATGCAAACCAACAGCTCTGGACTCTTGAAATGCTTCGGCGATGGACCCAGAGGAGATGGTGTTGCAGTCGCCTGCACGGTTGCTGATAAATGACCATCAAACGGCTTAAGGGAACAAGGGGTTTATTTCCTTATGACAGTCCGGTTACAATCTATAGTCCAGCTTGATGGGAGAGCAGCACCAACACCAGGCCAAGAGAACTGGCTACACCATCTCTACATAATGGCTGAGAGGGGCGATCCTTACTTGCCAGACCAGCATGTCTCAAGTGTACACAAGGATGCCAAGTCTCTCAACCAGCTCTCCGTATTTTATTCCAAGGCCTAATCCCACCCGCCACCACCCCCCACCTAATCCCACCCATCAGCTAGACAATCTAGACAGGTTTGCTCTGGGCCTAACTCAACCACTAATTCTCTACAAATGTGCCCAGAGCTCAAACCCTCAACTGTCAAATTGACACCTGTGCCCAACTATAACAGACGGAGTAGATGCTAGAGCAAAGTCCAGGGCGACACAGACCAGCACAAGAGCTTGAGCGCAGCCAGGATCCTTACAGAAGATGCAAAGACACAAAGGACACCGGGCGACATGCCCTGCTGAGACCCTGTGGTGGGAGTTTGCTCCCAATTAAAGCGACAAGGAGGAGCCGTTACAAATGGGGCCCGTGATTGACGGGTGGGGGGGGGGTTGACGTGCTTCTCATGGGCCTGGGTCTCGTGAGATGGACAGACAGCAATCTGCCTCTTCGCCCGGCCTTGTCTGCAGGCCACCACCTCCTAGCTTCCTGTCCCCGGGGCTGTCACACAGCCAGCGTTGCTGCAGTGCTTTGCCGCAGTGCCCAGAAGCACCCCTTAGACTTCAGGATCTGGAATGTCCTTCCTTACTGCACACACGAGTGACCACTTGACCCTGCGCTGAACCACGGGGGTGGGGACGGGGTCACCAGGTGCTCGTTCAACTTTAATTTTACAACTTTTCCACACGCTTATTTTTCCAACAATATTTTTTTAAGTTGGGGGAAAAAAACTTCCACTGGAAAAGGTGGAGCCGTGTCTCCCAGCTTCCCTCAGAGATCTCTGGGGCCACGCGCAGCCTCGCCTCAGTCTCCCATTGAGCCGCTGCCGGCTGCTCCCGCCGCAGTGCCTGTCGCTAGCTCTGGGACTGACCTGGGGGGAGACAAGGCTGCACAGTCTCACCCCATGTGAGCCAGGCTCGCCCAGCCTGTGAGCTCTAAGGAGAGTGAGCGGCGCTGGCCGCTGGCTCCGCCCAGGCCCGGGGGGAACAGCCAACCAGTGCAGGGTCTCTCGCACATGGCCAGACCCTCGGCGAGGCACAGGGCTCCTGGAAAGTGGACGGCAGGATGGGAGCGATCGGCTTCAGCGGCCGGGAGGTGAGCGGCCAGTCCCCCGCCCGTCCTATCCGCTGCTCGCCAGGCGCCAGAAGCCGCCGGGCAAAGCCACCAGCCAATCGTGCACCTGTGTCCTTCCCCACGGAGACATGGCCAACTGGGCAGAGGTGGAAAGAGATGCATCGGTCTCAAAGAGAAGGATGTTCCGCCACGGCCAGCACTGGGATCCCTGAGGACAGCGTACTAAGTGACAAGCCTGTCCCAAAAGGGCAGTGCTGTGGTTACACTCATGCGAGGATCCCGGCCAGCCAGAGCAGAAGGGGGGGAAGGGCATGCCGACGGAGGAGAGGGCCCATGTTATGTGGGACTGGGACAGGGGGAGCAGGAGAGGGCTAGTGTCGCGTGGCTGGAGGAGGCGGGAGTGGGTTAGTCTTCATGGGGACCATTTCTTTTGGACAGATGGAAAGTTCTGGACGGGGGGAAGGTGACAGGACACTGTGATATGCTCAACAGCTGAGCCACACCCCTAAAAACAGACCCCCGGACAGTGCTGTGCTGCAGACACAGCCAGCAGTTGGCTCTACCCAGGAAACACCCTGGGTAGAGAGGCGCACCCCACCAGCCCAGGAGCCTCTGGAGAGGCGCACCCCACCACAAGGTGTCTCTAGAGAGGCGCACCCCACCAGCCCAGGAGCCTCTGGAGAGGCGCACCCCACCACAAGCTGTCTCTAGAGAGGCGTACCCCACCACAAGCTGTCTCTAGAGAAGCGCACCCCACCACCAGCTGTCTCTAGAGAGGCGCACCCCACCACAAGGTGTCTCTAGAGAGGCGTACCCCACCACAAGCTGTCTCTAGAGAGGCGCACCCCACCACAAGGTGTCTCTGGAGAGGCGCACCCCACCACAAGGTGTCTCTGGAGAGGCGCACCCCACCACAAGGTGTCTCTAGAGAGGCGCACCCCACCACAAGGTGTCTCTAGAGAGGCGCACCCCACCAGCCCAGGAGCCTCTGGAGAGGCGCACCCCACCACAAGGTGTCTCTAGAGAGGCGCACCCCACCACAAGGTGTCTCTAGAGAGGCGCACCCCGCCAGCCCAGGAGCTCTGGAGAGGCGCAACCACACAAGGGTGTCTCTAGAGAGGCGCACCCCACCAGCCCAGGAGCCTCTGGAGAGGCGCACCCCACCACAAGCTGTCTCTAGAGGCGTACCCACCACAGCTGTCTCTAGAGAAGCGCACCCACCACCAGCTGTCTCTAGAGAGGCGCACCCCACCACAAGGTGTCTCTAGAGAGGCGTACCCCACCACAAGCTGTCTTAGAGAGGCGCACCCACACACAAGGTGTCTCTGGAGAGGCGCACCCCACCACAAGGTGTCTCTGGAGAGGCGCACCCCACACAAGGTTTCTCTAGAGAGGCGCACCCACACAAGGTGTCTCTAGAGAGGCGCACCCCACCAGCCCAGGAGCCTCTGGAGAGGCGCACCCCACCACAAGGTGTCTCTAGAGGGGCACCCCACCACAAGGTGTCTCTAGAGAGGCGCACCCGCCCAGCCAGGAGCCTTAGAGAGGCGTACCCCACCACAAGGTGTCTCTAGAGAGGCGCACCCCACCACCAGCTGTCTCTAGAGAGGCGCACCCCACCACAAGCTGTCTCTAGAGAGGCGCACCCCACCACCAGCTGTCTCTAGAGAGGCGCACCCCACCACAAGCTGTCTCTAGAGAGGCGCACCCCGCCACCAGCTGTCTCTAGAGAGGCGCACCCCGCCACCAGCTGTCTCTAGAGAGGCGCACCCCGCCAGCCCCAGGTGTTCCCACAGGTCAGCAGCCTGCCGTCTATCAGAGCTGCTGAGCAGCTCAGTGGCCAGTGAGACTCTGACGAGGTCACTCATGAGCCAGGCAGGTGCCAGGGCCAGAGGGGTACAGGAGGGGGCTCAGGCATATCCCTCAGCTGGCGAAGCCCAGGGTACCTTGTGGTGTGGCCTTGGGCAGTTTTAGAGTCTGAGACTGGTTTCCACATTGAGTCTCAACCACCCCGGCCCCCCACTGCTGTCTTCTGAATGCCTGGGGCCCTCCATCCACCTGTGGGGACCCTGTCCCCCACTACTATATTCTGCATGCCCACAGCCCTCTGTCCATGTGTCCGGCTCCTGTCCCAGGTGACGTGTTAGAAGGCAGAATGCTCAGGATGAATCTGTCCTTTGAACAAAGCCAGAGAGTTCTCTCTGTCACCACACCCTAAGGCTGTGGCAGAAAGAAGGGGACCCAAGCGTGGCCCCCACCAGACACTGGGCATCCTGGGCTTAGAGCTCTGGGCTCTGGATGGGGTCTCTAGGGCTGTCTGCAGCCTGACTCTGCCATCCCTAGATGTCTGCATGTGGCTCCACTCAGACACACAACTCCCCTCCCCACCATGCCTTGGGGTGAGGGGTGTGGGGTTGCTACACCAGGCCATCCACAATTGGTGGAGCCCCCCAGGACCTCCAGACTGAAGAAGCCAGTCAGAGTTAACACAGCACAGACCCTGGACACATATAGGACACCTGTCAACGGGGACAGAAGATCAGGGAGCCAGTGAGCAGCTGACCCCCCAGGGTGGAGCAAGGAACCACCTCATGGGACAGGTGTTAGGAGGGTGTGGGGGGCACAGATAGGGAGGGGACCCCCCAGAGTAGAGCAGGAACCGCCCCATGCACAGGGGTCAGGAGGGTGTGGGGGGCAGGACGCGAAGGGAGGGAGCCGAGGCAGGAAACAGCCTGTGGAAAGTGCGGCTGGGAAAGCAGACGGGCCGGATGGGAATCTCCACAGGGTCATGGAGGGGAACATGAGGAAGTGAGCTGAGGGGTGAGGGTGAGGGGGCGGAGGGAGGAGGCAGCTGACTCACCTCCACCCTCCTGAGAGGCCCTGTCCTTGGACACGCTCCCAGCGTCCCCCGTGGGAGCACACAGAATCCCTCCAACATCCGCTCACAGAACCAACACGTGCTGCTCCCAATGCTGCTCCTGGGACAGTCCCCAAGAAATGAGAAGCTGGGGTGCCCATGGGGATCCACGCGGGTTCACTGAAAGGCTCTTTGCCACGGCCAGGAGGTGGGAGCAGCCCGGGAGAGCACCGTCAGCCCACGTCTGTCCACACCGTGGAATATTACTCAGCCTTAAGAAGGACATTTGGCTACCTGCTCCAAGATGCATAGGGTCTTGAGAGGCGAGCACGGGAGATTCCATTCTCGCCAGGCTGCTTGACCAACACGTCAGGTGCAGAGACAGACTGGAGAATGATGGAGAGATGGCGGGTATAACGGGGACAGAGCTCAGGCAGGAAGGTGAACGAGGGCTGGAGAGGGACGGCGGTGACGTGTGAACGTGTCTGATGTCGCTGCGCTGGACACTGACAAGCGGCAAGTGCTAAATTTTCTGCTGAACATATTTTACAATATGGAGCACAAATAAAACCCAAACACACTGCCACAGTCGGCCTGCGCCTTGTTGACAAATTCCCGACAGAACAGCTCAAGAATGCCCGGCTATGGGTCTTGCTCCAGCTTGGCGGGAGAGCCCACCACTACCAGGGGCCAAGGGAACTGGCCACACCACAGGACTCCTGAGAGAGGGACAAACCCCACTTGCCAAACCAGCATGTGTGTCAACATATGCCACAGAACACAAACTTAAAGAACCAGCTCCTTCCACCTTATTCACGTCCTCAGGGCCTCCCTTACCACCCACACAATCGCCTGCAGGTTTGCTCAGGGCTTAACTGCTAACTCCTTACAAGTGTGCCCAGAGCTTGTGCCCTCAATTTTGAGATTGGCATCTACAGCTCACCATCACACAGCCCAAACCAAAGTCCTCGGAATAAGGATGTGGCTTTGTGACTGTGGGAACCCGGGCAAGGAAGTGACTTTTTAGGACAGGCTCAACGCAGCGGGGAGACTCAAGAAATGTTTCTAGGAGATGGGAGCTCTAGTGGGCAGCTGGGAGGGGTCATTTCCATGTGGTGAGAGTCCTCGGGTGGCACTCTTTCCAAAACAAGAATGTGTCTCGTAACTGCACCCTCTCCCCATGGCACTGTGGCTGCTGACGGCACAGGACACGCAGGGCGCCTCACCAGGAAGAACACAGGCGAGGAAGACGGCGGCGCCTCGAGGAGGTGATGGGGCCAGCAAGTGGGTGCACAGCTGTGCAGTGAGTCAACAAGCTCGGCTCTCCCAAGAGAGCCGTGCACTTCTTCCAGCGTCGCCTGGGGTCGGGGCCAAGGGCAGGGGACAGCCTGGAGGACAGGCTGTGGGAGGACAGGCGGACAGTGCTCCCTGCCACAACAGCAGAGCCTCCAGCTAGAGTCTCTTCTCCAGACACCAGACTTCCTCAGCCCTGCCCACCTCCTCCCTCCACCCTGCCCATCCTCAACCCCCCATACGACTCTCTCCTGAGAAACAGTGCCAGGGAGGGGAAGGCCTGGGCCTGGGGAGGGGCAGCTCTGGCCGCCCTTCAGCTTCACCTCCTTCAGTCCTACACACACACACCCCAGTGTTTCCAAGGATTTTCCAATAGATCAACACATCTCAGCTCTCAGGTGCTCGACTCATGTCCCGCCCAGAGCCGACAGAAGCTGGGGCCCTGACATGACCTGCTGTACTCTCCTGGCCCCTCTGCCCGCTCCACAAACCGCAGCTCTGTGTGACCTGAGCTCCCCTGCCACTCAGTTCCGCCTGCCAGCAGCTCCCAGACTCCAGGGAGATGGTCTGTGCCAAACGCACACAGGCGGTCAGGAGCGGGATCTGGGTACTGAGACCTGCAGAGCAAGACGGAGGCCTGCTGGTGCCTGCACCTGCTCACACCTGCACCTGCTGCTCTGCACCTGCTGGTGCCTGCACCTGCTCACACCTGCACCTGCTCCTCTGCACCTGCTGGTGCCTGCACCTGCTCACACCTGCACCTGCTCCTCTGCACCTGCTGGTGCCTGCACCTGCTCACACCTGCACCTGCTCCTCTGCACCTGCTCACACCTGCACCTGCTCCTCTGCACCTGCTCCTCTGCACCTGCTCACACCTGCACCTGCTCACACCTGCACCTGCTCACACCTGCACCTGCTCCCACCTGCACCTGCTCCTCTGCACCTGCTCGCACCTGCACCTGCTCCTCTGCACCTACTCGCACCTGCAGAGTAGAGAAACGGCTGGTGTCCAGCCCCTCTCCTCAGCCACGGTGCCAGCACCAGCCCACTCTGAGCTGCTACAGCCCCCAGGGTCAGGCGGCACCTCGGGAAGCAGAAGTTCTATTCCTGGCCTGACTAACCCTCTTTCCCAGAACTGGGGCAGCGAGGACTGGTGGTGCCAGGGTCTCTGGCTGGCATCTCTGGCTCCCTGAGCCAGTGTGGCCCCTGAGACCCAACACTGCTGCTGTCTTTTGCCAGGAAACTGCCCAGAGCTGGGACCCCTCCTGCTTCACATTGCTCTCCTGAAGTGATTCAGCTGGGGGCCACACACAGAGTCCCTTGTGCCCAGGGGAGCACAGGCATGTTTACCGTGGCTCTTTGCACCTAAGAGGACCCCCAGGTCCCGTCCCACCTAAGAAGACCTCCAGGTCCTGTGGCATTTAGGAGGGTCCCGCCTTGGGCCTCACACCTGAAAAACACCAGATTCCATAAGACGCTTCCAGCCAAGCCTCGAGGCCAGAGCTCAGCTCTGTGCAGTTACCACGGCACTTCCAGAGGCTCGGGGCTGGCAGCTGCACCCCTCCATGGTCACCTGATAGTAGGAGGCATCGAGAGCTTCCTAGCTCATTCATGTGGCATGGAGGGCTCCCTCAGCCCTGTGCCCAGGGGCATGGCACCTCTGTCCCTGACACAGTGGGCGAAGCCCAGGCAGCCTTACAGGAGTCCCAGCGTGGGGCAGGTGCAGCCAAGGAAGGCTCCTCAGTGGAGGACGCACAGGGTGAAGTTGCTCAGCCCCATCTGCAGTGACAAACACGAAGGTGTCCTTCACCCAGGCCACATCAGTCCCTGACCACGTCCTCTCTCTGTGGCCGGACATCTGGAACGGGGTGTCTGTCCCCCTCGCCACCACCACTACTATCCCCAACACACCCCGCCAAGCACAACACGGGAAGGGCGGAGCTTCTGGAACACAGATCTGAGCGATGGATCTGCCTGCAGACAGGGGCCAGGCCTGGGAACCTGCATTGCTGGTGTCGTGGAAGCTCTGCTACTCTGTCTCTTGACTTCCACACGCCCTCCAAGGTGAGGGACCCCTTGGAATGACCTCCTTGGACACAGTCACCATGGAAACAGCCTCTCTGTACCCCTAGACACTCCCCTTGAACACACCCCCTGGACGCAGCCTTCCTATGCCCCCTGGGGATCCCCCACCCCACCCCACAGCCCCCTTAACACAATCTCCTAGACACGGCTGCCCGGGCGTGGCCCGCCTGGCCATGGCCCCAAAGGCTGCCAAGGCTGACTCCTGACAGCAATACATACGAGTGAGGTGCCCAAGAAGACAGACGATCTCAGAGCACAAGAAGGAGACAGGCTGGGGGACCCCAACCCCCAGAGGGGGGCACACAGCTGCTCTAGCGTGCCAGGATGTCCCTCTCGCTCTTTCGTGTGTTGGGCAGCTACATGGCTGGACACATCTCCAAGAGTCTACGCAGACAGGGTCTGCCCACAGCTCCGGGAAATGAGTTCTTACACACCAAGCTGCCCTCAGTGCCGAGGGTCCTATGGAAGGAACTACCCAGGGGCAGCCCTCCCCAGGGACTGACACACAAGTGACCACTCCAGTTCTGTGTCTGGCCACGGTACTGAACTGTCGTATGGGGGACACTGGGTGGATGCTGTGCTGCAAGAGCCGAGGCATGAGAGAGGGGCTTCTGGCTGTCAGCCATCTCGGGACCTCAGACAGCGTTCTCCTTGAGTGTGGATGGGGGGACTACACAATGAGGGGCACTCCTTGGGGGTGCGACGGGAGGACTGGGCATCAAGGGGAGCACTCCTGAGGGTGTGACAGGAAGATGGACATTGGGGGGAATGGGCACACTCCACCAGCACAGACCAGGCCTGGCCTGCTCCTGCCCCTGTTTGAGCACAGCCCAGCCAGCCAGCGTGAAGCTGGCCTGGAAGCTGGAAGCTGGAAAGCGGTCGTGGCGGCCTGACGGGCAGCAGTCCAGAGCTCCTGACGCGGGCTGGAGCTCAGCCCTTACTTCCACTCAGATGATCTATCTAAGGGGCCACGGCTAATAGCTCAAGTACGAAAGGGGGCAATTTGGGTGGGGAGATGACTTAGGGATTAAAGCCTTTGCCTGTCAAGCCAAAGGACCTGATTCCAGATCCTCAGATCCTACATAAAAATGCCAGGCAGATACGCAGCACCCTGCATCTCCAGCCCTGGAAGGTGGAGCCTGGGAAATCCCAGAGCAAAGCAATAAGGAGGCAGAACAATCAGGATGATTCCTAAAGTCCCACTTAGGCCTCAGTAGGTACACACTCAAGTGCCCTCTTACACACACACCACACACAAGGAAGTTTCTTTCACCCTCCCAGACCTATTCTCACCTTTCTTGGTGACAGCAGACATCTGTCCTTGAACCTCAGTAGCATGCCAGCTGAGCAATGGGGTTCCCCACCCCTGAAATACTGGGCCCTGTCTGCCAGAGGCATCCCTGGGCCACTGACTGTAGATGGTGCTAAAAAGATCTAGAAAGAGCTGACACTGGGCACCACGGGGCAGCACTGGGCAGGCTTCTCTCGCCTGAGTGTCTCTACCTGTGAAATGGATGAAGCCTTCGGGAGACCAAGCGGTAGGGGCTAAGAGGAGGATATGCCTACCGCTGAGCTCCGCCCCCTGTGTCTGCAGAGACTCCTGCCCACCGCTAAGCTCCGCCCCCTGTGTCTGCAGAGACCCCTGCCCACCGCTGAGCTCCGCCCCCTGTGTCTGCAGAGACCCCTGCCCACCGCTGAGCTCCGCCCCCTGTGTCTGCAGAGACCCCTGCCCACCGCTGAGCTCCGCCCCCTGTGTCTGCAGAGACCCCTGCCTTTTGGAGCTCTGCCCCGTGTCTGCAGAGACCCCTGCCCACCCCTGAGCTCTGTCCCCTGTGTCTGCGGAGACCCCTGCCCACCCCTGAGCTCTGTCCCCTGTGTCTGCAGAGACCCCTGCCCACTCCTGAGCTCTGTCCTGTGTCTGCAGAGACCCCTGCCCCTTGGAGCTCTGCCTATTCTGTGGCCATGGACCCTCCTCTACGTGCAGCTCAGAGCTCCGCAGATGAGAGACGTATCGTGTGCTCTGAATTCAGATGCTCGACTCACTCTCCCCTTTTCATTCAGCCTGACACCCTGGTCTGTGGGCTGGTGCCCCCACACATTTAGAGAAAGTCTTCTATCCTTGGTCGACCCAGTCTAGAAACTCCCTCACAGACATGCCAGAGGTTAGTCTTTTAGGTTTTCTAGATTCTGTTGGGTTGGAAATCAATATTAACCGTCATAAATCACTTCTATCAGACACACAACCCCGGCCTCCACGCGCCTCAGCACGGAACAGCCCAAGGAGTCACAAGCTGTTGGCCCGCGGGCTTGGTCCCTCTCTACAGACTCCGTTCCTGCCCTCCTCCAGTACTTCCTTATACATGGGATGGTAGCTTCATGCCACCGGGATGTGTAGGGCTAGAGGGCTGATCGATCCGTGTCCCCACAGTGCCCAGGGCTCTGGATGCTACATACCGAGGTTGTTGACTGCTGCAAGATAAACCAGTGGCTCCTGGTAATCCTGCCAGGAAGTAGCCAGGGTTCCTGAGGTGGACACACACCCGGGATATATTTAGCTCTGTGCTGGGGTGCCAGGGCACACATTCCGTCCAGTGCACAACTCGGAACTTAGAGCAGCTCCTAATCTCTCCCCAGCAATGCAGAGCCCACCTCCCTCCACAGCCATCGACCGAATGGACGCCAGAGACCACATGCCACACCTCACAGCCGTAGACTGAATGGACACCAAAGACCACGTGCCCACCCCACACAACAGTATATTAAATGGATGCCAGAGACCACGTGCCACACTTTGCAGCTGTAGACTGAATGGACGCAAGACCACGTGCCCACCCCACACAACAGTAAATTAAATGGACACCAGAGACCACATGCCACACCACGCAGTCATAGACTGAATGGACGCCAGAGACCATGTGCCCACACTTGGACCCCTGGCTGGCTGCATGCCAGAGTTATTGGGAACCTCGGCTCCTCAGAGCACAGACTATCACGGGAGGTGGAGGGGGTCAGGGGACACAGGACACAGGATGGCTGCTCTCTGGAACAGCATCCTTGAGACCGAGGGGGCAAGGCCTGTCGCCCACACACCCTTGAGAAAGTTCATCTCTGAATCATGAACAGCATGCGAATGAAGGAACACTTCCTGTGAGGAGCAGGCGAATGAGGGGAACACTTCCTGTGAGGAGCAGGCGAATGAAGGGAACGCTTCCTGCGAGGAGCAGGTGAATGAGGGGAACACTTCCTGTGAGGAGCAGGTGAATGAGGGGAACACTTCCTGCGAGGAGCAGGCGAATGAAGGGAACACTTCCTGTGAGGAGCAGGTGAATGAGGGGAACACTTCCTGTGAGGAGCAGCATGGGATGAAGGGAACACTTCCTGTGAGGAGCAGGCGAATGAAGGGAACGCTTCCTGCGAGGAGCAGGCGAATGAGGGGAACACTTCCTGTGAGGAGCAGGCGAATGAAGGGAACACTTCCTGTGAGGAGCAGGCGAATGAGGGAACACTTCCTGTGAGGAGCAGGCGAATGAAGGGAACACTTCCTGTGAGGAGCAGGCGAATGAGGGGAACACTTCCTGTGAGGAGCAGGCGAATGAAGGGAACACTTCCTGTGAGGAGCAGGCGAATGAGGGGAACACTTCCTGTGAGGAGCAGCATGGAATGAAGGGAACACTTCCTGTGAGGAGCAGGTGAATGAAGGGAACACTTCCTGTGAGGAGCAGGCGAATGAAGGGAACACTTCCTGTGAGGAGCAGCATGGGATGAAGGGAACACTTCCTGTGAGGAGCAGGCGAATGAAGGGAACACTTCCTGTGAGGAGCAGGCGAATGAAGGGAACGCTTCCTGTGAGGAGCAGGCGAATGAGGGGAACGCTTCCTGTGAGGAGCAGCATGGAATGAGGGGAACGCTTCCTGTGAGGAGCAGGCGAATGAGGGGAACACTTCCTGTGAGGAGCAGGCGAATGAGGGGAACACTTCCTGTGAGGAGCAGGCGAATGAGGGGAACACTTCCTGTGAGGAGCAGGTGAATGAGGGGAACACTTCCTGTGAGGAGCAGGTGAATGAGGGGAACACTTCCTGTGAGGAGCAGGTGATGATGGGACCTCTGTGGATGAGCAGTGAATGAAGGGAACACTTCCTGTGAGGAGCAGGTGAATGAGGGGAACACTTCCTGTGAGGAGCAGGTGAATGAGGGGAACACTTCCTGTGAGGAGCAGCATGGGATGAAGGGAACACTTCCTGTGAGGAGCAGGTGAATGAAGGGAACACTTCCTGTGAGGAGCAGGTGAATGAGGGGAACACTTCCTGTGAGGAGCAGGTGAATGAGGGGAACACTTCCTGTGAGGAGCAGGTGAATGAGGGGAACACTTCCTGTGAGGAGCAGCATGGAATGAGGGGAACGCTTCCTGCGAGGAGCAGGCGAATGAAGGGAACGCTTCCTGTGAGGAGCACCATGGCGCAGTGGATCCTCTTCTGGTGCGTGTCTTTCAAGTCCCTTGCTAAGATACCACTGTACACAATCTTTTCTCCATCCAGCACCTTGCAGACATGTGACCCTATTATTGAGTGCATAATATTCCTCTTTGATCAGGGATCCCTGATAGTCCCCAAGAACCTAGATGAGGGCCCAGTAAAGCCAGGATCATTTTACTAATAAGCTGGGAGATTGTTTCCTCTGTTGCTCCTGTACGCTGGATGTTCAGTGCCCTCCAAAAGCGTGGTCCCCGGGATGGCACTCTTGGGAGATAAACCCATGGGCAGTGGGGCCTTGTAGGGGTCTCTGGTCACCATGGGAGGTTGTGTGTGAAGCAGAGCAGACTCTAGCCTCTCACCTGCTCGATTCCCTCCCACGGGGAAGCAGACTGGCCCTGCCGTGGCCCCTCACCAGGACCCGACAGCGAAGGGTCCCCCCAATCACAGCCCAAGACCCCTAATGCTCTGAAGCATCTTCTGTGCACTGTCACCTGTGCTGAGTCCCGAGGGCAGCAGCACAGGAGCAGAAGACCCCGCGGGAAGTGGGCGCTGACGTAATCGTCTGGAAAGAGAGGGAGGACAAGCCACACAGGTGGGCTGGAGGGGAACCCCAGAGTGGAGCAGGCCAGCCGGGTCTGGAACGCCCCGGGTGGGGTTGGCTTGAGCTCTCTGGAGAGAGTGCTGAATCCCAGAATGCTTTGGGAAACACACACAGGCACCCAGCAAGTGAACATCCGCAGGGAAGGGGGTGCATCGCAGGAGAGAACCTAGCTGCATTCTGTCACCGCCCCCCCACGTGGGGGGTGGAGCTTGTGGGCATGGGCCGGGCTAGGTGACGGGTGGGTCCAGGCTGCATAGCCTCCCAGCTGCAGCAGGGCCAGCACGTCAGCCACGTTGACACAGGAGGGAAGAGAGCAGAACAGAGAGAGACCTGCAGCGCGGCCAGAGAAGGGTGGGGTGCAGTTTCAGCAGGAGGATGCAGCTGGCGGCTCAGAGCCCGGTGCTCTGCATGCGGACGTTGGGTACGATACTCAGGGACCCCTCTGAGACAGGGTCATAATGATCAGGGACAGAGCGCATGATGCTTGGGGCCCGCGGGAACAGGCAAGTGCAGATCCGCTACAGGTGCAGAGAGCACCGCATGTTCTTTCAGGAAAGAGCCTCAGGCGCCTTCGGGCTGTGACCCACCTAGGGACCCATCCCCCACCCCACCCCCACCCCCCGGAGTCCACAGGTGACCCAAGCAGCCCAGGTACTGTCTGCACCAGCGGAACTCGGAGTTTTCCACATGGTCCTGGTGGCGGCATGCGGGAGTTACGGGTCACGGCTACTTTCTCTGGTAAAGCAGAGGACAGCACAGGAGGGCACAGCAGGTGCTATGGTCAGAGACCCTGCAAACCTCTTGCCCTGGGACAATCCCTCCTTGTGTCCCTGTGCCTCCCTTTTGGAGCAGGAAAGCCCACTTTCTGCTCGACCTCAGAAGCATGTATCTGATTGCTTTTTACCTCTATGGGAGCTCAGAGCTAAGATCCACCCTGAGTCTCCGAGATGCCTTAAGATGGGCTGGATGAGACACCGCGACCTCCTGGAAAGGGGGAGAGTGTTCTGCGTAGCGACGGGACTGAGCCTTGGGGGCCAGGACTGGACACTTCCCTGTGGAAGGCCCCCAACGGCCCATGTGAAGAAGGTTTGATCCCCATGATGGGGCTATTGGGAGGTGGGGCCAGGGAGAAGTCCTGGGTAGCTAGGCGTGGGCCTCTGAAGCAGACAGTGGGACCCAGCCTTCCTTGGCCCCCTTTGCTGTGTGCTGAGATTTCCTCTGCTGTGTACTCCTAACCACTGCGGCCACCATGGGTCTGCCCGGCCACAGCAGGCCTCTCCTCCCTTTCCCCTTCGCAAGCGGCTCACGGCACTCTGGACCGCACAGGAGTTCCGTGATGATACCACAACCAAGGAAACACAAGCCACACACCAGAGCCCCCTCGCCAGCCACGCAGGCGGGCACCAAGCCTGCCAGGCGCACCTCGCGCCGGCGATCCTCATGGGGTCACCTGCACGAAGCTGAGTGCTCTTTTAATTTGACAATTAAAAAACTCAGTGGTTTGGTTTCTAACACAGTAAATGTCCAAACCCAAACCACATGAAAGCACTTTGGGGTGATCAGCACTGAACAGTAAGGGCCTTGAAGTGTGGGTGTCGCTGCTGGGACAGACACGTCCATGGTGGACAGCACAGCTCTACTGTGGCCTGCAATGCCCAAACCCCAGCCAGCTGCACTCAGAACCTGAACTCAGAACCTCTTGTCAGGGACCACTCCCAGGGCAGCTCCCCACTCTCCAAAGACTCAGTGTGTTCCCCAAGCTTCTCCCCAGATGGCCGTGAGACCTAGTGGCAGTGTGGAGCTCAGGGCTTCGTGTGTTTAAGGCCCTCCTCCTCCTCCTCCTCCTCGTCCTCCTCCTCCTCCTCCTCCTCCTCCTCCTCCACATCATCCTCACACCCCAGGTAGGCTACAGGTGGTACAGGGAGGGGCGGCATCTGCCCCGAAGCAGAATGTTCCAGAAGCTACCTACCCAAAACATCATTTCTGCAAGGAGCCTGGGAATACTTTCACAAGGCTGGGGGGGGGTCATGAGACGAGAGCTGACCCTGGAGGTTCTGGGGTGACATAACGCTGTCGCCCACAGGAGGAGTCTCTACGCGGAAGGCCACGGGAGATGGAGCAGAGAGGGCTGAGGGGCTGTGGTGATGCGGTCACAAGCCGTAGGATGTTACCAGATACCAAGGCAGAAGAGGTGAGGCCCGGCTTCCCCGGAGCCTGTGGAGGGCACCGTGGGGTGCTGCGCCACCCAGGTGCTGACTTAGCCGCTGCCCCTCAGAGCTGTGACCACTAGGGACACAGCCACAGGGGCTCCTCCCAGGCCTCTGCTCTTGATGGCCCTGCGACCCCGAGTGTCCAGGTGGCGGGCCGCCACATGCATCCTTCTGTGGCCCTGGGCATCCGCGCTGCCAGGCCCCCACCTCAGAGAGGACACCTCCAGCTCCAAACTTCCCTGTGGTCCCCCGGGAACCCGGGCAAACAGGCACGAGGGACAAGAGTCTCCCTGTGTTGGGCAAAGCCCTGGTCCAAGCCAGCCCTCCCACCTGCCTCCGCCAACCATGCCAACTACAGTCAGTGCCCCTGCCCACCTCCCCTCTCTGTCCCGACACCAGAATCACAGATGGACTCTCATTCAGCCATCAAAACACACACAGAGCACTGTGGATGCCCCACGGGCGTGAGGGGGCCTCGGGACGAGCCAATATCTGAACGGGCACTTGTGGACGCACAGGAATTCAGCGCATCAAGACAACCCCTCCGTGGGCAGAACAGCTTGGGCAGCTGGAGAGGAAGGTCGGAGAGCCGGAGGGTCAATTCTTCCAGAACCTCGGGTGGGGGCGGATCTGGTCCTTGCCCGGCTGGCCTCCTGTCCTTGGCTCCTCGCCCCTCCACCCTTAGAGCCACCGCCAGCAGCTCCTCTCCGCCCCCAGCGCTGTCACATCTCAGTCTCCTCTCACTTCCTCCCGCCTCTCACCAGTGACGACCTGTGTAACCAACTACATCTTGGGCTCATCTGGGTAACCTAAAATCATGTCCCTGCGCGAGGTCCTTATTTGGTCACATCTGAGCCCTCCCTCTGCCATGCAAAGCTGACACAGTAAGGAGCCCCAGGAATTAGGGCAAGGCTGCCTTAGGGACCACCCAAGATGAGGCACTCAGAGACGGGCAGCATCTAGCCCCAGGCTGCACAGCATTCAGGACCAGACCTGAGTCCTCCGTAGGAAACACGAGGAGAGCAAAGGAAAGGAGGGAGGTGACAACGGTCTGAGAGTGGGGCTGGAGCTATGCAGGAACCTCGAGAAGTCACTGTCCGCGAGAAAGACCCCCAGCCTCGTGTCCCCTGTGAGCTCTGAGGGTGCAAAGGGACCAAGCCTGTCACCCAATGTGATAGCCCAGCCCCCCATGCCTCTGTCTCCACACTTCCCCCCCCCCCAGCTTCCCAAGGTCCCAAGCCACCACTAAGATCACCCCACGGAGGCACGTCTCAAGTACCCAAAGCCAAGACCGTCACTGTCATGGGCTGGAAGGTCGCCAAGACATCGGGACTTGGCCCGCTCAGCGGACGGAGAGCGTGTGGATGCAGTCTTTGAAAGTGCTGGCAATCTGTGGCCACCACAGCGCCCACCGGGGGCTTTGGAGGTATCACGGGCCATGTCAGGCCCTAGGGACACGGACGTCCCAGAGACAGTCTTCCAGGGCCACAGGGGGCTGTGTTCTGGGGTGGCCGGGGAGGAGGCAAGCCCGGGAGGACCCAGCTCTCTGGTCCTTTGCTGAACCCTGGGTGTGAGACCAGCGAGTCTTGTGTGGGGCAAAGTCCGACGCCCACCTTCCCTGAGGACAGCCCAGCACACAGAGGCAGGATGTGCACTGCAGTGAGCGAGCCTCGGCTCCGGCCCTTCCCGCTCCTGAGTGTGTGAAGCAGAGACCCGGCCCGTGTGCACGCTGCTTCTGAGTGGAGCAAGCTGGGCTCAGGGGACTCACACGCCCCGCCCCGGCCTCCTGAGCTGCTGATGCTCTGGGCCGGCTCTCTGGGGATCAGGGGTGTAAACAGGCCCGAGGTGGTGCCAGGCCAGGACTCAAGACGGCTGCAAACCCACTTAGGTGGTAAGCTGATGCCACGCAGACCCGGCAGAGAGCGCCTTCCTGTGCCCCATTGGTTGAGGGTGTTTGCCCAGTGACACAGATGTTGCCCTCTCAGTCTGCTCCTTCATCCTGCTGGATCCTGCACCCGCTCCCCGGCTACAAGCTCAATTCCAAAAGGCAGGTGGGGAAACAGGCAGTCGGAGAAACACAGTTATCAATGGGGCCTGGAGCCCTGCTGTGCCCAGAAGCCACGGTACCACCAGGGCATGCAAAGTGCCCTCGGGCTGGGGACCCAGCCTCAGGTAGGCACAGAAGACCACCTGACACGCTGTCCCCACAGCACCTCCCAGGACACACCCGCTCACCCCCAGTCAGATGCCTCGGGTTGGGGGTCAGGGCAGCTCCCCACTCTCCCTCCAAACTGCTCCCCAGATGGCTGTGAGACCAAGTGGCAGCGTGGAGCTCAGGGCTTCTTGTGTTTAGGGCCCTCCTCCTCCTCCTCCTCCTTCGAAATCATCCTCACTACTCAGACATGCGTTTCCCGGAAAAGACACTGACCTGCCACGTTGCACGGTGCTCTCTTTCAGGGACTTGTTTGGACCTCATGCTTTGGGGAAGGTTTGGGGTCCCATGCAGAGGGAGTTGGCAGCCTACTGGGGAAGGGGGCCCCTGTGCACTTGGCCCCTCGCTTGAGCTCTCGTGGCTCTGTTGTTCTGTGGCAAGGAGGGGAGCTTTCATGCTAAGAGTCTTTGCTTTTGCTGTGCACTGAGCGGGCCTGGCCTCAGCACCCCAACAGAGAGCAGAGTGGGGGAGAAGACAGCACCTGCTCATGGGGGGTGCAGGACGCTCAAGGCTGAGCCTGGGCCTCGTTCCCCTTCTGTGATGGAGCCCCAGCAGCACCCTGAGAGGCCGAGGAGGACGGGAAAGCAGATAGGCAGTGTTGGCCTGGGGCCCCGAGGAAGCACCACGGATGCGGCTGCGACACTCGAGCTGCCCCGAGCCATGAGGCAGCGGAAACATTCCTGGTGTAAGCAGAGACGAGCACTCGGGTTGCCGGGCTGGGGACCGGCAGCCCCAGGACTCTGGGGAGCCTGGTGCACCTGCGCTGAGTCCAGCAGCTCCCGGCAGCTCAGATCATAGCATGCGGTGGGTCAGCACCGAACACTGGAGTTGCCTCTGTCGCCCCCCCCCCCCCGTTTCCCTCGGCAGCTCCTGGAGGCTCGGCAGCCCAGCACCCATGGTCCCCCCAGACTCTGGCAAATAGCAGGACAGAAAGAACAGAGGGGGTGCCAGAGCCAGGGTGCCAGCCAGGAGCCCGGGCTGCACGGAAGCCTCAGCATATGCTGCCAGGCTGGGTGAGGTCACCAGCCAGAAGCAGCGCCCAGCGCCATCCGTGCCCAGGACACACATGGACTCTAGAGCGGGGTGGGCACCGGGCCAGGAGCCCCGAGTTCTGGCAGCTGCCCGTGTCAGCAACTGGGGCCTGGCCTGGCCTCGGAGGCAGGCCATGTCCCTTTAAAGGGCCAGTAACAGGACTGGCACCTCCCCCCAGCCTGCCCGAGCGCTCCAAGGGGCTGCACAGGTGGATGCGGCACAGTTCACGCGTGGGTCAGGGAACAATCCCGTGGGATGTCAGAATGGTGTTGCCAAGAGCCCATCGACCTCAAGCTTGGTTCTAGAAAGTACCAGACCAGCTCACTGTCAGAAACTTTTTTTTTTGAAGGATCTGCAGTGGAATAACTACTGACAGTCACAGGAAAAGAAGTCAGAGGGACGGGGGTATGGGGGGACAGAGAGTGCACGACCCTCGGGTCCCCTCCAGGGCTGGGGGTTTGCCTGTGACAGGTTACCCGGATGGGATCATGAGGGGAAGACTAGCGCTTAGTTCCTCCTGGTCAAGTGTGGGGAGGTGACAGTTCCTTCTGTCCGTGGGAGGGGCAGCGGCCTCTGGAAGAGGGATCAGTCAAGCGTTTTGGTGCGCACTGTCCCCAACGCTGGGAATGATGGTCGCGTCCTGCTGCTCACTCAGCCCTGTGTTAGAAACGAGGCGTGCTCAGAAAACCTCCACAGACACCAACTTCCTTCCAGTCTTTCTTCAGCTCTGCTGTGTAGTAGCACTGAGGTCACACGCAATGCACACTGTTGGCCTCACTGTCTCTGAAGTCAACCGGATTTCTGTTGCTGGCAAGTCACCTCCATCTTCAACCAGCTCCTGTATCCCCTTGGGATGCATATTTCAGGAGAGTGTAGGTCCCTTCTCGCTCTGTTCACTGCAGCATCCTGGGGCCGAGGCAACACAGGCAAACAGTAGGCGCTTGCCAGGGGCAACGCAGGCATACAGCAGGCACTTGCCAGGAGCAACGAGGCATACAGCAGGCGCTTGCCAGGGGCAACGCAGGCATACAGCAGGCGCTTGCCAGGGGCAACGCAGGCATACAGCAGGCGCTTGCCAGGGGCAACGCAGGCATACAGCAGGCGCTTGCCAGGGGCAACGCAGGCATACAGCAGGCGCTAGGGGCAATGAGGCATACAGCAGGCGCTAGGGGCAATGAGGCATACAGCAGGCGCTAGGGGCAATGCAGGCATACAGCAGGCGCTTGCCAGGGGCAACGAGGCATACAGCAGGCGCTTGCCAGGGGCAACGCAGGCATACAGCAGGCGCTTGCCAGGGGCAATGCAGGCATACAGTAGGCGCTTGCCAGGGGCAATGCAGGCATACAGCAGGCGCTTGCCAGGGGCAACGAGGCATACAGCAGGCGCTTGCCAGGGCAACGCAGGCTACGCAGGCGCTTAGGGCAATGCAGGCGCTTGCCAGGGGCAATGCAGGCATACAGCAGGCGCTTGCCAGGGGCAATGCAGGCATACAGCAGGCGCTTGCCAGAGGCAACGCAGGCATACAGTAGGCACCAGAGGCAATGCAGGCATACAGTAGGTGCTTGCCAGGGGCAATGAGGCATACAGCAGGCGCTAGGGGCAATGAGGCATACAGCAGGCGCTAGGGGCAATGAGGCATACAGCAGGCGCTAGGGGCAATGAGGCATACAGCAGGCGCTAGGGGCAACGCAGGCATACAGCAGGCGCTTGCCAGGGGCAACGCAGGCATACAGCAGGCGCTTGCCAGGGGCAACGAGGCATACAGCAGGCGCTTGCCAGGGGCAACGCAGGCATACAGCAGGCGCTTGCCAGGGGCAATGAGGCATACAGTAGGCGCTTGCCAGGGGCAATGCAGGCATACAGCAGGCGCTTGCCAGGGGCAACGCAGGCATACAGCAGGCGCTTGCCAGAGGCAACGCAGGCATACAGTAGGCACCAGAGGCAATGCAGGCATACAGTAGGTGCTTGCCAGGGGCAATGAGGCATACAGCAGGCGCTAGGGGCAATGGGCATACAGCAGGCGCTTCAATGAGGCATACAGCAGGCGCTTGCCAGGGGCAATGCAAAGGCATAACAGCAGGCGTTGCAGGGCAATCGGCTACAGGGCATGCCAAGGCATGCAGGCATACAGCAGGCACTTGCCAGGGGCAATGCAGGCATACAGTAGGCGCTTGCCAGGGCATGCATGCATACGCAGGCATGCCACATGCAGGCATACAGGCGCTTGCCAGGGGCATGCAGGCATACAGTAGGGCTTGCAAGGGCAATGCAGCATACAGCGGCACTTGCAGGGGCATGCAGGCATTACGTCGGCGCTTGCCAGGGGGCAATGCAGGCAACAGCACGGCGCTGCCAGGGGCCAAATGAGGCTAATACAGTAGGCACCAGGGGCAATGCAAGGCATGCACAGTAGGCGCCAGGGGCAATGGCAGGCAATGATGGTGGCCAGGGGCATTGCAGGCATACAGTAGGCGCCAGGGGCAATGCAGGCATACAGCAGGCACCAGGGGCAATGCAGGCATACAGTAGGCGCTTGCCAGGGGCAATGCAGGCATACAATAGGCGCCGGGGGCAATGCAGGCATACAGTAGGCGCCAGGGGCAATGTAGGCATACGGTAGGCGCCAGGGGCAATGCAGGCATACAGTAGGCGCAGCCAGGGGCAATGAGGCATACAGTAGGAGCTTGCCAGGGGCAATGCAGGCATACAGTAGGCGCTTGCCAGGGGCAATGAGGCATACAGTAGGAGCTTGCCAGGGGCAATACAGGCATACAGTAGGCGCTTGCCAGGGGCAATGAGGCATACAGTAGGAGCTTGCCAGGGGCAATACAGGCATACAGTAGGCGCTTGCCAGGGGCAATGCAGGCATACAGTAGGCGCCGGGGGCAATGCAGGCATACAGCAGGCGCCAGGGGCAATGCAGGCATACGGTAGGCACCAGGGGCAATGCAAGCATACAGTAGGCGCTTGCCAGGGGCAATGAGGCATACAGTAGGCACTTGCCAGGGGCAATGCAGGCATACAGTAGGCGCTTGCCAGGGGCAATGCAGGCATACAGTAGGCACCAGGGGCAATGCAGGCATACAGCAGGCACTTGGAAAATATTTGCAGGACAAAGGATTGGCAGCTAACACCCATGGCCCCCACCTTGGTCGGTGACCTGCCGTTGCAGCACACGCAGGCGGCCGACATTCATTCCCCACTCCTAGCCTGGGAGGGTGGGGGGTGACAGTCACATTCCAAGAGAGTCAGAGCACCAAGCTGACACAGGCTCGGCCACATCCTCTCTTCGACCTGGTTGGGTGCTTTTCCTCCAAGACTTGCTGGCCACGCTGACACTGGGTGCATCTGGACCCTCGTCACGTCTCTTCCAGCGGCCAACACCCCAGCGACGGGAGCAGAAGACGGTCAAAGCCACAGTCACACGGCACAGTCCCAGCCCCCACGTCTTCCAGCATGGTGGAGAATGGAGACGGGACCTTTACAGAAGTCTTCAAGAAAAAATGAGGTCACTCGGTGGCCCTCATCCAATCAGCCTGGCGTCCTCAGAAGAGGAGACAGCCACACAGAGGGAGGACCCCGTGAGAACACAGGGAGACGCCGGCCACAAGCAAGGAGAGAGAAGTCAGCCTGCTGACACCTTGATCTCAGTCATCTGGGCTCCAGCAGAACCAAAATTAAATTCTGCAAAGCCCCTGGTCTGTGGCACTTACGGAAGCAAATTAGCACGTGCACTCATGCAGGCATGTGCAACACATGTGCGTGCACACACACACAGTACATCCCTCTACCAAGGAAGGAGCTGTCCCTGCCAGGCGCGTAGCCATCCCCTAGGCTCGGAGCGCACAGGTCTCGCCCGGGGCCTGCAGCGGCATAGTTAGCACCAAGCTCCCCGTGTCTTTCCAGCTCGGGTGTTTTTCCAGGCTCCATGCCCCACTGTGAACACATGGTCTGGGGTATGATGAAGCAGCCACCACTCCCACCATCACCTACGGGGTTCACTGTGTGGACACCAGCCCTGTGCCCAAAACCAAACGCCTTCCCTCCATACTGCTGGAGAAACCGAGGCTCCGGGAGCCACTCAACCAGCACGCTGGATTCACATCAAGGCCCTCCTGCCATAAACACCTTGTCCTTCCACCTTGCCGAGGCACTTGACTCTCCCCTGGCCATCTGGGACAGGGACCCCCAGCCAGCATGGCAACTGCGGGGTGCCAGCGCCAGCACTGAGGCTTTGTGCTGTCAGACCCTGGCCACGCCCACAGTCCTGGTCACACAAGGGAAGGAGCTTCTGCCTGCCGGGTTGTTCAGGTCGCCATGGGCTCTGATGACCTGCCCATCTGGGCATGGACAGGACCATTGTCACCCAGTGACCAGTATCGCTTCACGACACCTACCAGCACCGAGCCCTCCACAGGGAAACGGGATGTCACCCTTACTGACAGAGGACCTCCGGGCCACATACATATGTGACACGTTAGAATCCAGTGGTGGGCATGAGGAACCGCACCGTCCACTCTCCCTGACGCAGATGTGGGTGAATCACACACATGCATGTAGTGGGCTGGTCAGGGCCAAGACACGGGCGACAGGTGTGATGGCCCCCGTGCTCCCTTCCCAAGGGGGCACAGAGGCTGCAGTGGGCTTGGCCACCCAGCAACACCCATCCACATTCTGAGAACCTGCTGCTGTGTGGGTTTCTTGCTCCAGGGAGCCACTGATAAATTACCAGGTCAGCAGGCCAAGATCACCAAGATGTGCCAATGACAAGACCACCAGACATACACTAGGAGCCAAAGCCCAGTCTCCACGCCTCTCCATAGGTCCAGCAGCCTTCCCCTGGGGACAATAACTACAGATACAGTGGCGGGGGCACCTGTGCGCCTGCTGAGGGCCCTTGATTACAGGAAGACTAGAGGTATCAATTATGGTCACCGAAAGCATGAAATTACCCTGGGTACACCCAGTTATTACCCCCCACCGCCATTAGATAACCGTCTGGAGGTCCGGCAAAGTCTCATGTGCCCCCCCAACACCCCAAGTAACAGGTTGGCCATTTCAGAAATCCTCTTCAATGGTGCCCGCCTCTACCTGCCACCCTCTCTCTCCCAACACCCTTTGCGGCACCTTCCTTCCTTGGCTGGGAGGGAGAGGGCACCAGCCCCTGGGAGGCGGTGCCCCAGCCTGAGCCCACCTAGGGCTGTCCCAGCATGCTCTCCGCCTCCAGAGTCCACTCCGAAGGAGTGCAGTCTACACTGGTTTCTGACCCACAGCCACACTGCACACTGGCAACTCAGGCTTGGAGGAAAGTATTGCCGAATCAGAGAATCCCAGGTTCAAATCTACATCAGTTGCCAGAACCCTGAGTCTTACCGAAGCCTGGCCAGACACTAACTCCTGAAAAATGGAACACGGGCCTCTCCCTGCTGGGGAATGCAAGAATCAGCCCTCTTTGGGGTCCTGGGAAGCCTGCGGAAAGCTGTCAGATGCATACCCCTCCCCTTCCCATTAAACCCCCCTCCGCAGGAGCACCTCCCTTCCAGGCCTTCCAGCTCCAGATCTGTTTCCTATGAGCACAGGCGCGACCCGGTTGCAGCGACCAGGGATTTTTCCAAATGCCTCACAGGGGCGGTCAGATCCCGGTGGGTGGGTGCGGCGGGAGAGGCTAGGCTGAGAGGCGCGGTTTGAGCCGCTAGAGGAAAGGCGCAGGCACGTAGGAAGGATCAGACTGACACACATACGGGCTTTATGTCACCGGTTCTGTAGTGGCGAACCCTGGGGCACTCAGGGTCAGTCTGACACCCCTCGTCCAGACACTGCGGGTACCCAGCAAGGGCGGCGTCCCCTGCTGCAAAGCTAAGTCTGCCATCACACCTCTGTACGGGGAGGGCTACGGGGATTCAGGGCGCCTCACTGGAACCCAGGCCCATTTCTGCAACCTGAAGTAACCCAGGATCGCCCATAATAATCAGAGGAACGGCTCCTGTCCAGGCAGCTCTGCGCAGCCCGCCTGGCTGGCGCAGTGAGAGGGGCTCCCTTACGCGCTCCATGGCACTACGCGACCCGAGCGCAGGGACAGGGGGCTGCAGGCCGGCCCTTCGGCCCCAAGACCCTGAAGCAAAAGTTGGGTGGAGCCGCTTGGCTATTTCCTCCGCGCTGCAGGTGCAGCCTCGGAATGTCACCCAGTCCTCGCGACGCAAGGATGCCGCGCCGGACCGCGGGTCCCTCGGTCGCCAGCACTCACCTGCACTCATCTCGGCGGCAGCTCCGAGCCCGGTCGGTCCCCGTGCTGCGACAGCCCGATGCCCTGGCCCGCAGGTGCGGCGCTCAAGCGACCCTCCGCGCGCCTGCGGCCGGCGGCTCCGCGCTCTGCCGGCGCCCGCCCCGCAGCGCCGCCGCAGCCCCTCGGCGCGCCGGCCCCGCCCCGTCCGCCGCGCCCCGCCCCTCCGGCCCGCCCCGCCCCGCCCCGCCCCGCGCCGCGGGCGGGGCGCACCCTGGGAAGTGTAGGCGCCGCGCCCCCGCCGCCCGCCTTCGCGCCGCAGCGGCCGGACGCGCGGACTACAAGGCCCAGCGGGCTCCGCGGCTAGGGCTCCGCTGAGCTGTCAGGCCCGAGGCTGGGCGGGCTGCGGTTCCCCGGGCCCCCAGATTGCCCGAAGGGCTGCACCGAGACAAGCCAGCGCGGAGCAGTCCTTTTGGAATCGTGGGAGACCTCTGGCACACACCCTCCCTTCTTTCCCAGTCCACAGGAGCGGGAAACTGAGGCGGGGGGTGGCAGGGCATAGGGTTTAATAACACCGTTTGGCGAGATCTGAACAGGTTGGGATTCGGATCCAGGTGCCCTGACTCCTGATCTAGACTGTGGGCCACCTCGCCAGACGCACCAGGCTCAGGTCGCGCTATCCGATTGGCATCTCGGCTCAGCGCGGCACACACCAAGGAGACGCCATCACGTCCTGCCCTGTCGCAATCTGTCCCCCGCGGTGACCGACTCCTCTGTGACGTCAGGCGCCCAGCGCAGGGCGTGGAATTACAGACAGGAGGGGGAGTCGGAGCAGCAGGTGAATCCCACCGTGTTTCCTGCGGCAACAGGTGGGCGGTGGAGAGACTGGAAGAAGACGGCGGGAGAGAGGTCAGAATCCGGGCAGGAAGGGGCCGCACCGGGGCTTCACACCGTGTAGGGAGGCCTGGGCCAGCGGCTGTTGGCTTGGGTCTGGGCTGACCTGGAGGGAAAACTAAAGCAGGCCGCAGATTCTTTGGAATGCCCCTAGTAGCCACTGCGAAAGGGGCAAGGAGCCCAGAGGCTCCCAGAAAGAGCCATGGCCTTGGGGGGTGCAGGGGGAGGCAGAGCAAACCCCAGACCCTGGAACCGCGAGGCCAGCTGGCAGCAGTACCACAGCAGGTGCAAATACCGCCTGCTGGGATCTCCTGCCCAGAGCAGGAGTACTATGTAAGGAAGGGGCATTCCAGGTGCGGGCCTGTGTCAACCAGCTCTGCTCTGCAGCTGGGTGAGCTGGGCAAGTCCTCCTGAAAGGAATATCGTCTGTCATGGCAGAAAAGGCGTGGCTGGAGGCAGAAGCAGGAGGCTGGCTCAGGACACCACAGCCATAGTGAAGGCAGAGCGAGCAAGAGCAAACCAAGGAAGCAGGGCTAGACCACGAAGCTAAGGCCCGCCCCTGAGGCATGCCTTCCTCCAGCAAAGCGCCACCTCCTATAGTTGTGCAACCTTCCCAAACATTCACATAAGGATTCAAATACACTGGGCAGTTGGGGGAAGGGAGAAAGAGGGGAGAGAGAGAGAGAGAGAGAGAGCTCACAATCAAACCACGACAAACCATAAGCCAACACAAACCTCTCTTCCCTGAAGTTCTAGTTTAGGTGTGCATCACGGCACTGCAAAGAGTCATGAATACAGAAAGTCCCCTGCATTAGGAGAGGGGAGTCACATGACCCAGCAGCTCCCCAGCCTCACCTTGTGCTGCCAAGACTGTGGCCGACATGAGCCTCAGAAGATGCAGACGTTGTGCTCTGAACCCCCTACCCAGAAGAATGAGCCAAACAAACCTTTTTTTTTCCCTCGCCTACCCGGCTCAGATGTGTTGGCATGGCAACAGAATGTTGGCTCAGACAGCTGAGCAACTTGACCAGTCTCTGGCTCCCAAGGCCGAGCTTCCAAGACAGCAGCCCAAGAGATGGGGTGTGTCCACTCTCCGGACCCTTCTGGCAACTTCAGGCTGCCTCACTGGCCTCCGTCTGTCTTCCCACTGCTTGTGGGTCGGCCTCCTTTGGGACTAGGAACAGACAGGATTGTCCTCTGGCCTGGTGCTCCCTACCTGAGAGCCTGCGGAGGGCTGAGGTGTTACCAGGTGTCATGGTTTGAAATGTGTCCCCCACAATCTCATGTGTTTGGCAAGGTCATGGCACCTTGAGAGGTGGAGCCTTGCTGAAAGAAGTCAGTCACAAGCTGTGGGCCTTGAGGTGAATTAGTCCCACCCTCCCTCCAGAAGCCTGCCTTTGCAGTAAGCAGTCTGCAGCTCTCAGTCTCCTCCAGCTTCAGCCAGCCCTGCCGCTGCCTCTGTGAGAGACTGTATCTCCCCTCTGGAAGTGCAAACTGAATAAATCTTCCTTTCGCCCTTAAGTTGCTTGACTTGAGTGTTCTCTCACAGCAATAGTAAAGAGCAACTGTTACGCCAGGCCAGGATGTTGAGCGCCTGAGCCATTAGGGGGTCACACCCTACCGAGTTCATTCTGGCATTCTGGCCTCCAGAATCTGTGTCTCCCCTCAGGTCTGCTGAAGTTTCCCACATAGTGCTTCTGGAGAGAGCACACCGGGGTGCCCAGGCCCAGTGACATGTTCTAGAAAGAGGGTGCTGTTCTGGAAACAGCCCTGTGAACTCCCACCATAGGGACCCCAAAGGGAGCATCCAGAGGCTAGGAGCCCCACTTGCAACCAGATATCCAGCCATGCTCTGGCCAGAGCCGCGGCCCTTTGGTGCTGGCCTGGTTCCACACGTGGCATCGACCCGCTCAGCAGTCAGGGCAGAAAGAGATGAAATGTGATTTCATTGTGGTGCTCCGAGTGCTTGGTAAGCTGAAGCCCCGCCCCGAGGCCAGCGTGAGAAGGGCAGAGGACCGGACCAGCTGAGACAGGTCCACCTACGGCTCCCTGGGGTCCCTGGGCCCCGAAAGGGGGCTGTGCTGGCAGGTCACCTGTGCAGGTTATCCCCGGCAGCCCCCGCTGCTTCTTAATGCTTGGACTCTAGAGCCGAGTGTAGACTTGGCAGCCATCGTGAGGCGCCCACGAGAGGCAGCTGATCCGAGGGACAGAAGGAAGTGTTACGCAAGGCCAGATTCTGAGAAAGACATAGGAATGAGGAGTCGACCTGGCTGGCCGCTGGGCAAACTTAGACCCATGATGCATCAGAAGCGCACAGGGGAGGGCAGAGCAAGCTCGGAAGTGAGGAGCTGCACTTATTGAGCACCGACTGCACGCCCACCCCTGTGATAGGAAAAGCAAGCGAGAGGAGCTGGTGTCCGTCAGCAAGGGTGTGTAACAAGCACCATGTCCTGCAGTGAAATGCGTCACCTCACAGACCCGGAGGCCAGAGGCCAATACGAGGTGGCAGCTGGGTTGCCCATTCTGAAGCCGGCAAACTTTTTACCAGGCCCCTGTCTTTGGTCAGGGCCTCCTGCTTCCTCCTCACGTCCTGCTGTCCCCAGGTCCCCCCACATCTCTCCACTGTTGAAGTGGGGCCCACGCTGGTTGCTCATCTTGACTACAGCATCTGTAGTGACCCCGTCTTTGAACAGTCACATGCTTGCTGTTATCAACTTGCCAGGATCTAGAACCACCCAGCAGACAAACCTGTAGATTATCCAGATCATGTGGGCAGAGGTAGGAAGCCCCGCCCTGGCCATGGATAGCACCATCCCATGGGCTGGCACGAGGGACTGAATAAAAAGGACAAAATGACTTGCACTGATGCCATCTCTCTCTGCTTCCCGGTTGCGAAGACCAGCTGTCTCAGCTCCTGCCGCTGTGCCCTCCCACCACGACCCACCACGACGGGCTGAGCGACAGGTCAAGGGCACAGCTTTGCGTGGCTTGTGTCAGGTTTTCTGTTATCATGCAGCAGTGAGAATACGTAATGCACTCATGGAGGTTTGAGAATCACAGCTTCAGCCGGAGACGCGGTTCACCTCGGAACAGTGCTCTGGGACACAAAAAGCTCACTTGCTGGTGACGCTCAGGTGACGCTCCTGGGTGGGGCCAGGCAGAGGTGGTCCTGCCTGGAATTGTGGAGGTGGAGCAGAGACACCAGGCTGTGAGGGAGGGGGCCGCAGGTAGCTCAGATGGTGCTGCCCAGCCAGTGCCCATGCTGAACCCCAGGAGAGCATGAGGCCTCCACTGACCGTGAGGGCGTGGTGCTTGCCTGAGGGGGTCAGGACGTCAGTATGTCTTTGGGGGTGTCCAATTACTTTGTATGTCGTTGATAGGTTCAGGACAGATGGCATAGGGGGCAAGGAGTCTTACTCTGGCTTATGATTATCTGGCTTGGCAGGAGAGTTTATACCACACTAAGAGCCGAGGGAACTGGCCACACCATATCCACACCCGCGAAGTATGGCAGTGGACTCATAATCATGGAATTAACCTGTCCCAGAATCCCACCACCATGGGCTGGGTCTTTCCCACCCATTAAGACAATCTCCTTCACGTTGCTTAAGGTTTGCCTGAACTATCGATTCTGCGCAGACGTGCCCAAAGCTCAACCAGCAAATGTCAAGTTGATGCCCATATCTATCAGAGGGGGGGATGAACTCAACCCACCACGTGGACCACCATCATCAGACTCCGCGAGAGACACTGATTCTTCCAGAGCGGTGGATGCCGCCCGGGGACACGCAGGATACAGGTTCCTGACGGGAGAGGAGCAAACTGAAGCAAGAGACAAGTGACCAGTGCCAGCTCCCCAGTGCCAGAATTACTGGGCTCGCCCAGACACATGCCCCAATTCCAGTGCCCCTGCTTACTGGCAATGGTGAAGTCACGTGACAGAGAGCTGAGAAGCCAGCTGTCTTTGATGGTGACCAGCTCTTGCCCTGGGAGACTGGTAGGGTCCTGCCCACTAACTGCCTAGACTTGGTGTCGCTAGACGACTCCGAGCGTCTGGTCAGCCCCTCCCACCCCACACTGGCTGAGGCCAGTGTGCCCTCTCCTTCCTGCAGAGAACAGCTCTCAGCCACCCTGTGTTATGGTAGGAGGGGAGGCTGACCGCAGCCCTCTCCTCTAGCCCTCACCCATGCTTCCCAGGCCCAGCCTCTCGCCCTGGCAGACCTCGTTTCTGGTAAGGAGATTCATTTATCTGAGCTCACAAGGGTTTGAACAAACAAAAATGGTCTAGTCCCGAGAGGCCAGAGAGACCCCAGGCCCTTGGTGACAAGGTGGGACAGTCTCGACTCCAGCCTAGTTGCTGGGGGCAGGACTGCTGTGATTCCGTGATGCTGAATGCCGCTGTGGGAAAGGCCAGAGGCGCACGCTGGTTTTCCCCGCGCAAGCAAAACCAAAGCTGGCCTGAGACCACAGCCCCTCTGGCCGAGCTGCCTGTCCTCGGGGTCTCCAAGACCATCGCCAGCTTAGCTCCCATTTGTCTGAGAACCACCCATCTGCCTCTGCTCCCTCTGACCAAGGGTCCCCCCCCACACTCTGACCTCTCTCCCCCATCACTGGATTCTCTAGCCTAGAAACTTCACCTGGGTCTTGCCCTCTTCATGGGCAAATACACATCCACCCATCCACTCACCCACCTACCTGTTCACACATCTACCCACCCATCTATTCATTTATCCGTGTGTACACCACCCACCCACCCATCTACCCACCCATCCATCTGTACGTCTATCCATCCATCTGTCCACCCTCATTCACCCATCTACCTACCACCCATGTATACATCCGCCTGCCCACCGATCCATCCATCTGCTCATCTGTACCCCCACCCATCTAGTCACCTATCCGTCCATTCATCCACCCATCTATACCTCCCGCATCCGTCCATTCACCTGCTCTCCACCCATCCATCTATACATCCACCACCCATCCATCTCTATCTATTCATGCACTCCCCTCCCATCCATCTACCCACTCTCCCCTCCACCACACACCCTCAAGTTTATTTCTCCAGGAAGCCCAGACTAATAACTCTGCTAAACCTGTGCCTTCCCTTGGCTTCCAGATGCCAAGGCAGGCACGAGTGGGCTGTGCTCAGCCTGTTCTCAGCCCCCCCACCTCCTCTCAGGACCTACTGCTCCCTGATCTCCTCTCTGCACCCTCCCCCAGCCCCACCTCACTGTCTTCCCCTGTCCTGCTGTGTCCCCGGCTTCTGGGTGCCCACTGCCTCCTCTTGCCTCTTTGCCTCTGTCCACCTCTCAGGCCCTTTTGCAGAAGGCAGAGGACATCCTAACAATTCAGGCCCGGTGGCTCCCCCCTCCTGCCCGTCTCGCCCTGCGTGCTCAGGAATCTGCCCAGGCCTCCCCTGGAGCCGGTGACCCTGGGCTGAGATGGGCGTTCCCTGGCTCAGGAACTTTCCACGCTGTGAGCTCCTGGAAGAGCGGAAGACTGGAAGGAGGCGACTAAAGGACTGAACGTGAGGGTCAGGCAGGCGGTGTCCCTGTGGGACAAGAACACCAACGCCCTGACCTGCTCCCGAGAGCATGGGGTGCATAAGAAAGAGTCGCTGCAGAACTAAAAGCAGCAGCAAGAAAACTGTCGTCCGGAAAGAAGAGCAGAAGACGCAGGACTGTGTCCAGGCTCCGGGCCCTGCCATGGGTGGAGGCCCGCACAGCCCGCACCCCATCCATGCTCGGCCCAGCGAGGTGCTCTGTCGCACTGTTCTCAGTGCTCATGAGATTGAGACAGAGACTTGGGGACCCGCCCCTGCAGGGGAAGCCAGACTGGACTGACCCACAGGTGTGGTGTCATGCAATGCGTGTCCCCTCCTTCCCATTCTGAACACAGAGATTTGAGTGTACATGTAATTTAGCAGTGCATATGAGTACTGTTTATGTACTTTTAGCTGAAAATTTACACACTTTACAGGGAAAATATGCACTATCTGCCCCCCCCCCTCCCAGCACACTCATTGCTAGCGAGCAAGCCAGCAGGCTCTATACTTCACTGCCCCCTGGTGGCAGCTGCTCTCACTGCAGCCTACTGTGGACAAGCGCCCAGCCCCAGCCCCGTCCCCTGCTCGTCTCAGGTGGACAATCAGACACTGTAGCCACTGGCGGCCGGCACAGAGGGGCGGCAGCATGGGGCAGTTCACACCGGGTAAACTTCCTGACTCAGGTCTTGGTGCAGGAGCCGGCGCCTCACTTCTGGCTGATTGCTGCTGGTTGCTGCCTCCCCCAACCCCCTCAGCTTCCTGCTTTCTCACGGCCCTCTCTCCTCCCTCCCATGGCTCATGGACTGCAGCAAGCTGACCCGGGTCCTACACCAGGGTGACCCCAGCTCTCGGACCAGCATCCAGGTGTCCCCTAGACACAAGGATCCGATGAAGGACCCAACTCAGGCCACCGGGGTGAGGAGGCCTAAGAGGTCCCCTTGAGTCAGCTATTACAGGAGTAGGAGGTGTGTGTATTACTGACAGCCCTGTTGTCCCTCGTGGGAAATCCATCTGAGAAGTCCTGGTAAAGTGCCCAGTGCACCCTGGCCAAGCCAGTCCTGAGACCCGCCTACCTCTGGACTACAGGAGCAAGACCTTTCTGCTTGAGTCATGGGGACTGGAACTTTTGCGCCTTTGATGCCCACTACGAGCTCCCAAGAGATCCAACTTGTGATGTCACTCAAGTGAAGACAGCCAGGCAGTATGTGTTGCAAGAACTCTCCCTAGGAAGACACGAGCAAACATCTTACCCTTACTCCTTACCGGGCGCAGTAACAGACCAAAGAACGATTCCATCAAAGTCCAACTTAGGAACCGATGAGTTTGCTTGGCTGCATTATGGAGCACGGGTGAGGGGAAACTTACAGGAGTGTGGGTTACTTACTGGACCATGCCTGAGAGGCACTTAAAGGAGCGTGGGAGCCCCGGCCCCACGACGCCCACTCTGCCGCGCAGTACACTCGGCGGCATTATCCATGCAGGCGCAGGAAGGAGAGCCGCAAGAACCTATGACCTTTAACCCCAGAGCAGGATGTCCACTTGTCCTTCCACCTACGCATCTCTGGGGAGCGTCGGCTGCTAGCAGGACCTACATCAGACTCAGACGGGGCCAGGCATCCCCAGTGGGACAGTGATAGGAGACCCAGGCTCTTGAATTGGTGCACTGCCCAGGCGAGGGTGGGCATCATCTCGTCTGCGGGCTTCGGGTGCCCAGGAGCAGGGGGCACAGGCTGTGGACCGCAGCGGCTGAAGGAGCGGTGGACAAGCAGCTCCGGGCTGCAGCGGTGCGGCCTGCGGTCCTTGGTTCTTTAGTGCCCAGGCTCCAGTGCACAGGCTCCGCTACCTGCCGACTCAGGTGGCCTCAGGGTCACTACGGCAGTGACACATGCTGTCTTTCCCCTTACTGACCCTGATGGACAAGGCCGGAGAGACCCAAGATGGCGGGAGAGGGCCGGCCAGAGCTCACCTGCCTGGGCTGGGCTCCCCACTAGCTGGCAAGTTGATGCTGCAGAGTCGAGTCTCACGGAGCTGCCCACGCAGCCCTGCAAGCGCCCTCTCTGCTCTGCCCAGTGCCCTGGAATGCCAATGGGTAGCAACGGAAAGGACCCTCACAGTGGTCTGACCAAGGGACCTGCGGACAAAGGTCCCCTCCCCTGGGGCCCAAGCAAACATTGGCAAGGCCTGTACCACACGATCCCCAGACTTCACGGCGCCCCACCCCTGTGCCCAAAGGCCACGGGCGCAATCACAAGTCCACTTCTGCTTTGCATGGAGGGCGAGTAGCCACCGGGACAGGACTGGGCGGCCTGTGGTAGGCAGGAGAGAGCTGGCATGACCGATGGAGGCACATTGGCCCAGTGCATGGCTCCTTCAGACGTCAGTGAGTAGCCTGGGCTGAGCCCCCGCCATGGCCACCTTGACCCGGGAGAGGCCAGACAGTGCATATCCGACCTGGGAGAGGCGGGACGGTGCATGTGGAGGGCAGGGGACAGAGATGCTTGCTGAAGAAATGATTTCCTCTACTCCCCAAGTAGCAAACTGGCAGCTTCCATGCAGGGAGGAGAGAAGAAACTGGAGGGCACCGTGACCTTGGGTTCTCCATGGTCCCTACAGTCCCTCTGGACCCAGCTAGCTCTTCCATCTCTTTGAAATAGGCATGCTCGACATACCAACATGCTCCCATCGACTATCGAGGAACTCAAGAGAGATAAGAACACACAAGGGGAACTTTGGGGACTAGAGCTGGATGAGCGAAGGGAAATGCCCCTATCAGCGGGGTGGACCGAAGACAGGCAACTTGGTGTGCTACAAGAAGCCTAAACCCCCACAAGAGTAGACAAGAGTAGACAAGCCATAGAAGCGACCAGGGGTCCATAGAAGCAGCCAGGCAGGAGAGTGGAATGGATTGATGAACGGAAGGGAGGGGGTGAGAGGAAGAGAGATGGAGGGAAGCAGGCATGAGTACTCAATATGCTTGTAAAACTAGAAAAAAAATTATAATAAAAAGAAATGTGCGACCCCCACACATGGAGGCAGCAGCCCCACCCACACCTGGAATGCAGGTTAGAGCCCCTGAGCCTCCACTCCGGTCCCCCCCCCATGCCAGGCTGACCGTGAGGCAGCCGGAGGCCGCGCGCTGCCCCACCTGAGTCTATACCCTTGGGACAGATCTGACTGCGCTGAAGTGACCTAGGCCCCATCCACGTGGACCAGCGTGACCGGGAGCAATGTCTGCACCCAGCCAGCTTGCTCCTGGACGCCCCAGGGTGGATACTGCCCTGCTTTGATGGCCCTGCCCCCGCCAGGTACCCCAGCTTGCTCCACAGACACCCGCTGGGCCCCAGCTGAGCCAGGTCCTGGGTCCTGTGCTGACGTCATGGCTGCCTGGGGCCGGTTCCTGCTAAGCCCCATTCTTACGTCATTGAGCGGCGCATCTCCATCCTCAGACCTCCATCAAGATGCCACCAGATGCAGACCCCGCTCACCTGACTGGCCAGTGTCCAGGCCAGAGGACGGAAGTCACCCAACCTTCCTGCACGTGCTCCCCTGAGCGGCTGCAGCATTGGGCTGCCCGGGGAAAAACGCCTGGTCAGCCGTGGACACTGGTCCCTCAGCGTGGTGCTCGGAAGAGCAAGGCCAGACACACCCACTGGACAATGGCGGCCACACGGGGCAGCCCAGGGGAGCAGAGCGTCAACACAGCAGATTACCATGATCCAGAGGCGGGTGTGCGCTGAGTTATCAGCGCATCGCTGTGGTCAGGACTCGGGGTCTAGCAACTGGTGAGGGGGACAGTCAAATGCCTGCCCCTCTCCCTGGGTGAACCCTGCCCTCTCAGCAGACCGGGCGCGAGCCTGGTCCACCTAACTCAGGCACCGGGGCAGACGGAGGGCGCTCAAGAGGGGGCTGTCTTCCAGGTGTCCACTAGAGGGCAGTCTCAGGCCAGGGCCTTCCAGGGAAGCTGCTGCTGCCCCAAAGTGTGTGTGTGTTGGGGGGGGGGGTCACTGAGGCTGAATCCCTGACTGGGTGGCGTGAACGTCTCTGAGAGATGCAGGGCTTGTCCTGGCTGGAGACGGGGAAACCGAGGCACAGTAGGAACTCGCGCAAACCATAAGGGACATAAATGGCTCTGAAGGTCAGTCACACACGAGTTTACGATGTTGTAGAAGCTCAGGCAGTGACATCTGCTGCTGAGTGGGGGAGAGTCCCCAGGAGCAGCAAGATGATTGGCTTATTTGGTGGGGGAGGGGAGGGAGAGAGAGAGAGAACACGCAGACACCACAGCCTGTGTGTGGAAGTCAGTTCTTCCACCAAGCGCAGAGTGGAGCTCAATTTCAGATGGAGCATTTCGCACCCAGGTGTCCGACCCACGGAACCATCCACGCCCTGTTTGTAAGGGCCACGAGTACCCCACATGGACCTCGATCTTGCTGGGTAACTGAGGATGACCTTGGACTTCCCATCCTCCTGTCTCCTCCTGCACAGGAAGAACACAGGCTGCACCCCATGGCCGGTTTATACCGCGCTGGGGACAGCCGCGCTGGGGACAGCCGCGCCGGGGACAGAGCGGGGTTGCGTGCGCCCTCAGCGAGTTCTCTGTCCACTGGGCCGCACCCCAGTTCTCGAAAGGCTGTTTTTGTATAAACTTGCTCAGAAACACCTGAGTTCATGAGCTCGGACCACCTGGTTTCTCTCGTGAAGTCCTGCATTCTAAGGTGATGAACCTGCAGCTTACAGAAAGGGTGAGATCAGCACGCCGCCCCTGCCCCCTAGCTCTGCTGACCCCAGTGCATGTTTTCTATTATTCACTCCATTTTTTTTTTGTCTCAGGTGCATTTTCATCCCACCACACAAGACTTGGAAATCTGTTTGCTAAGTTGTATCTACACCGAACACACGTGGGCTTATTTTGATCATCGCCACTGTCCACGCGGCATTCCCACTACCTGGGTGCCACATCTTTTGGGCATGAGGTAAAGAAGCAGGGTGGGAGCGCAGGCACTCTACTTGATCACCTGTTCCCTGTGGACATTGAGGGGGGACTGGCCCCCAAGAGCACTTCTTTCTCAGTCACAGGAGACCGCTCGCTGGGGCTTCCCACTGAGCGGCCGGTGTGGGCCAAGTCAGAGGACTGAGTTCAGGTCCTGCGAGACGTCACATCCTGCCCCTTCTACCTGATGTGACCTCTAAGCTGCTTCATCCAGGAGGATGAGGATGAGCACAGGCCATCGACAGGAGCTTCATCTCCCGTAGCTGCTCCACACGGGTGCTTACTGCCCCTCCTGGGCGCCTCACTTGAGACACCCCATCTCTCACCCGCACAGTCCCCAGTCCCAGGGCCTCCTCCATGCTGTGCGACACTCACCTTCTGGAGCCCCTGGGGGGAAAGTAGAGGAAGGGATCGCCCGATTCTTGGGTACTCAGCAGGCGACCCACGAATACACCACAAAACTGCCCACGGGAACAAGGGATTCTATAGTGACTTATGGCTGTGCAGTTACAGGTCTTAATCCAGTTTGGCAGGACAGCACCGGGGCCAAGGGAACTGCTCACGTCATAGGCACACGACTGGTGAGAGAAGGGCAAACCTCATTCGCCAGACAGCATGTCTGTCCATGTGTGCCACAGACGCCGACTCCCTCCATCGGACCCACCTGCCCAGGCAAAAGCCGCGCGCCCTGGGCTGGGTCTTCCTGCTTTTCTGCAGGCTCGCTCAGGACTTGGTGTCGGAAAAAGAGAGGAAGAAAGAAGAACAAGGAGGGAGACAGAACATGAACCTAAACTTCACCCACCTAGACCGAAGCTTACTCAGGAAGCTCCCGCAAAACTCCAGAGAGGAAGCAGCGATTTTCCCTCCAGAGGGAAAAGGCTACCAACTTGGAGCCAGGGATGCAAGCTTTATAGTCGAGTGCAGGGAGAAGGGATTGTTGGATTTGACGGGCTATCAGCTTAACGTTCTTGCTGGGGTCTCCTGTGAAGACCCCGTTTTATCTCAGATTTGTCATGTGGGGATCTCTGGTTTTGAGGTCTGGTTCCGGATCTCTCGCTTAGCTCAGCTACTAATTCTTGACAACTGTGCCCAGAGCCCCAGCCTTTGATTGCCACGTCGATACCCCTGGCCTCCAGGTTAGAGCAGGATGTCTAGACACGCTTCAAGGATGCAGCAAGGCTCGAGCGTCGCTTACGTTTCACATGCAGTCTGGGCTCCGTGAGCCACATATACGTGGAGCACATCATCCGTGAGGCCCTCGTTCTCTCGTGGGAGCCCCGAGGGCAGCCAAGTCAGACTTGGGGAGGGAGTGGGAGGGGCAGGATGAGGTTGAGGGGTGCGACTTACGCTGGGGCAAGGCGGGGCATGACATGATTGCTGTCAGTCTGGAGGGCAGGGAAGGCACCCACCCAGTGCCGGGGTTCCATGGGCCTTGGAGAGTCCAGGTGCAGCCCCCTCCAAGGGAAACCGAGGCTCAGAGATGGGTGCCCCTCCTCCACACGGAGCCAGGATGGGAGACACGGGCTGCAGCTATGCTCAGCCCCGTACGAGTCTAGTCAGTGGCGGGAGCACCCCAGGCAGGGGCACTTCTAGGGTGACATTTCCCAGTGGGGTTCAGCCGCTGGGACTGGACTGGGTGGGCTTCTGGAAGATGGGACAGTTCTGCAGTCTTGCTGGTCAGGGGACACCCACAGGAGGTGCGAGGCAACGGTGCCCTGCATGTCTCAGCGCCGGAGAAAGCAGCTTGGGACGAAGAGCGGCAGGGCCTGGGGGCTTGGCCTCCCCGGGTTCGAGACCAGTGTGCAAGACCAGTTCTGCTCAGAGAGCCACAGCATCTCCACAGCCTCCCAGTTGGTCTGTTTTAGGCTGGGACGGTCTCTGGAGGTCTTCAAAGGTTATCCCCAAGGCTGGACTGACCCCGAAGGAACACTCCTTACTGATCTGGAACTGACTCTAATCATTCACAGAGATAGTCGCCACCCAGCCCCAACCCTCTGTTCAAGAAAGGATAATGGAGATTAGTTCTCCACTGGAGCTAAGCCCTACTAAGAGGTCGGGCACAAGAACAACTGGGTGGGGCCAATATGATCAGACCAATGAGATATAAAGGTTTGCAGAAACTGGAGCTAACCAATGAGAAAAGCCACCTTTCCCTGGGTCTGGCAGCCATCTTTAGCTCTCCTGCCCCTCATGGGACTCCACATCTGGAGTCCATGTATTCTCCGGGGTTCCCTTGCCCTTCTCAGATTCCGTGCCTGGAATCCGTGAGTTCCTACCTGACCTTTTTCCCTCAGCATGAGTCCCGGGGCTCCCGTGCCCCTCACAGATTCTTCCTCTCCTCTAATAAACTCTAAGTTAATCCTCTTGGAGAGGTCTCACGTCAATCTCCAGGACACACAAAAACCTCCCCTCACTCCGTGTCACCAGGCTTGCGAGGGGTCTGCCACGCCTCTGCCTACAGGGTGTCAGCCAGCAGTGTGGCGTGTGCGTGGCGGTGAGCAGCCGTGGGAGAAGCCACACTCCGCCCAGCGGCAGCAGACCCTCCGCTCCTACCCAGAGGCCAGGTGGGCAGCCAGCCTGGGGGGCTTCCAAGAGCAACGAGACGTCTGGTGTCACTTGACCCCTATGTCCCCCAAGAGGCAAAGATGGCCCCAGGTCTCTACCTGCACCTCAGCCAAGGGCTCCACTGACAGCTGGGGTCAGCAGAAGCCCGGGTTCTGGGGCACAGTGGACACAAGGTGGGCGGCCAGGCTTAGGCACGTGCACAGCAGTGAGGCCAGGCCAAGGGAAGGGACAGGGCCAAGTCAGTCAGCAGGGCCCACGGCAGATCCAACCAAAGCAAAGAGAATCGACACATGGCTGGATTCCCATTCATGCATTCACTCGTTTACTCCCATGGGGGGGGTCTGAGTAGGCAGGTCCTAGCCAGTGCTGAGCCGGGCACAGATCCCACATCTGGCATTTTCTGCCTGCCCCCTGAGCTGGCTAACCAGAGGGGGGGGAGGGGAAGCATACCTGCATATGCTTGCATGTGCCTGCATGTGTGTGCCTGTGTGTGCCTGCATGTAACTCCATGTGCCTGCATGTGTGTGCCTGCATGTAACTCCATGTGCCTGCATGTTTGTGCATGCATGTGCATGTGTCTGCATGTATGTGCATGTATGTGCATGTGCCTGCATGTATCTACATGTGCCTGCATGTATCTACATGTGCCTGCATGTGCTGCATGCAAGTGCATATATCTGCCTGCAGATATCCATTCAGAGGCCAAGTTTCCCTGATTCTTCATTTCAAACTGGAGGGGCAGGTGCAGCAGTGTTGGGTGGTCCCGTGGTCCCGTCAGGCCTGAGGCAAAGCCCATGTAGTGTCCAGGGGTCACAGAGGCAGGGGGGCCCCAGCATACTGGTATTGGATTGACGATCCCAAGTCTAGGAAGCTTTTTCCAAATAGCTAAACCTCTTTGGAAAGAGGTTCCCAGACTCTCCCATGGACAAGGTTCACTTAGTAACTGGGGGACCTAAATCTTTAGGGACACCCTAGGTGATTCTCCTGCCTCCTTTGTTGTCTTTTGGCCCTCGCCAGGACCTGGAGTCACACGGCAGGTATGAGAACCTTACAGGATCAGGGTGTGGTTCCGGCACCCCGTGAGAGTGGCCAAGCTGTCCACACACCGGCAGAGCTGTGTCCTAGCGCTGCCCCTCTCTGAGGTGTGAACCACACAGGGCTGCCCGTCTGCCCCGTATGCCCCAGGGCGGGGCTGACCAGCTGGGGCTGGTTGTTCCCCGCCCTGCAGGGGAATGTTGGCCCAGACCGACACTTCCGAGGTCCGATAAGGAGGAGGCAGGTCAGAAGGGGGGGGGCCCAGGGGCACATGACTCAGACTGTGATTGCAGCCCGGGCAGATCACTGTGCCTCTTCCCGGGCAGGCGAGGCTGCGGCTCCCCACCCCACCCCCCTTCCTTCTTTCCTCGGCAGAGTCGGACGTCCTGGCAGGGTAAGTTCTGGAGCTGTGCCTGCTGCTGGCACGCAGTCCCAGGAGGGGCACGTGGTCAGCTCACCATGGGGCAGGTGAGCAAGGGGAGGGCGTGCCCCTTGTGGGAGCTTGGCACGCATGGCCCCAAGCAGGCAGGGTGGCGGGTTTCAGGTGGTTGAGGAAGGGCATCCTTGGGTTCCCCTGTCTGCGGGGGTCAGACATAAGCATGGAGGACCCGGGCTCAGCCTCCCTCTGTCTGGAGTGAGACAGATTCTCACCTTCCCCTCCCCCAACCCTAGCACAACCCTGTCCCCACCGGGGCCAAAGTCCCCGCGATCCTTGAGGACAGCGACTTTCCTGGGGTGGGCTGGGACAGAAGCCTGCGGGGCAGTGAGCACAGGAGGCCGAATCCCACCTGCTGAGTAAGGCTGTCAGTCGTTTCCGCCGGCTGGCTGCTGTGCGCGCTGCTGGCTGCTGTGCACTTTGGACAACAGCTGAGGAGGCCAGTTCAGGCCTTGGAAGGGGAGGTGGGCCTCCTGCGCCTGTTTCCTCGTGGGTAAGGGAGCCTGGCAGTCCCACCTTCCCGTGGCTCAGGACTGGAGGTGTGGGTGGGTGGGATCCCGTGCAGGCAGCTGGGGGGCAGAGCTCCATTCATGGCGCAGGGTGTGTCCCCCTCCGCCAGGATCCAGCAGGGCTCATGGTGGCATGGATTCGGCAAGACCAAGGCCCTGTTCCAAAGGCCTGCCTCAGTTTCCCTGGCACTGCAGAACTCTAGGAGAACATTAGGCTGTGCCCCAAGCAACTGCAATTAGCAGGAGCTGTGTGTGCCCAGGCTGTGGGCAGGAGCTGCTGCGTAGGCTCCGGGATGTGGCAGCCATTTGTCTGGAGTGAGACAGAGGGAGGCTGAGCCCGGGTCCTCCATGCTTATGTCTGACCTCCGCAGCTGACCTCCGAACAAATCCAGCCTCTTCCACCTACTGGGACTTTTTCATAGACTTACCCTCTGGATTCCTTTGAGCCTTAGGATACCGAGAAAGGCAAGAGTGGTCCAACTGTCCCCACCCTGAGATGTCTGTCCTCTTGCAGTCTGAGGTTCTTGTCGTGCGCTGTGATTGGTGTGTCTGGAGAGCATCGCAGTGGGCCGCCTGCCTCTGCTGGCTGGTTGGTTCTTTCTACAGATGCAAAGGAAAAGAAGGGTGTGTGAGTGCGCAGGACCTTGTAGACGGCTCCTGCGTGAGGGCTCCTGCGTGCTCTCTGGTGCCTGCGTCCTCACGGGACCCTCTCACTGGACACATGGGAAAGTCCTTGGTTTTTATCACCGTCCTCGCCTGGCCACGTGTGGACAGTGTGCTGACCTGATACCTGGACTGCTTCTAAGGTGCTGGTGTTGTAAACAGGCGGTTGGCACCTGTGCCCGTGTCACTTCAGCGAGGCAATGTGATTGAGTGCTAGGCCAAGGTGAGAGCAAGCCTGGCCTCAGAGGTGTGGGCGACCTGCCCTGGATTAGCGCTGGTGGCACTGTGCTCTGGCAGCCTGCCAAAGGTGTGGTGACGGACGGACGCTGGTGTGGCTGATACACCCGGGTGGTGAGAGTGTCTCCTGAGGTCAGCCGGCGTCACTTTGTGCTTCCAAGCAGTGGACAGAGAGGAACTAGGAGCGTCGTCTTCTGCCACTGCCGGGTGGCAGAGGTGCCCATGGGGTCTGCTGTCTGTCTGTTCTCCTGTCCCAGCCATGGGGCGGTCGTCTCCTCGAGGACTGGGGAGCGCTGGGGGCTGGCGGTGCAGACACGTCTTGCCAGGGCACCTGCCCGCTGTCCCCACCCTGAGACCGTGCCTCTCCTGTGCTTCAAGGCCCTGCCTAGGCGTCCCGCCCACGCCACACCCACAGGCAACAGGAGGCGCTTCGGAGCTCCAGCTGGCGACTCTCTCCCGGCTGGCTGTCCCCCGAGAGACAGGAAGGACATGTGTGACTGGAAAGGTGTCCAGAGTACCGTGCCATCGCCCAGTTAGAGCTCAGGGTGTCTGGGAGCGGCTCCTGCTTGCAGGCAAAGTCCACACGTCCTGCATGGGCAGCCGACAGCCCGGTGCATTGCGGTCACCTCGGCCAACACAGAGCAGGAGGCCCGGCCAGCACCTGCCGAGGGACCCCAGAAGAGGAGTCTTGACCTGTGACAGGGAAGGTCCCCGGTACAGCACAGTTCCGGGGTACTGGGAGGACTGGCCAGCAGGTGGTCAGGGAAGACCCAGAGCTTTTGCTGGTGTTTGCTGAGGTGAGGAGGGGCTTGGTGGGGGCTCTCGTCCTGTTTTGTTTTGTTGTGACTATGAATCGCCCACGGGTCTGCGTGTTGCCCTTCGCAGGGGCCGTGCTCGTCTCCGTATCGTTGTGACTTTAGTACACGTGCCGCCTAAGCAAGCGCTGCCCCTCAGTGTGTGCCCCGTCGCCCCGGGGCCTGCACCTGAGTGAAGGTGGCGCTGTCCTCTGGGCAGGCGGGTGGCTCTAGAAGACCCAGCCTTGGCGACTCACACCCGTGGAGAGTGGTCTTTGGATAAAGTATGACTACAAATTCCAAGGGAGTCCAGGAGGAGGAAAGAGGTGTTAAGTGGCGGGAGGGAATCAAGCGCAGCTAACGAGGGTGTGTGAGGCTGACGTCGCTACATGGAGAGACGCTGCATCCCAACAGGACCCGCAGTTTAGCCCTTAGATGGGCAAGAACAGAACAGAAGAGAGAGCCACGTCAGAATAGGGATAAGGCCGCCGTGGACAGCATGGTGGGGGAACTCTGAAGAGAACCCCAGGCAAAAGGTGGCGTCCATCTCTTTTTTAAAATTTTTTTATTATTATTATTATTTATTCAACTGTGCGTATGTGCATGTGCGCGCTCCTGTGTGTGTGTGTGTGTGTGTGTGTGTGTGTGTGTGTGTGTGTGTGTGTAGAACCACGGATGAACTCGCGAACCACCATGGATGCCTCCACCTCCTTCTGCCCCGGGATTCACAGGCTCCGCCCTACCAGGACCAGAAGCGCAGGCCGCCCCCGCTTCTGCCTGGCGTTTATACATGGGGTCTGGGATCCGAACTCAGGACCTTCCGCCTGCAAGGCGGAGGCTTAACCCCTGAGCCACCTCTCCAGCCCTCTTCATCTCTTATGGCCTTCAGTATTGCTAGAGTGTCCCAGGAAGCAGGCAGTGCAGGGGAGGCGTGAAGGAAGGTCTCTCCTGGGCAGGCGAGATAGCCCAGTAGCTACGACGCCTGCTCACAAGCCTGGCAACCCAGTGCCATCCCCAGAAACCCCCGCGGTGGAAGCAGAGTTCTGAAAGCTGTCCTTTGACCTCCACACACATGTGCATTCTCTCTCCCTCTCATGCATAAATAAGATATTTAGAATAATCTATGAAATTATTAAAAAGATAGCCATCTCTCAAGCCATTGTGGGGAGGTCGGGGGGCTAGAGAGACGAGTCAGAAGTGGGTCAGGATGGCTCCCGTGGTCCTTTCTGGAGTCGCCATATTCCAGCCAGGGTGAGGGGCTTGGTCCGTGGCGTGGCTTCAAGCAATCCTATTGTATAGCTAGCAGTGAAGCAAGAAGGACACACGTGTTGCTTTGTAGAGGCAGAGACGCTAGGCTGAGTTTAGGAAGAAGCCTGTTATATTGTAGCTTATCACAGAGTGCAGATTGAGCTGAGAGAGAAAATTAAGGACATCTTTGCTTCTGGCCAAGGACAAGAATATGACGGCTGCCTTTGAGATCCCTGAGCTGCCTGTCAGTTTCTATGTCCTGTTCTTACAATTTTCCCCTATAAGAAGGTAACATCCATCTGCCAGGTGTGGGGGGGGGCACTCTCTAGCTCTGTCAAGCTGGATGAGGTCATTGTTGGGTGTGGCATCAGGGTACCCCTCTCAGGGGGTAGGGGGGTCTCAGGGACCTCCAGAAGTACCTGGATGTTTTCATCTCTGTGATGGACAGGTGAGGGGAGAAAAATGCCCTCAGTTGGCATTAGACCGAGACATGAGGAAGCAGCAAGAGCAGCGAGTTGTAAAGGTCGCGCATGAGACAGCTCAGACTCGGGACCGGAAGCCAGAACAAAAGGTGTTTGGAGCTTGAGAGATGACCCAGGAGTTAAACCTTTGCCTCACAAGCAAAAGGACCTGAGTTCAGATCCCGGATCTCATAAAAATGCTGGGCAGAAATGACAGCACTTCTGGCCCTGGATGGCAGAACCTGGAAAACTCCAGGACAAAGCAACAAGGAGGTAGAGCAATCCAGCATGATCCCCAAAGTCAGCCCCGGGGCCTTCACAGGCACGTGCAGTGCCCTCTTCTACACACAGTCACGCCACAAAAGAGCACACACACACATACGTAGAAAAGTGAAGCATCCAGGTTAAAGTCCATCAGACTCTCTTGACAGACAAGAGCATCTGTCTGTTTCCTGAGTTTTTCATCCGCCTTCCTTCCCTGGGCATCAAGACTTGACTCTGGAGTGACGAACCCGGGTTTTAAGTGCTGGCATCTCGGCAACTGCCGGAGCTGCCAACATCACGGTGTAAAGTGTTTTTTAGGCAGATTCTGCAAGGGAGAAAAGCTGAAGCTTAACCATCGCTTAATTTGTAGCTTGGACCCTGCTGGGCCCGTTTGCCTGGGCCGCAGTCCCGGGGCGTGCTGTGGAGCTGAGATGTTTTGTATTTAGAAGGCATCTTTATCAGGAAGAACATCATTAATGAGAGACAGTTGTTTACATAGTGTTTTAAATGGGCTTGCATCGAGTGTTCAGAGCATGTTGAAAACCTCATATTAAACGTATTAATCTTTGGCCAAACATTTTGCTATTATTTTTGCCAAAGCCAAGTGAAGGTCCAGTCCTCAGGGTGTACGTGGGGCCTCTCGGGGGAGCCCCTGGTTCCTCCTTCCACTCATGCCATCTGCAGGGTGTCACCCCTATTCTGACTCCTCACTTTGCAGCATGGACGGACACTGGTCAGATCCAAACATCTGGTCTCCGTGACCTCTCTCAACATGAGGACTTGGCGGAGCCGTTGGGCCAAGCCCAGAGGTGTCCTGTCATCCTCTGGGACCTAGTTGTCCTTGGAGGGCAAAGGTCAAATATCGCTGTACTTGCCCCTCTGTCCACACGCCACAGGCCTCCGCTATGGTACTGAGCATCCGAAGGTCAGTTACACCAATCTGGCAACGCTTTGGTAAAAACCAAGCACGTTTGTATCGATCCTGATTTTCTTAACACTCAGCTTAATAGTTAGATTGAAGTCAGTCCTCATGAATGTTACCAACAGCGGACCTATACTTTACCAACTTAGAAGAAAGTTGAATCCAAACTATCTACATCACTTGTTTTAAACAATGCGGAAGGCTGTGTCTAAAATGTACAGAGCATGCACGTTGAGCAAGTATTTATAAACTAGAATGCTTTTGTAAGTTGTAAGACAAGCCTCACAGAAAACACAAGTTAGCCCAAACTGTTTTATATGACCTTCTTTGTCTGATGTAGAGAGGGCATATCTAGGTAGACACCAAAACATCATCTTTACCAAACATCACATGAGAAAGCAGCCCAAGGTATAGGAGAATCTCTTGTTTCCTTTAGGACCCAGCAGGTACATTATGTTAAGAAACATCTTAAAATTAAGAGAATCTATGGAGGAGGACCGTTATTATGTCTTAGCGTGTTAGACCTGTCACATGGCCTAGGGAAACACAGGCAGCCCTAAACCAGAGCAGGCCAGTGTGGATGAAGCAGAAGGCTGATACACTTGTGGTCGGTGTCAGAGTTGGGCACAGGTGTCAACTGATGGTTGAGGGTTTGCGCTCTGGACACATTTGTAGAGAATTAGTAGTTGAGTTAAGCCCAGAGCAAACCTGCAGGAGATTGTCTAGTGGATGGGGAAGGCCCAGCCCATAGTGGGTGGGACTAGGTCCTGGACAGGTGAATAAAATGCAGAGAGCTGGTCGAGGAAGTCGGCATCCTTGTGCCAGCCATGCTGGTCTGGCAGGTAAGGGTCGTCCCTCTCTCAGCTGTGATGTGGATATGGTGTGGCCAGTTCCCTCAGCCCTCTCCAGTCAAGCTGGACTAAGAACTGTACCCCAACAGTCGTAAGAGAATAAACCCCTTGTTCCCTTGAATAGTTCTGTCATGATTTTATCAGCAGCTTGCAGGCTGACTGCTCGGTGGGCTGAAAGGTACAGGTGGGAGTAAAGCATTTAAGGGAGCTCCCCAAGGAAGGGGAGCCCGTATATCTCACTCAGAAGATGAGGAGACCCAGTGTGATCCTGGCCCTCGGAAGACACATCTTCATTTCGTCTTCATCTCTCTCTGGCTTCTGGATCTCTAGGACGAGATCCCAGGAACCAAGCAGGAGGAGTGGGGAAGCATCCCCAGGTGGTTTTGCTACTTGGGGGCACAAGGAAATGGTGCAAAAGCTTACAAAAGCAATACTGGAGAGATGGTTCAGGGGTTAAAGCCTTTGCCTTGTGAGCAGAAGGACCTGAGTTCAGATCCCAGATCCCACATTAAAGCACTGACTGGAAATGGCCGTAGTCCTGCACTTCCGCCCTGGGAAATCCCGGAGCAAAGCAATAAGGAGGACGAGCTATCCAGGATGAATCTCGACGGCATTGTGGGCCTCACAGGCAAACAGTACACCGCACACACGTACACATGCACAACAAGACGTGATGCCGGAATCCCGGAGGGCTGGAGAACTCTAGCGGCAGCCTCTGGAACCCAGAAGGGAGGGAAGCTGGCGAGTGCTTTGACAGAAAGAGCACATCGAAATGGAGGAACAGCTTTAAGATTCAACAGCTTGATAAAGATATGATGGCCTTCACTTACAGTCTCATTAAAAATCAAGACCAAGGCAAAGAGCAGGATTTAAGAGCTGTGAAGGCTCAGGGCTTCTGTTTAGGCGGCAGGGGTCTGCCACCCTGGGGGCTAAGCTGGTTGCCTTCACTTTGCAGGGGTTGTGGGGGAAAAGCATGTACTTTACTCTTAGCGATTCTTAATCAGTACTGGTGTGAACAACTGGAGGTCACAGACACAACGAAACTCCATATTTTATGGGTCAAATTTAGAGCTAGTTTTGTCATAAACACTACCAAAATCGAATTAGTATTTAAGAAAATCTTACTGTTGAAAACAGAATCTGGCATTATGTTTTATTTCAGTAGACAGAATTTCGCTCTTAAGAATTTGAATAATCTTTCATTATTATTAGCAAAAAAATCAGAACTCAGGAAATTATATTATAAAGCTTGGCTATTATCCTGAAAATGTGTCCAATGATATTAATATTAGCTGTGAATTTAAAGATGTCCCTGTAATATTTCCATGTAAAATCCTATTTACGGCTCAGAATTTTGAAAGAACTTTTTCCTCCCCTTTTTTTCCTTAGGAAGATCTGAGAGTTAATGCACATTCCAGAAAGAGCTATAAAAGCGCTTACAGGTCAATAGGAGGCAGAAGAGTAGTAATGATACAGTAGTAACGTGTCATTAGAACCTGAAAACAACTTGCTGGCAAGTAAAACCTTTACATTTAGATGAAAATTCGGGAAATCAGTTTTGAAACACAGAAAACATGTAGAGGGCTGGGTTATCGTCTCGAATATGTTTTCAAAGAGAAATCTTAAGTCCTTGTGCATGTATAAATATGTAAATACACACACACACGCACACACACACACACACACACACCTTAAACATCAGGTACAGCATTTCAGAACCTTAGCAATGGCACAGGTCTTATTATTTGGGGTTTCGAGCATAAGATGATGCAAGCAAACGGCATTAAGCAGGTTACATAAAACTCTAGAGACGCCTGAGATACTGGCCGGCGCATGACCACCCTCTGAAGGACACATAACAGGGTCACATTTCCAGAGATTGGGGGCGGGTAGCATTTGAGGTGGGGGCAGGGAGGAAATCAGGGCAAACAGCTCTGTGATAAGGGCTCTCTCAGGAAAGGCACCGACCCACCCAGCCTGTGGTCCGGGTGGGGCAGGAGCAGCAGTGGGAAAGCTGTGCCGAGGCCCAGGCAGCAGCTAGTGGCCTGGTGGTCTCGACCCACTAGAAAGGACGGGAAAGGCGTCATTTGCCTTTAATAAGGCTGAGGAGAGGAGGTAGGGGGGTGAGGGAAATGTGGTAGGCAGGATGAACTCAGGCCCCAGACGCGGCCAGAGCTTTGGAGTACCGGGAGGCAGAGCAGAGAGGGGAACAGAAGGATCCAGACCTCAGAACATTTCCACTGTGTTGGTAAAGTTTTCAGGAGGCCACAGAATTTGTAAATCGACCCCCCTCCCCTGCACTTCTGAACAGCGACAGGCATTGTCAAGGTGATGTGCGGCTTGTAGAATCTATGACACTGAGTTAAATCAAACCTTCAGTGCCAAGGCAGAGGTTAGAAGATTGTGGGCATGTGACTGGGAGGAGGGGAGAAGGTGTCCCCACAACCAGTCAATGAACGGCCCCAAGAGGAGACAGAATGTCTTCACCGTCCTCAGGGGTGAACCCAGGCAGACGAAGCAGCAGATGATGGATGCAGGGAACCAATGGAGATGGTTCTGGTCAGATCAGATCCATGGATGGGGGAGAGAGCAAGGTGTCAGGAGGAGGGAACCAGAAGTTTCCATGAGGGGCCTGTCCCATGACTCCCGGGTTTGGGGATCACAGTTTAGGTCACTGAAGCTAACACACGGAAGGCGCTTAAGGAGCAGAGTTTGATTAGAGCTGAGGGCCTGGTGGCCAGGGGGACCCCAGTTTAGGGTTAGGTGGGACAGCATTAGACCAGAAGAGAGAGCTTGGAGTCAGAACAGCGAGGAAGCTGCCGGGACAGCATGGGGGTGGCGCATCTCTGAAGTGGATCCCCAGCAAAAGGGAGTGGCTCTCTTTTATGGCTTTCAGAGGTTGCTAAGGAGTTGCTAGGGAAGTGGGGAGTGAAAGAATTCAGACAAAAGACAGTCCTCTTTCAAGTCCTCTCTCAAGCCACTGTGGGGGATCAGGCGTCTGGGGGCGAGAGGGAAGTGGGTTAGGGTCGCTCCTGTGGTCCTTCCTGGAATCACTGCATTCCAGTCAGGTGGAGGGGACAGTGTGAACCCCGTGGCTGTGACTCAGTGTTCAGGGAGGCAGAGGGGCGTCTCCAGCTGGGCTGAGTGGCCTCCCAGCGGGAGAGGCTGAGGCAGGGAACTGAAGCTAAGGCGGGGCTCCTGACTGAAGCCAGGGTGTCTGGAGTGTGGGGGGCTGGCAGCGGCGGCACAGCGGGGTGCATAGCACCTGACAGGTTGCTGGGGAGTAGACAGCAGAGAGATAAACGGGGTGGAGCCTCCAGGGCAGTTGTCTGAAGAGCCAGCACCTCACTATAGCTTCAGGCTGCCACAATCCCACCTTGGACTATCTTTTCCCATTGGTAAGCAGTAGCCCGGCCCGGTGGCCGCGGTTCCAAAGTCCCGTCTGGTAGGACTTTGCCCTCACGGAGGGGTGAGGGAAGATTATTCTTGGACTGATTTCTGCACGCACAAGCCAAGGTCCAGGATGACTGGACTCTAGGGAATGCAGGGACTCCGGCCAGGGCCCCTCGCCCTGAGCCAGGAGCAGGGAGACCCTGGGAAGTGACAGGGTCTGGGGTCCAGGGTCCTGGCGTCTCATCTATGAGCTGGGCATTAGGCAACCATAAGGCCCCAGCCTAGGCCTGTCTGCCCGTGGTCCTCTATGCACCTGGGACTCTTTAGGTCAGACCAGCCCACTGCTCTGGAGACCCACTCCCCCCAGCTCTGCGACCTGCCTCTGCTCCTCACGGCGGGAGGGGTGGGTGGGGGGCACCTGGAGACCTGCCAGTGCACCCAAGCTGCGCGCAGCCGCCCTGCCGTGGCCACCCGTGGCCATCCGCCGTCCTGCGGGCACGGCTCGTGATCTGCACTGGGAGGACCAGCGCCCTCTTCTGACCGCTCTGCCCACGGCCGCGTCTGGGGTGGACATGAGCACGGCTAGTCTCTGGTCACACACCAGGGACCTGGCCGGCTGCAGCCTGCCCAGGACAGGAGAAGAGGTCGTGGACTTGCTGGGCTGGAATGTCAGAGATTTCCCAGGCTGGAGCGGTGCACATTCTGACAGGCGACACCACTGGCCATATCGCCAACCCCCAGGGTCCAGCAGGACGGCAAAGGGAGCCCTTTTCCTTCCGGCAGGCAGGGATAGGCGTCCTCCGTCGGGTGGAGGCCGGCGAACTGCTGACTGTTTCCTGTGGACCCGGCGGCCTGGCTATCTGTCCATCCGGCCCAAGTGGTCACCAGTCACCTGCGAGCTTGTTTACTCCCTGAATCCTTGTTTTGCTGAGAGCAGTTCCTGCAATCTGGGTGGGGAGCACCCCGAGTTTGTGGTGGGGCTGCCTCGGTGGCCAGTGCCAACAACAACACACAGCCCCCTCTGCCCCCAGTCTCATGTGTCCATGCACAGCAGCTGCCCTTCAGCGCCAGCCAGTCGCTTCTAGGAGGGACTGGTTCTCACACTGGCATCTGCAGAGGACTCAGCTCAGCAGGGACTCGGGCAGGATCATCCTGCCCCTCAGTGTGGGTGGTGATCTTGGTTGGGGCGAACGTGCCTTGGAGGTGTAAGTGGAGTGTGGCATTCTGGGAAACAGGTGTCTGTCTGTGATGCATCTGTATTCAGACAGGAGGAATCGGGCTGGAAGAATGACGGGGTCAGACTGGGTACATTCCCAGGCTGCGTCTGCAGGGGGGAGGGTGGGGTGATCTCTGAGAGGATTTTTAAAGATGAAAATGCCCTAAGTTCTCTTTCCCGTGCATGCAGGCAAGGGTGGGTTCTCTGGCCCAGCCTCAGTTTCCCCATGTATAAGCCTGACAAATGTCGACTGCTGCTGTGCCCTGCATCTCTCAGCTTCTAAGTTCAGGGAAGGAACAAAACGCTGCCTCATCTGCGGCCGGTGCAGCTGCTTCATACTCTGTGTGGGTGGAAGAGACGGGCACCGACCACCTGGGCATCTGATTCCCACACACTACCGGGTGTTCTCCCTGCCTTGTGCATTTATAGTGTCCCTGCTACCTTCTCCCTGAGAGCCCACCGCTGGCATGCATGTCCAGAGCATTCTGGCATTTTCTGACCTTCCCTCCAATTGTCTGTGACCCCCAGACACAGGTGGGGCTGTGGGCCCTGTGGACCGTCCCTCAGGAAGGACCAGGAACAGGGACACACACTCGGCGTCCCCTACACAGCACATTCAACTCCAAAGAAGACTTTGTTGTGTCATTTGAAGGGCAGACGGACCCCGGAGAGACTGGCAGGTGGGATCTAGGCAGTGGTAGGTGTTGGGGAGCCAAGAAACCAGGGCAGCTCAGAACCCACAGACCCTTGAAGAAGCCATCCCGGGAGCCTTTCTCTTGTACCCTCCCACAGTGTGACGGCAACGAGGACCCCCTTCCCTGGAGGGCTGTGTGCCCTGTCCTCGAAGCTTCCAGCCTCACGTTTCCCAGCCATGCTATGGGGGCTGTGCCTGGGGCTTTGCACAGTGTGTCCTGACTTCTGAACCCCAGAGCAGCCTGGACAGACAGGAAGCCCTACCTGAGCGGATCCCAGTGGGGAGCCCGGGGTGATAACACACCTTCCCCGCGCTCCACGTGCAGTTTCTAGAGCAGGTGAGGAAGGGGCGGGTCTGGGGCAGGAGCACTCCACAGCTCTTTAGGGATGGACCAAGCACAAGGGCGGGGTCTTCTTGCTTCGCGGTTTAGTTTGGTGTTTGAGGCAGGGGGGAGTGGGGGGGCCTGTGATGATCTGGACACCCCGTCTCTCTGGGCCCTCCTGCTCTGGGGTCTCCAGGAATAGGGCCTGGCTACCTCTGTGTCTGCACGTGGGGACCAACCGGAAGAGGAGGTGGGGGAGCAAGGCCCTGGCGTGGGCGCTGGCCAGAGCGGGGAAACCTTGGGCCTGTGTCTCTCTAAACCCGTCTGACAGCAGCCTGATGGGGTCACAGGACGATGGGCTGCCGGGCTGCCATGAACCCGCACAGGGCGATGTCTGCCCGAGGGACTTGGCATCTTGGTGATGACAACTTGAACACGCCACTGTCTGTTGGGGTTCAGGACTGTGGAGAGCTGAGGGTGCTCAGAGATTTGCACACTCAACTTCGCCTTCTGCAGGGGAAACTGAGGCTGGAGGCAGCGAAAGCAGCCTCCAGAGGGAACTCAAGCTAGGCAGGTCCGAGCAACTAGCTCACAACCTGCAGCTTCAGGAGGGCACTGCTTGGAAGGCTCTGGGCTTGGAATGAACACACCTGCCCCTTCCCCTCGGGTGCCCTGTGCATCATGGGAAATCCCCCTGACCTTAGGCCAAAAGCGCAGCTGCAGAGACAAACAGGATACTGGGTCTCCGGCACAGCGCGGACAACAACTCGGAGAGGAAACGTTTGCAGACCCTTGTCTGGGCGTGAGACTGCAGGGTGTCTGTCAGCAAAGCTTGCAGAAAGACAGGCGTGGGAGAGAGGTAGCATCCTTGGGGACTTGCACGCTCTGAAGAGAGGCGAAGCATGGTGCGTCCACCCCTGGGGACCTGTCACAGATAGAGAGAGGGCGGGTGTCCGTGGCATTAGTCGAGTGGGAGCACAGGCCGGCCTTTTCCCGTGAAGTGGATACAATAAGGGCTGAGAGCAGGAGGCGGCCACAGGAAAGGCCCCGGGTCGGGCTGCTTCCAGTGGGAAGGTAGCTGAGCTCCAGGACGCGTCCGTGGGTTGAGAAGGGCTCAGCCTCTCTCCTCCCAGCACGCTTCTGTTGGAACCACTGGGCTGCGACAGAGCTGGGGCGAAGTAGGAGCTGCTCGTGTGTGCTGCGTCTGTACACCCAAGCACACGCCTGTCTTTCCACTCTCAGTGTCTCCATGCATGTGTGTGTACGTGTGCAGAAGGGAAAGGGGAAGAGAAAGCCAGGCTGGGGTTGGCAGAGCCTGAGGGCGGAGCACCATAGACTTCCCCAATCTCAGTAGCAAGGGTGTCCCCGGCCTTCACCACACAGCACGGGGCTGGCAGGGGCTGGCAGTGGGCAGTCAGAGGCAAGGCATGGCTAGAATCCAGGAAGGAGCTAATGATCAACTGGCCGAGGTGTCCCTATAGCCGCACTGGGCCTGCCTCAGGTCTCCAGCCCCTAGGCCGGAAGCGGGACAGGAAGCAGGGGGCGGTGGCAGCGCGGAGCCTGCAGCTGGCTGTAGGAGGCCCCTGCCAACTGGAGACAGCCAGTCGCCAGCCGGCAAGGAGCTGAGCCAGGAGTGGCCGCCCGGAGCCTGCCCCCGGAGCCTAGTGGCTGGAACGTTTCTCTGAAGAGCGGAGTGCAGGTATGGAGGTTCAGGGCAGGGACTCGGAGCGGGCGGGTGTGGACCTCCTAGTCAGCTGTGGTGGGTAGAGCGGGCCTTGACACAGCTGGATCTAAGAATAACGTCCAACCTTCCTCTTTCTGGAAGATTCTTCTGGCTTGCTTGGGATTGGGGTGGGGCCTTCGGAGGTAATCAGACCCCCAGCGTATTGCTACAGGGATTCGTAGAGATCATTCAGATGTGACTATTACTGTGCCAGGTTGTGCCAGGACATTCATGCTGACCTTGGCATGCACGTCTTAGGGGTCTGGGTAAGACCTGGAACTAACAAGCAATGAGGGATTCGTGGTCTAGTAGCTTCAAGTGTGACCCCAGTGCTCGAGTGGTGTCTCTGCGTAACCTGGAGCCCTGTGGTTCGGCCTGGTGTGGCCAGTCCGAGTCTCTTCGAGTGACTTGACCGGAATCCTGGACACCTCGGCAGGAGTCGCCTGTCCGAGGGATGGTCTCTTGGACGTAGCTTCTCAGCCCCAGGCTGAAGGAGGTGGACCCCTCTTTGTAGGTGTGCTAAAGGGACAAGTGGGGCTGAGAGGCCAGATTCCCCCTTGTGGGGGCAGGTGGGGAAGGCACCTCGCCTGCACTCTGAGCTGGCCAGGCTGAGCCTCAGTTTGCACACCCGTGACATGGGTGTAGGGGCGCCTCCATCCTGCGGGGTGGAGCGACTGGTGAGAGCTGGGATGGCACCCAGCAGCAGCTGAGCCGTGCCACCGTTGTGTGACTGCAGCATGTCACGCTGGTTCCTACGCGGGAACTGTGCCAGCTAACTAGATGTGTGAAGTCACCCCACTCACCAGGAGAGAAAGTTTCAGGGTGTGGCGGTGTCCTGTGGCCGTCAAAACAAACGGTGACACTCTGGTAGCTGCCGGTGACAGAAACTGTTTTCTCAGGATTGTGGAGGCTGAGTCAGAATCAGGTGTGGGAGGGAGGCAGGGACCTCCAGGGGCCAAGGGCCCGCTAGTCGCAGAGGTCCTGCAGGTGGGAGTCTGTTCTGGGCTGCTGTCTGCTTTGTCTCTGCCCCACCTCTGTGGTCACTATACCGTCCTCCGTTGTCTCCTCCTCGCGCAGAGACCCCCGTGTGTCAGGTGGGGTCTCTAACCTAGCCAGACCACCTCATCCATTGCAGCCCGTCATCCAGCATGACTCCCGCCCTGAAGTCAGCTTCATCTGCAAAACCCTATTTCCAGTTAAGTCCCTGGCTTGTGGGGGAGACACTGCCACCCAGGATGGGTGAGCAGACAGCCCTCTGGGGTGTGCCTTCCTGGAGCGGATGCAAAGTACCTGCCTCCGCTGTCCCCGGCCCGGCTCCAGCCAGACCTTGGGGAACACAGGCAGGGCCGGCTTCAGAAGCCCCTCCCTTCCTTGCCTGTGTTTACCAGTGGCGGCTGTGAACCAACCCATTGGCGGGTTAACCTCCCAGTCACCTCATGAGTGGGTGTTCTCCTTTCCCTTTTCTGGGTAAACTGAGAACAGCACATTCTTCTTCCACTGAGACTGAACCGAGGTCTCCGTGCTCCAGCAGCAGAACGCGTGGGTGCTACCCTGGGGTCACCTGGACTTTGTTTCCATGATGAGCAAAGGCTGGAAGGACAGATGCTGTGGTCACCTGAACTCACAGGTGCACTGCGGACGTGGGAACACAAGCCAGAGGCTGGGCTGGCTGGGTCTGGAGCTCTTCTGCCGCAGGAGTGGGTGGAGCCAGTGAAGGCCGGTGCAGAGGGGGTGTGGAACGCAGGGAGGAGCCGGCCTGGGGACAGGGCCCACTTCCTTCCCAAGAGCTCCGTGTAGGATCGAAGCTTCTTGGTTCTCGACAAGCAGGTAGGAAGTCCTTCAACCAAGAGCCCCTTTCTCAGGAAACGCCCTGAGCCCCGGCTCTGTGCCAGCCCCCCCACCCCCAGCCTTGGGGAGTCTACCGACCTGGGAGACTGAGGAGAGAGCCAGAGGTGGTGGGCGCTGGTCAGCTGGTGGGTGCTGGTCAGCTGGCGGGCTCTGGTCAGCTGGCGGGCTCTGGACAGCTGTACAGAGGTGCCTGCCTTGCTGTGACATCTGACCTCCCTGTAGTTGGGGACACTGACCTGCCTCTTGAAGGTCAAAGTAGTAGAAAGATAAGGGTCAAGACCCCTGGGGTCCAAGCTCAGATGGAATCACAGACCCCCCTAAGCAGGGACTTGCTCATCCAGGAGAGCTTGAGTGCTCGGTCGAGTTGCCTGATGTGTTGCAGCCAGGAGACTCCTGCCCCTCAGCCACGGTTCCCTCAGTCCCCACAGACCTGGGTGTGTGGTTAGTGGCGGTCAGGATGGAAGCTTGGTCAAGCGAGGCGAAGGACATAAAGTCCAGCCTCCTGCTGAACGGGCGGGGAGGGGTTGGGCCTCCCAGGCAAGGCCTGAGGCTGCCCAGGACGCTGTCTAGGAGGGGCAGTGGAGGGTGGAGCTTTACCTGGAGTACACATACCACCACCATCACCACCACCACCATCACCATCACCACCACCATCACCATCACCACCACCATCACCATCACCACCACCATCACCATCACCACCACCACCATCACTATCACCACCACCATCACCATCACCACCACCATCACCATCACCACCACCATCACCATCACCACCACCATCACCATCACCACCACCACCATCACTATCACCACCACCATCACCATCACCACCATCATTACTGTCACCACCACCACCACCACTGTCACCACCACCATCACCACCACCACCATCACCACCATCACCACCACCATCACCATCACCACCACCACCGTCACCATCACCACCACCATCACCACCATCACCATCATCACCACCATCATCACCATCACCATCACCACCACCACCACCATCACCACCATCACCACCACCACCATCACCACCGTCACCACCACTTGCCCTTCCCCAATGTTGTGAACGGAGCCACACCTGCTCCTCTCCTTCAAAGTGAGTGTTCAGACAAGGGGGTATCTGCAAGGTCCCGTGATCCCCTGGGTGCCCTGGGAATGAGATGGTCCCTTCCGATCTGTCCTCCCTGGTTCCTCCCTGTCACCACGCCTTGCGGCATGGGAACGATTTGACTAAGAACCAACCCGTTGGTTTTCATGCGAGCCAGATGATTACTCAGGGGCCCTGGGTCACCTGTCAGAGGTGCGCTGTGGCTTCCCTTGCTGGCCTGAGCCCCCTCCTCAGCTGCCACCTGCAGACTTGGAGACCCTCTCTCGCCTTCTCAGAGTCCTGCCATCTGCAGCCATCCTTGCCTGCTCTGTGTGCGAGTTCCCACTTTCCAGCAGACTCCGTCACCTCCTGGATCTCTCCCATGGACAGCAGAGCTTGGCACAGGTTCCCACCTTCCAGCAGACTCCGGTCACCTCCTGGGTCTCTCCCATGGACAGCAGAGCTTGGCACAGGTTGGGGGCAGCAGTGCCCATGGAAACCATAGATGGTTTCAGAACAGGGGTCCTCTCGCCCCTGCTCCACAGGGGCAGATGTCATGAGCTAGGTCGGTCCTTGGGGGGCAGTTTCCAGCATGTCCATCCACCAGGGCTCGCTTGCCCATGTGCTGAGCGTGCAGGCACTCCGGGGCCAGGCCTCCTGAGGGGTCCAGCCCCAGTCAGCGTCCTGGGAGCCCCTCCCCCCATCGGATGGACAGTCTCTGAACACAGAACGTGCAGTGGGTGTAAAGCCCCGGGCTGTGAAGACAACAGCGTGGCGGGAGCCGACGCCAACAGCGCACGCGGGCTCTGCTGCCCTCCGTGTCCCCATCCTTAGGTGGCCGGAGGGGCTTCCCTGCAGAGGGTTTGCATCAGCCTGCCGAGGTCATTGGTGGGCGACAGCTGCTCATGTGCCTGCAGACCTCAGGGGTCCGCGCTGTCCGGGACCCTCCTGAGTCCAGCTGACCCAGCCTTTTGGGGCTGGAGCGGCACGGGTGGGGGGCAGCTGTGTCCGAAGCGCCTGTTTTGTGATAAGGAGGGAGACACAGTGTCCCCCAGGGCTCAGCCGTTGTGCTTTTGGTGGAAAGAGACCATCCTGGCCCCGCCTCCGACCTCTCTGCTGTGCATTCTGGGCCAGCATCAGTCCAAGCACCTGTCTGTCTGTCCCTGCTCCCCAGAGCCCAGAGACCGGGCGCCTCTGCGGCCGCCCTTCCCCTCCACCTCTTCCATCCTTCCTTTCTTTTCTTTGTTTCTTTTTCATTTTTATTTTCTTTGGGTGGGGTGGGATGTATCCAAGAGGACACCTGAGTGGTCACCTATGGAGGTCCAAGGGCGACATCAAGAATCACCTTGGATGTTCTGTTTCCTTCTTGCCTTGCTCTGGGTTTCCCAGGCTCCCCCCTTCAAGGGCCAGCATTGTAGGGTGCCACCAATTCTGTCGGGCATGTTAGTGTGGGATCCGGGGTCCAAACTCAAGTCCTTTTGCTTTTGAGTTAAAGACTTTAAGCCCCCACAGTCACCTCGGCTCTCTTCTGTTTCTTGCTGGGGGAGTCGTTCTGGGACCAGGTAGAAACAGGCACTTAAAGTTATCCAGACAGCAGGGCTGACTTGGTAGCAGCCGACGGTACATGTGGACGCTGGCCCCATGCTGCCTCCTGGCCAGGTCTCCAGCTGGGCCCTGCTCCTCAGTATCAGCTAAAGGAGATGGTGGTCAGATACCAGCCTGCACTTCGGTCCTCGGAGAGGGTGGTCTCAATCACCCTGGTTTTCATGGGCATGATACAGAGGACATGCCTACAGCCCACCCAGCATGGCTGATAGCCCCCAATTCTCAGCAGGTGCTCAGGCCAAAAGTGAGCACACAGGGCCCTTGGTTACCTGCTCCATTCTCTCTGAGGGGGTCTCAGCTGGCCTGGTCCCAGGAGCTGACGCCCAGAGTCTGTCCTAGACTTCAAAGCCCTTCCTGTGACCCCAATATTCAATGCATCGACATGTGGTACTCTGTATCCTCTGACAGACAGCAAAGCCACTGACCTCAAGCTGTCATGGCCCTTGACGACCTCTAACCCCAGAGAAGAGTGGAGCATAGTAGTTCTGTCCTGCCCTTTTCCTTCCTGCCTCCCACCTGCCTCCTCCTCTCCTTGGGCACCCAAGGGTCTGTGCTTCTGAGCCTCAGGGTGGGAGGAGCTCAGAGACCCTTCTAGACCCCTCTACTGGCCTTCCTGATGGGAGCCCCAGCCCAGCCCGGCAGCTCTGGAGGGCAGGTTTCGTCAGGAGCAACGGGATCCTTGAGAATCCACTGGCAGCTCAGTGCAGCTGAGGCCGTGGACAGCAGCTCAGAGCTGTGCAAAACCAAGGTTCCCTCCTCTTCCTCCAGGGAGACACTGCCCCTCCCCTCGGAGTCGATTCCCTCGGCTGCAGCCAGATGGTGGGTACGTGTCTGGTACAGCTGCAAACCAGGTGCTGCAGGTGTCCTGAGGGAGCTGGCTCTGTTCGGTCCCCACCCCATCCTACACCCAGCTGCGCATCTCCAGGATGTCTGAGCAGTTGTCTTGGATCAGACACAGAGCCACTTCTCTGCCACCTGCTGGAAAGCACAGAGAGGAAGCCACCTATCCCCAAGGGCCTTGGTGGCCACAGTAACTGGCACAGCTCTGAAGCCATCTCCTAGCCCAGGATCCTGGTCAGGCGGGCTGGGGAGAAAATAGCCAGGTTAAGTTCTGAAAAGTTGTGTGGGAACCCCCCCCAAGGAAAGGGGAGAAAGAGATTTCTGGGCAGACATATTATTGGTCTATATGCAAAGGTCCTGTGGCAGAAGCGAGAGACGGAAGAGAACAACCTCAGGCAGGGCAGAGGAGGTGCAGAGGCACGCGGACCTTGTCACGTGCCTGAGGCTGTTGTGGAGGTCGCCTGCTATAAGCAAAGGCTGCTGCTGGGTCTCACAGGTGCCGGGCACCCCCGGTGCAGTCCCCGTCTCGTGTCTGACTCCGGCAGTGACCGTCTCACTGAGACGCCTCTCTGCTGACCCCCCGTCCTCTCTCCACAGAAGGCCAGCACATGACCAGCCCTTAGCCCCGAGGGTCATGAGGGGCCCCGCTGAAGTGCCTGCTGAGGAGCCCACCGCCATGGGCAGGGGCCGGGCAGGGCGTCCAGGAGGCTGCAGCCGTGGGGACAAAGTCCACCGCGCGGACGTGAGCTCTCCTGCTGGCCGGGAGCAGGCAGGACCTGAGGAGGCCGAGGCGCGGGTCAGAGGTGGTGAGTGTGGCTGACCGTATCCTGTCCCCCCAGAGCCCCATCCTGACCGGTCCATCCCCCCACCCCCCCTCTCCAAGCGACAGCTACGTGGGCGCCGCATGCTTATTGCTTCCTGTGCTTGGTGATGGGGGGACTTCTTCAGGTTGATCAGGGGGCCTCAGCGATAAGAACTGGCAAACATGGGGACAGGCTGGGGGGTCTGCTCATCTGGAGAATGTTCTAGAAATCCCCCGTGGATGTTCTCACCCTGTATTGAGGCTTCGTCTTGGCCTAATACAGCCCTCAGTTGCCCAGTGGGGCATGCCTCACTCCCCAGGAGACAAACCATGGCTCTGTCCCAAGCGGCCAGAAGCCAAGTCAGGACTAGGATCACCTCCTGAGGCCTGGGTGGTGACATCTGCTACGTGAGGTTCCCCCCTCCCCTCCCGTGGGGGTATCAGAGGGGCTGTATCCCCAGGAGACCTGATTCTCATCCTGCTTGACTTGAACTCAGTTTCCACACTCAGAAATTCTGAGGGGCCACCATAGTGACCCCAGGACCCCTCCCTCACCATCATTGAGCCCCGACAGAGGAGAAGGGGGGTTCATGCCGTGAGCTGACCTCCAGGCAGACGCCTGGGCCTGACCTTGACGTGGATGCATCTGTAGAGATTGACACTCACCGGGTCCTTCTGCAGGGTTGGAGGGGGAGGGGCTAGTGGCCTCCATGTGCTGACTCACAGGAGGAAGTGGTCCTGGTAAGAGGGGACTCTTGGGGAGGGGCCTGGGAAGCCCAGACCTTCCACCTCTCCCTACAGAGCGGCCTGGTCCTGCCCAGACCTGGGGATTGGAAGGCACACGCAGGCCGGGAAATCCCCGCAGCCGGCCGCAGAGCTGCCCACACGCAGTGCCAGGCTGCCAGGACAGGAGCAGGCGTCGTGAGATTCTTGTGGGCCACGCAGGAAGTGTGGCCAGGTGCTTCCGGGGGGCCTGACATCCTGGTGTCAGAATGACACCCAAGCCCACCCAGTCCATGGACATCTGCCTTCCCCCGATGGCCGCGTCCAGCCACACCCCAACTGAGAGGTCACCCCTGCCCCCCCCAGACCCTGGCCTGCTTATTGTGTCAGTCCGTAGAGCTTTTGCCACAAGACGATCGTCATCAGCGTTGACTCTGACCCAGGGTTCGGGAGGCTGAAAGCGACCACTTACTTTCTGGGACCCCAGACTTCCTGGGGTCCTCCTGGGCTCTCTTCCTCTCCCTCGGACAGTCTTTCTCTGGGAACCCTGGCTTCAGGACAGGGGTTCAGAAGCCACACCCAGGACTCTGTGGACTTCCTCCGACCTGGCAGAGCTTCTGAGCGCTGCTTTGTGCCCAGTTCCGACTTGGTTCCGGCCTCACCGCCTGTACACTGGGTTTGATGGCCTGACTGCCAGGCTCCGAGGGGACCAGAGCAGGGTGAAGGAAGAGCCTTGTTGGACAGAACAGAGCCGCACCCATGGCCCTGAGCCGGGCGGCGTCCCCAGGACCCCAAAGCCAGGTCACGCTGAAGTCGTGCATCCTCTGTGCAAAAGGCGGGCTTCTGCCTTCCCCTCATTCCACACACAAGGAACCCCAGGAGGGCAGACGAGGGGCCCTGGCCAAGATGCAGACTTATGGGGTGCTGAGACGAGGGAGCTAATCATAAGCACTAGGGCCCCGGGAGCAGCCGTGGACGGCTGAGCAGCCGACGGCTCAGCAGCCTGCGGCTCCACATCCCTGCGGTGGCTTGTGCAGGCACCGGGGCAGGCCCGTCCCTGTTCTAGTCGCCGCGAGCCCCTCCTCTGCTGTTCTTTGGGATCTTCACCGGCCTTCATCAGGCAGAGAGCCCTGGGCAGCCTTCTCAGGCTCAGCAGCGGGCACTGCCATGCTCATCATGAGCAGTGTTGCCAGCAGACTGGGATCTGCCATAAGGACCCCGACGGGTCTGTCTCTACCTGTTGGACTGGAGAGACGTGGCCCCAGAGATGTCTGCTTCCTTCGGGCACATGGACGGTGTCCACTCACTTAGCAAGAGCTTCGATAGTTAGGACGAAGTGGTGGAAGTCAACTGGGGCTCGGTGGCCATAGAGAGACCATGCGACTATAGGGGAGGCCGGTGAGAGACAGACAGGTGGAGGGAAGGGGTTGGGAGGCAGGTGGGAGGCAAGTGGGCAGGGCTCAGAGATCTGGACTTGGAGGTGGGCGGAGCCGTGTGGGCTGCATTCTCCTGCGGCTGAGAGGCGGGAGTCAACTTCTGCCCTGGAGGACAGAGCGAACCCACTCGCCGCACCTTGACTCAGCCCAGATGCCTATAGATTCCGAGTCAGAGAGCCCGCCGGTGCTGCGCTGCTGCTTTGGGCTGGTTTCTTGCAGCCCCCTGGGGAGCCCACAGCCTCCCTCCTTCTCCGGCTTTGGGGCAAACAGTCCAGGTGACCGATGGGTACCGGCCCTTCTTCCCTGGGACTGGAGTGTTTGGAGATCCTTGTCCCTTCCTCAGAGACCCTTGCTCTGTTACAGATGCAGCGCCTCTCCTTGACACGGCCAGGCTGGCTGCGGGGACCCCTTGCTGCCAGGTGGCAGCGTTTCCCACAGGTGAGTCTCTGGCTGCAGTCAACCCTATAGTGTGTCAGGTGGGCGTCCAGCTCAGGCGGGCCCTGCAGGGTGTGTCAGGTGGGCGTCCGGCTCAGGTGGGCCCTGCAGTGCGTGATGGACAGCTCTGTGACGGTGAGGTGTGGCTTGCGGGGAGCCCTCTGCCTCCCCTGCAGAGGGGTCTGCTCTGGGCTGGAGCAGTACAGCACGGTGGGCGCACATGGTGGAAGCACAGAGCTTGCTCGTGATGGGGAGTCAAGGGAAAGAGGAAGACACTGAGGTCCCCAGCCCCCCATCCGTGCCCAGTGGTCGCAAAGCCCCCTCCAAGCCCTGCTCATTTTTCCCATTTTTTAAAGCTAGGATCTCACTCTTCAGCTTTGTGGCAGTTCTGCCTCAGCTTCCCAAGAGCTGGGATGACAGGAATAAGTCATGGACCTCGAGGTTCCGTCCTCAGGGGTTCTGCCACCTCCCAACGCCCCTCAGACTGGATCTTTTCCTGCATGTGGCCACAGACTCAGGGTCTCCCCTCTCAGTCTCAGCCTCCCCCTTAACATCACAGGGGCAGTGGGAGGTCCTAACCACGAGGCCGGGAGAGGGGTCCTCCTCCAGGGCGCTGAGGGGGGTCTTGGACTCTGAGTGAGCCTAGTGCTACAAGGCCAGTCAGCTTGCGCTTGCCACCAGGCGGCTCAGGGTGAGGCAGCACCCCAGGGAGGTGGGGACCTTGGCATCTAGAGAGGGTGCGCAGGGAATGTGGAGAGTGGGGACCAGTCCTGGCAGCTGCAGGGAGCCTGAGGGCCCCTCTGTGAGAGAGACTGAAAACCCCGCAAAGCTCAGGACCTTTGCGAAATGCTGGATGGGACCCCCCCCCCCCCCCGCTGATTCCGGAAGTCTCCGCGTGCTCAGCCGCTGACTCTTCCGTCACGGGTGGGAATCCAGTGTCCCCAGGTCAGAAGCAGAGGCAGGCGCTCCCAGAGAGTGGCAGCGGCAGCCAGCCTCCTCGCCCTTCCTCCTTCCTCCCCTTGCCTCCTCCAAGCAGCCCACACTGTGCGGCCCCTGAGCGGCTCGTGCCAGAGGCTGGCAAGGCATCACCTCCGGGGTCAGGAGGCAGACCCCGAGCTCTGGCACAGACAGGCCAAGAGCCTGGTTCTGGGGCAAGACCCTGGCTCCGACCAATGGAGGCGGCTGCGGGTCCCTGGGCACTGAAGCAGCAAGGCCCTGGGCTGGGAGAGACTGTGGGACAGACAGAGGGGACAGCAAACACCGTGGGGAAGCACTGGCATCCTGAAGCAGCAGGGAGATGGTGTAGCGGGGGACGGAACTCGGCCTCACCCTTCTGAGCATCACCAGATCCATGGGCAATGTGTGTTCTCACTCATGGGATGAGCAGAGGCCCAGCTCCCCGCCCTGCGGTTCCTAAGGGTCCTGCAGCTTGCGTGGCCGGGGATGCAGCACGGCGTATAGACAAAATGTCTCTCCGCAGAAAGACCCATCGTGCATCTCTGCAGGGTCAGGAGCCCGGCAGGTCAGAGCAGCTGCTGCTGCTCAGAAGTTGGAGCTGATGCTGTGTGAGGGTGGGCGGGGGGGGGGGGAGGCCGAGGAGGAAGAGGGTGAGCAGGAGGGGGGGAGGAGGCCGAGGAGGAAGAGGGGGAAGGAGGCCGAGGAGGAAGAGGGGGGAAGGAGGCCGAGGAGGAAGAGGGGGGAAGGAGGGGGGGAGGAAGAGGGGGGAAGGAGGCCGAGGAGGAAGAGGGGGGGCAGGAGGGGGGGAGGAAGAGGGGGGAAGGAGGCCGAGGAGGAAGAGGGGGGGCAGGAGGGGGGGAGGAAGAGGGGGGAAGGAGGCCGAGGAGGAAGAGGGGGGGCAGGGGGGGAGGAGGCTGAGGAGCAGGCGGGCGAGAGGCGAGGATAAGGACCGGCAGCTGTTGATAGGTTGGTCGTGCTGCCGAGGGCAGGGTGGGGCCTTTCTGGAAAAGAAAGGGAAAGAACCAGGATGAGACATGGGGCGCGTGGATGCCCACGGGGGTTGCTCCAGGTGGGTTTCTCCTCCAGAGTCGGGGCTGTGAGAGTCGCCAGAGTCCCACTGCTGAACGGAGCTCTGTGCTGACCCCCGAGGAGCAGACATGGTCCTCTGTGCAGCAGGGACACAGTTGGAAAACCGTAGCCAAGGGGTGAAAAGGCCAAAGGAGCAAAGGAAGCCGGGGGGGGGGGGGGGGCACTGCCCGGGCCTTCAGAGGCGGTGCAGAGCCTGTTGGGGTGCAGACCCTGCTCTCTAGGGTGGAGGAGGGTGGGAGGAAGCGTCCCCTCAACAGGACCTGGCAGACCGCCCTGCCCCTCTCGCCCCCGCAGACCTGACCCTGCAGCTGCAGGCGGTGAGGAAGAAGAGCGGGCAGCGGAGCCCCGGCCTGCAGGAGGCCCTCCGGCGCCGCCTCCGCCTTCTGGAGAACGACAGCCGGGAGGTGGCCCGTGTGCTGGGGGTGAGTCAGCCCTTGGGGGGTCTAGACAGCAAGTGGGGTGCCTCTGTCGAGAGCAGGGCAGAGGGGGAAGGCAGCCGAGCGGGGCTTGGAGCCTGGCTCTACCTCTTCCAGGTCAGAACTTGGAGCAGCAGCAGCCTTGTTTCCCTCTGTCCCGTGGGGATTCCAGACCCACCTAAAAACCCAGAGCGGAAATGGCAGCCGCCCACACTTCCAGCCCTGAGAGGCAGAGACTGGGAAACTCCAGAGGAAAGCAAACAGGATGTAGTGGAATCCAGGGTGGTTCCTGAGGTCACCCTTGGACCTCCACGGCACACACAGTACCCTCTGATGTACACACACAAGCGCGTGGACACACATACACACATGCACGCACGCACGCACGCACGCACGCACATAAAGACACACATTTAAAAAAAGATGGGGATGATAGGCTTCACGCTCCTTCAGGTGAGAATGCCCAGTGGGTAACCCATGTGTTAAGGGCCTGTCAGCAGAAAAGAGGGGTGCTGGAGGTAGAGCTAAACCCCAATGGAAGCCGCAGGCCAGCCGCTAAGCCCATGCCCCAGGCTGGTCTGTGGCCTGGAGCCTGTGTAGATCAAGCTGGGATTAGGGCAGCAGGCGTGGCTGGGGAGGCAGCCTGAGGCGGCGGGCGGCTGGGTGAGCAGGCTAGGCCCGGAAAGGGAGCCCTGCTCTCTCACCCCCAGCGCCCACCCTCGGAGCCCCTGCAACGTCCAACTCCCGGGTTTCCTCTTAAGGAGCTGTCGGCCAGACTGCTGTCCATCCACAGCGACCAGGACCGGATCGTGGTGACCTTCAAGACTTTTGAGGAAATCTGGAGGTTTTCTTCCTACCACGCCCTGGGTAAGCTCCGCCCTCCCTCCTGGAGGGTGCTGGCAGTCCTCAGGTGGGCTCACAGCTCCACCGCTCCCCAGAGACCAAGAAGTGGGAGGATTCAGGGCTGGTGGAGTGGACAGCGTGGGGCTTCGCTGTGGCCTCGTGGGCCTCGCTGGGCACCTGCTCTCAGCCCGTGGATCTGCAGCCCGTGGTCACATGCGGCCCAGGACGGCTGTGAGTGGGACCCAGCACAGATCATAAACGTATTAAAACACCGTGAGGTTTTCGTAATCTAGTGGCGTAGTTCTGCAGCGTGAACTTTGTAGATGACCACAGTACCATCTCTCTGGAGGCCGCCAGGCCCCAGCTGCCTCTCCTTGGCACCTGGAGACACACACGGCTCAGCGTGAAAGTTCAGCTTGTGCCCGTCTCTTGGTGCTCCAGCCTGTGGGGTCGAGTACTTTGCCCACTTTCACAGGGGCAAGCTTGTCCTTGACCCGCCCTTCAGGGGTCACGTGTCCAGAAGGTTGTGGCCCTTCTATCCCTGACTTCAACTGCCCACCCACACTTAGCTGTCCATGAAGGGCTCTCTTGGTATGTGCACTGGCCTCATGAATGGAGCAAGGCTGGAGTGCCTGAGGGCAGACGCAGCCTGGCCGAGGGGCGGAGCCTGGCCGAGGGGCGGAGCCTGGCCGAGGGGCGGAGCCTGGCCGAGGGGCGGGGCCTGGCCGAGGGGCGGGGCCTGGCCGAGGGGCGGAGCCTGGCCCAGGGCTGCAGATCACAGCATCCCACATAGACCAGTGTGGATGAGATAGAAATGTGATGTTGCAGGAAAAATGATAAGAGGGCGCTCAGAGATACAAATTGGCAAGGCTGCTTGCTTCACACGTCGCCCAGGAGAAACCCCTTTCTCTAAGAAGACTGGCACTCTTCTTTGCTCCCTTGTCTTCTATACGGGGCCACTTTTTGACCTTCAGTGGTCTTGCCCACGCAGCCCCGCCCATGCGTTCGCAGGTGGCCTAGGCTTCTGGCCGCTGCAGCTGGGTGGGCTGATGACAGAACAGAACCACTTTACATAAAGGTCATCCATGGAGTGGTGACCCCGAGACCCGCAGCATCGCTGTCTCCAACTTCTGTGCTCGACTCCCCAGGGTGGGGTGGCCACTGCAGCCAGGACGGCGTCCCATCACGTCCTGGGATGTGGAGAGGGTGGGGACTCTCGGGGCAGGGCCACCCACCTACTTGGATGTGGCGTTTGGGATACGGGTCCTCCCAGAGTCCCCTGGAGTCAGTTAACGACCCACCCGACTGCAGGCTTCACCCACCACTGCCTGGAGAACCTGCTGGTGGACCAGCCCTTCTGGCTGCTCTCGCCCAGTGAGGACGAGGAGACGGCCATCCTCGTGCACCTGAACAAGGATGCCCTGAAACTGACGCACAGGAGCCTTCTGGCCCAGGAAGGTGGGAGGGGCAGGGGGCGGGGGCAGGGGATGGGGGGCGGGGGCAGGGAATGGGGGGTAGGGACAGGGGGTGCAGGGACAGGGGGCAGAGGGCGCCAGGGCAGGGGGCGCAGGGGTCAGCTCTGGAGGTCTTGGGATGTCGCAGGCGGGAGGCGGCCTGTTGCAACATGGCATAAGATGCCCACACACTGTCCTAAGTGGCAAAGACACTTGAGCTCCCCCAAGAGGTGGGGGGGGGGTCTGGAACCCCCTCTGAACAGAAGTGCTGGCCTCGCAGTGAGGAGCAGTCCCCAGGAAGCAGCGTGAGCTGCCTTTCCTTCTCAGCGTGGGGCGAGGACTCGGCTGAGCTGAGGTTCTGTGGTGGCCTGAGCGTCGCTTGTCCGTCTCTGAGTAGCACAGATGGGTAGATGTGAGGCTGAACCCACCTCAAGGGCCAGGGTGGGGCTGAAAGCCACCTTTGGGCCTCCAGAGACAGCAGCTGGTTCAAGGATGGGGTGCAGTGGGGTGCTGTCCTCGCTGTGGGTCCCCTGCAGTTGGGGACGGGCAGTGTCCTGCCTGGCAGAATCACGGGTGTTCTGGTCACCCTGCAGAGCCTCCTCTGTCTTTCTAGGACCCTTCTTCGTCCTGTGTCCCGACCACCACGTGAGGGTGACCACGGGAGCTCGGGGCGCACGGAAGGGCCCCCAGACTCTCAGGCGGGCTTCAGGCGTTCCTCTGGGAGACAGCGCTCCAGAAACAGATCTCTCACCCCCCAACCCCAGCGAGTCTTTTGAGGAGGCAGCGATGGCTGAGCCAGAGCCCCTGGCTCCGTTTCATCAGTAGGTGCCATGCGGCTCCCTACAGGGCCCCGGGGACCTGCCCAGCCTGGCTCTCGGCTGCAGTGGCCCCGGGGTACAGAGAGCCAGGTGGAACCGGGCAGATCGCAGGGGGCCCTGATTCCTGCAGTGCGGACTCAGAAGGGCAGAGCCCCTGTCTGGGCCTCCCGCCCCTGTCCAGGGAACAGTGGCGTCTCCCGGGTGAGGGATCGTGGCAGACTGCCGGCACCCTCACACGGAAGCAACTGGGGGGCCTTGCCACATTTTCACTGCCAGAAGGAGGTGTAGACACAGAAATCTGTGTGGGGAAAGCCCGAGGGCAGGCGAAGCCACAGCCCTGATGGGTAGTGTGCACTTCCCTGCGCTTACTGCACAGGGCGTGTGAAATCGGCTGGGAGCTTCCTGGCTGCCAAGGCAAAGAGGGAAAGTTGGCCTCCTGGTCTCCCACGTGCACTGGCGGACACGTCCTCCTGGGGATACTTCTTTCTGGGGACACTTCCTGTGTCTGGGGCCAGCAGTGTTCCCACCAGGGACAGAGTAGCCCTTCCGTGTCAGGTGCCCAGTGGAGGAGACACTATAGATTGTCAAGTGTTTGGAGGTGCTGAGGCCCCAGAGAGGAGCTTTGTGTTCACGCCACACAGCAGGCGGGGAGTCGGGGAACCGAGGGTTGGAATCCAGACACCAGCTGGAGTCTTCCACGACTGCGGTGGTGTGCTCTTCCAAGGAGCCTTGGGGGGGTCCTTGGAATCCACAGGGCTGGGGAGGGATCCCCACGGGACCTGAGGGCTGAGAGCCAGGGAGGGCCGGGATCCCCATGGACCCCTGAGGCTGCTGATGGGTGTCTAGACTGCGCCTGTCCCAGTCCCAGACTCTGCAGCACAGCTCCCTCTCCCCACCCTAGGTGGGCTCTTAGGGTCCCCTGGGACCCCGTCGAGGATTCCATACGTGGACCCGGGTCTCCTGAAGCCCCGCTGATGGGTGAGTCTCTCTGTTGGCCTTTCCTCCCTGAGGAAGAGACAGCTAAATGAACTGGTGGGCACTAACATTCTGGAAGTTCCTGAGTTTGTCTTGAATTTTTTCTGAGCCAGAGGAGGCAGAATCTCTTCATGCTGCCCAGTGGCACAAGAGGCTCAGAGAGGTGGAGGCCCGGCCAGAGCGCACAGCACTCAGGGAGCGGCAGAACCCTCGCTGTGGAAGCCCAGCCAGAATGGGGCGAAAGCGGTCTCAGCAAGACCAGCCCTGCAGGGACCCCAGGCGGGTGGGCTGGGCTTGGTGGGATCCCGCTGGGCAGAATGGAGGACTGGAAGGTGACCCGGCCTGTCCTGGGCCTTCTGTGGGCAGATCTCACCCTGCAGCTACCTTCAGCTAATGCCCAGCCTCTGTGCCCCTTTAGGGGGCAGCTGGTGTTCTGATGGACTGGTGCCTGCTAAATGCACATAGGTAGGGAGGGCCTGGAGTCTAAGACTCCCCAGGGGCCACGGCCGAGCCCCTGCTTGTTGCAGGCTTTGTGAGCAGCGCTAACAGGCCAGCCCCTCACTTTGAAAGGGGCGGGCTTCACTTCCCACCCCTTCAGCTGCGCAGCCAAGAACACTGTCCTGTGTCCCACCCAGGGCCACCCTGTCCATCCACGGGGCCTCCCCGTCCATCCACGGGGCCACCCCGTCCATCCACGGGGCCACCCCGTCCATCCACGGGGCCACCCTGTCCATCCACGGGGCCTCCCTGTCCATCCACGGGGCCTCCCTGTCCATCCACGGGGCCTCCCTGTATCTATCCGCGGGGCCACCCTGTCCATCCACGGGGCTTCCCTGTCCATCCACGGGACCACCCTGTGTCCATCTACGGGGCCGCCCTGTCCATCCACGGGGCCACCCTGTATCTATCCATGGGGCCACCCTGTCCATCCACGGGGCCTCCCTGTATCTATCCATGGGGCCACCTTGTCCATCCACGGGGCCTCCCTGTCCATCCACGGGGCCACCCTGTCCATCCACGGGACCACCCTGTGTCCATCTACGGGGCCTCCCTGTCCATCCACGGGGCCACCCTGTATCTATTCACGGGGCCACCCTGTCCATCCACGGGGCCACCCTGTATCTATCCACAGGGCCACCCTGTCCATCCACGGGGCCACCCTGTATCTATCCACAGGGCCATCCTGTCCATCCACGGGGCCACCCTGTATCTATCCACGGGGCCGCCCTGTCCATCCATGGGGCTGTGGTGCTCACCAGGTGGCCTCCTTCCCACAGGGCTGGGCCTGGCCTCTGCGGTGGCCGACTGCCAGGGTTCGGGGCCTGAAGACTTGTCCTTCCACAGCGGCGATGTCATCAGGGTCCTGGGCACACAGGTGCCTGGCCTGCCCTGGTGCGTGGGCCGGCACACAGCCTCGGGCCAGGTGGGCTTTGTCAGCACCGGCCTTGTCAGCATGCAGGGCACGGCATCCGAGTGAGTGGCGGGGGCCCCCTTTCCTAAACCCCTCACTGCTCCCGAGGCAACCCTGCCACTTCTCCTTCAGCTCCCCGCCCCCAGAGATCTGGCAAGCCCTGACAGGGAAAGCAAGCCAAGCCCCCTTCCTCGGGGTGGGGGGGGTCAGGAGGGGGTGGGGGGTCCAGCTCAGTCCTTCCTCCGCGGCGCCACCAGAGGGCGCTGCACGGCTGCTGGGTTGTGTCTGCTTCTGGCTTTTCTCCATCTGTCTCTTCACATTTCTAATCCCCGGCTCTGCCGCCTCTTAAGCCCTCTCTTGGTGGACAAGCCTGGTGAGGAGAGCAGTGGCAGCTGTCACAGGGTCTTCAGTGAGCGTGAGCAGAGCCTGTCATGTCAGAGGAGGAGGGTCTTAGTCCATCAGCTGAACTTCAGTGATAGCGATGCGCTGTTTGTGCATCCACGTGTACAGAGACAGGGGCCACCCTGGGCAGAGGGGGCGGGGTGGGGGGGCAGAGGCTGTGAGAGGGCAGGGGCTTTGGGGAAGCAAGGGTTGTGAGGGGGAGGGGCTGTGAGTAGGAAGGACCATGGGGAGGGGCTGGAGGAGGGGCTGGGGGCGGGGCCGGGGCGGGGCCGGGGGGGCCAGGGGGCCTCCAGGAGAAGTCAGAGTCTCCACCCACAGCCACAGCAGGCTGCCATGAGCTCAGCCTCTGCAGCCTCGGGAGCAGGGGCATCTGCTCTGGGCTGTCGGGCTCAGCTCCCTCCGGCCCGGGCTTCAGCGTCATGTGGCTGCTCTGAGGACATCACTCTCCTCTCTCCCCAGTTTGCAAAGCGCGATTTTCCTCAGTGAGGAAGAAAGGTCGTTCTTCAGCAGGGAGAGCCGCTTCTCTGACGAGGATGCTCGGCGGCTTCTGAGCAGGACGTCGGGCACAGACGTGTGCACCACGTGCAGCCTGGGTGGGTGTGGAGCGGGCACAGCACCTCCCGTTCCCTCCATGAGCTGCGGGGCATCGGGCACGGGGCATGCTGATGTCCTGCTGGTAACAGTCTTCTTAGGGAAGATTCTAGAAAGACAGATAGAGGCTGGAGGGGTGGAAACCACAGAGTCTGACCATGCCACACACTTCTGTTCCACTCTGCCATCCTGTCCCAGAGGATCAGAGGCTGGCGAATGCTTCTGGGTCCTTCCACACAGATAGTGGATTCTCTCCCCTTGCAAGTGCTCCACCGGCCTCATGCCATCTGTGGAGAAGCGGTGAAGGCCCCACCGGGACAGGGCATGGCACAGACAGGGCAGGGCAGCAGAGCAGCCAGGCTCGGGCGTGGCGTGGCCCTGGGGTCCCCAGCTGCCGAGGGAGCTTCGCCCGGGTATCAGTCTTGGTGGAGGGAAAGTCTGTCCCCCACATTCTGGCCTGACCTGCACCCACAGATTCCTGCCCAGGTGCCCAGCCCTCTCCTGGGTTGGTCAGAGTCACCACCCTAGTCTGACCCAACCGGCATCTGGCTGCTGCTTGCCCAGTAGAGCCAGGGCCACCACTGCCAAAGGTGGTGGGTTCTCGTCTTCCCACAATGCCCTGGAAGCATAGACAGGAAGTGAGTCAAAGACGAGCAGTGAGCAGACTTGTCAGCTGGCTGCCCTTGTACACGTGCACTCACTCGAGTATGCACACGGCCACCCTGCACACGCGCACGCACTCGAGTATGCACACGGCCACCCTGCACACGCGCACGCACTCGAGTATGCACACGGCCACAGAAGCACACACACCCGTGTGTGCATGCTCTCATGCATACACACGTATCTACATACATGTATATATACCCATGCACAATTCTCACGTATATTCACAGGAGACACGTGTGCATACAATGTGTGTGCACAAGTGGGCACACACATATAGTCACGTACATACTTCCTTGGAGATATTTGTATATGTGCATACACACGTGTGAACTCATGCAGATATGTCTCCCATGAGATATACATATGTGCAAACAGTGTGCAAATGCATGTACATGTATATGTGTGCACATATATACACACCTGGATGTACGCACTCAGATGCATGTGTGTGCACGTGCCCATATAACACTCATAATACATATATGTGCACATGTAGACATATGCACAGTCTTCCTGCTCTGCGGATATGTGGAAGGACCTTCCACTGCGATATTAGCTTTAAACTTGGGGCATCCAGTGAGCTTCTCTTACTAAGCAGACAGGCTTCAGCCTACCCTTGCCTAGCTGAGCCTCACTCCCCACGTCCCGCCCTTCTTAGCTTTGGATCCTCCTGGGTGAGAGGCGGTGGGTTGGTGCTGCAGGGACATCGTGGGAATGTGGACAGTAGGGACAGACCACTGCACTGCATCCCAGCCTGGAGACCCCAAGGATATGGGTTCTCTGCCCCTGAGATGCACCTCCTCCTCATGGGTGCTGGCGGCTAGAGCGCCTGCCTGGAGCACAGCTGGCACGCCGGGGCAGGGCACAGGCAGAGATGCTGAGTGCCCCCTCCGCTCTGTCCCAGACAGGATAGAAGCAGACGAGGAGGAGCAGACGGAGGAGCCAGGTAGGTGCTGCCCTGAGCTCAGGTCCCCTGCTTGGAGCTGCGCTTTAGGGGTACTATAGGTGCTGGGCAAGCTGTTCCCCCTCTGCAGCATGGGCTGGGGGAGATTTGGGGACCCAGACCCAGCAGGGCTCCTGGAAGGTGGGGTGTCCCCTCTCTGTTAGAACCACGCCTAGCTGAAGCTACCCAGCCTCACCTTAGCGGACCCGGCCACCGTGTGGTGGGGCAGCTGAATCTGGGGCTGTGTGGGTCGGAGAGGAAGCCCCTCCCACCACATGGTCCCAAAGGACTCTCCTTCCTGGGACAGTTCTGAGAAGCGCCCCGTCTCCCCCTGCAGCCATCCCCTCCCTGAGAAGCCGGCTCAGGAGAGCTGTGCTGGGAACCAGCAAGGGTGTTACCTGAGTGCAAACTCGGGGTCGAGGGAGGAGATCTGGAGCAGGCCTGGTGGGGCCAGGCGGGGCCCTGGGAGCTCCAGGGCTCAGCAGGTAGACAGGCAAAGATGGCACCACTTCTGCTTCCCAAGTCCAAGGCCCTTCAGCCCCTCCAGCTGTGCATCTAGGTCAGCCGGGGGCCTCCGCTCCGGGGTTTCTTGGCTAATCCAGGGCGCCCAGGGTCATTCCAAAGCTTTCCAGAATGCTAAAGAGACGGTCTCTTATGTGGCACTTGCTGGCCTCAAACTGGCTCTGTGGCCGCCTTGCGCCCCTGGTCCTGTGGGAGCCTCCCAAGGGTGGGAATGACAGACGTGTGTCCCACATTGGCTTCAGGCTGCTCAGAGCAGCTTTAACATGCGAACGTGAGGCAGACGAGGCTGGGTAATCCTGACTCGTGCCTCCCAAATGTCTTCCCTGGGCCTATGCGAGTCCAGCAAGAAATACATTTTTTGTGCTCTGCCCCTAAGCCCAGGCCGGTGGTCCCCCGACGACACCTGGGTAACCTGTGGTTTCTGGACCTCAGACCCAACCAATGAAGGCAAAGGGGACCCAGTAGCCGGGCCCAGAAATGGTCTCACCTTGATGTTTCTGGAGGACTGAATCCTGGGTCTCGCGATGCTAAGTGCACATGCTACTGGGCTGTCTCCAGTCTGCTCTATCCATCTCGTATGGCAGGTTTTGAGCCCCTGATGGACTCTGGCCTGGCCAGGCAGGAGGGCTCGAGGGGTCTGCAGACTCAGGCCTGGGCCAGCTGCGGGCCAACTGCTAGGGCATCTTCGGCTCCTTCTAAAGGGAGGGCTCTGCGAGCCAGCCTGGGCTGTGCCCTGGGGTCTGCAAGAACAGTGCTGTCCAAGGGCGGGCTGAGAAGAGGGGCTCTGAGTAGGAAGGCTGACCAGAGGGGCCATGCCCGGTGCCCTGGCAGCAGGGTGGGATGGCGCCGTCAGAAAGCGTGCCAACAGGGCATGTAGCACAGGGTGGACAGGAATAGGGGGCATCACGCAGGTACGGCGGGCTCACACCCACATGCTAACCCCATCAGGCCTTGTGTGTCTTACAGAAAATCCTTTGCCCTGCCAGGACCCAGAGCCACGTGAGCACCTGCAGATGGTAAAGAACGTTCTAGAACGGTGCAAGGCCTGCCTGGGCCGCCCTGAAGAGCCAGTGTCCTGGGGCCTCGGGGCAGCTTCCAACAGAGTGAGCTCACCGAGCCCTGAAGAACCCCCCTTCTACCTGGACCCCGAGGACGACTGGACGGACCCCGAGACCCCGGGCTCGCTGCTGCAGGTCCTGAACAGCCCTGAGTGCGAAGCCCACTTCAGGGGCCTTTACGACATCTCGCTGCCTTGGCTGAGCTCGGCGCTCTGCAGCTTTGAGGATGAGGAGGAGCTGGCCGGGCGCCTGGCGCGGGCCCGGGGAGTGGCCAAGAAAGCTGGACTGGGCCTGGCCCTGGCCAGGCTGTGCCTCCTCCTGGGGCGGCTGTGCGCGCGCAGGCGCAAGCTGTCCCAGGCCCGGGTGTACTTTGAGGAAGCACTGGGGGCCCTGGGGGGTGGCTTTGGGGACCTCTCCCTGGCGGCGGCGGTGTACGGCAGCCTGGCCACCGTGCACCTGAAGCAGAAGAACAGTGAGAGGTGCGTGCAACTGGCGCCCAAGGCCGCAGCCCTGCTCCTGGGGATGCCGGGCCACGCGTGCAGCGTGGAGGCAGAGCTCCTGAAGTACGCGCTGCGCAGGGCCATCCGCGGCCGCAGCGTGCAGGCCGAGGCCCGGGGCTGCTTCCTGCTGGCCAGGCACTACGCCCACCTCAAGCAGCCCGAGGAGGCCCTGCCCTACCTGGAAAGACTGTTACATCTGCACAGGGACACGGACGCCCCGCACGCCCCGCAGGCCGCCTGGCCCCAGGACTGCCACCTGCTGCTGGCAGACATCTACGGCCGCAAGTGCCTGCCCCACCTGGCGCTCAGCTGCCTCAGGGCGGCCTCGCCCTGGACGCGGAGCTCGCTGGCCGGCTCCCTGAGGAGCGTGGACCTGGTGCTCCGCTGCGCCCCTGGGTCACATGGCCAGAGGGGCACCCACAGGCTCCCCTCTCAGATCGCCCGCTACCTCCGCCAGGCCCTGGCCTCCCTGGGCCCCGGCACAGGGCAGGCGCTGCGCGGGCCCCTCTATGCCAGCCTGGCCCGGCTGCACAGCCAGCAGCAGCAGCACAGTCTGGCCGTCGGCCTCATGACACGGGCCGTGGACGGGGACGCCGCGCTCGGCGTCCGGCCCGCTGTGGACCGCCTGGTGGCTCTGGCCTGGCTGCACATGCTGAACGGGCAGAGCCCGGTGGCCCTGGAGATCCTGGAGTCCATCTGGGATTCGGGGCTGGCCGGCGAGGGCCAAGACAGCGTGATCGCCAACATGGCGGCCATGGCCCTGAAGAGGATGGGCAGGACGCGGCAGGCGGCCGAGGGCTACTTCCGAGCCCTGCTCCTGGCCCGGGGCTGGGGTCAGCTGCAGAACCAGGCCGTCATCCTGGCCAACTTCGGGGCCCTGTGCCTGCAGGCTAGGGCGCGCGGCCTGGCCCAGCACTACCTGCGGGAGGCCGTGGGGCTCTTTTCACAGGTGCCCAGCGAGGTGTGTGGACGGGACTTCACCCAGGTGCTGCTGTGGCTGGGCCTCCTGTGCACCCGCCGGGGCCTCCACCAGCAGGCCAAGTGCTACTATGAGTGGGCCTTCCTGGTTGCCGTGGAGACCAACCACCTGGAGAGTAAGCGCCACCCTCGTCCCTCCCCCCAGGCCTCCGGGGTCTGCCAGTCACGCTGGCTCCCAAGGGAGAAAATGTCCTCTCCCTTCAGTGCACTCTGGGAGTGCCCCTTTGGGTGAGGCTGGAGGTGGAGGGGGGCTTAACCAAGCAAGGGGTGCTGGGTCAGGAGTTTGAGGTGCAGCTGTGCAAAGGCCGTGCGGTTCTCAGAGGAGGGTGGGGCAGGGCCTGGAGCTCAGGCGGTGATTTTACCTTTTCCCAAGAGCACTGCTGAGCTGAGCTGTGTGTACAAGGCGGAGAATGGGCTGGTCTGGCTGCGGCTGGTCTGGCTGCGGCTGGTCCGGCTGTGGCTGGTCTGGCTGTGGCTGCGTCTGGCTGTGGCTGGTCTGGCTGTGGCTGCGTCTGGCTGTGGCTGCGTCTGGCTGTGGCTGCGTCTGGCTGTGGCTGGTCTGGCTGTGGCTGCGTCTAGCTGTGGCTGCGTCTGGCTGTGGCTGCGCGGGTTGGCCCCATTGGGGACACCTGAAGGAACAAAGCTCACAGGCTTGGCTGTGTGAAGGGGGTGAGGAGAGTTGAGGTTCAGTGTGTGAGACCTTGGCAGGAAGCAGCCCTTGAGAACCCTCAGGAGGGACTCACCACAATACCTAGCCCTTCGCACTACCCTTCTTCCTCCTCTTCCTTCTCCTTTCCTTTCTTTTCCTCCCTATCTTCCTCCTTTTCTTCTTCTTCCTCCTCCTCCTCCTCCTCCTCCTCTTCCTCCTCCTCCTCCTCTTCTTCTTCTTCTTCTTCTTCTTCTTCTTCTTCTCTTCCTTTCCCTCTCCTCCCCCTCCTCCTTTCTTCTCTCTTCCTCTCCCTTCCCTCCTCCCCTTCCTCCACCTTCACTTTCTCTTCCTCCCCACCCTCTCCTTCCTACTCCTCCTCTCCCTCCTCCCCACGAAGCCATCCCGGGTGCTCTCCTTCCCCCTCCCACCTGGCTTTGGGGCTGCCCCTCCTTCCCGTGCTTCTGTCCAACCCCGTCACTTCTCCCGTCTCTTGCGATCACTCCTTGGCCTCTGGTTACGGGGAGTGGGTGGACTCGCTTTCCTTCATTCGCGATGTGCCCGACTTTCTTCTGTGACTTCTGTTTGCTCACTTGCCTTGCAGCACATGAGCATGCTGGCCGGATGCTCTGGAATAAGCTGCGTCCCTTGCCCCCTTCAGGTCTTGTTAAAGTTTCCAAACTAAGTGTCACTAGCTGCCTGGCCTGGGACGCTCTCTGCAGTGCAGGCAGATCCTCCTGCTCGGCCCACAGGGGCCACAGTCTGTGGCCTGCAGCAGGTGGGCTCCGTTACCACTCTAGCTTCTTGCAGAGCCGGGGAACGTCCTCCAATTCTGTCTTCCACACGTTCTGAGCCTGGGTCCTTGGCTGGCAAATCCCATCTTGGAGGCTGCCCCACGGGCCCTGGAGAAGATTGTGCTTGGTGGCTGGGGTTTGTTAGGTGTGGTGAGGTGTGGCTGGTTGTGTCTGGCTAACTTCTGCTTTTGTGGCGGCCACGGGGTCATCTTGACAGTCGGGATGTCCTGCAGTTCCCCACACCTGGCTTTAGGACCAGCCAGTGCGAGCCAGGGCCTGGAGCATGACATCCCGAGGGACAGATGCTGGAGCTGGGCTGCATCCACGGTCCACGAGGCAGCCTCGGGCAGGATGGGGCTGTGGACCATCTATGCAACCACTGGCACCAGCTGCCTTGGCTCTAGACACCAGGGTGGGGTCAGTGTGTTGTGGCTGAGAGAGGAGGCGCAGAACTATGGGGATGCCAGCCCGGGACCCGGCTCCGGTCTCTAGCGATGTCTGCAGAGGTTCCCTCAACATGTGGTACACTGGGGGGCCTCGTGATGGGCCCCTCTGCAGGCCGCGTGGCACGCTGGGGCCTCGTGATGGGCCCCTCTGCAGGCCGCGTGGCACGTATCAGGGCTCAGTCCCTATCTTTGAGGACCTGGCACATGGAGGAAGAGGCATCACTATAGAGTCACCTTCCGCCCCCCCCTGCACAGGGGCCTGGGGAAGTGCATGGGGGATGAGCCACGGGTGACGTCACGAAGCCCCTCTGTCCCCCAGGCCAGCTGCAGGCCGTGCAGAGGCTGTGCCACTTCTACAGCAAGGTGGCACCTCAGGAGGCACAGTGCGTCATCTACCACGAGTTCCAGCTGGCGCTGGCCCGCAGGGCGGCCGACAAGGCGCTGGAGGGACAACTTCTGGAGGCCGTTAGCCAGCTCTACCTGGCACTGGGCACCGAGCGGTGAGAGCAACATGAGAGGCTGTGGGCAAGGAGGCCAGGCCCTGGGCCCGCTGCTCCCCAAGGATCTCAGGGTTCTTTAGTGTCAGCTGAGCCCCGACCTGGGAGGCCCGAGACCAGCTCACCCATTGCTTGTGGCGTGCGCTCCACCGTGGCCCCCCTGACCGGGACGGGCATTTCCTCCTACTCAGTTATTCATGTTATTCATGGCGTTGCACCGCGGGCATTTCAAGACCACTGGTGGCTTTTGTGTGCTGAGCTCTACCTGTCCGATGCCAGCCAGGGCGGCCAGCCCATGTCATTTATCTGTGGCGCGGTAGTGGTGGCACCTTGAGGGACTCACTAGAGCAGGGAAGGAGCCAGATGTCCACAAGGCCTCTGGACGGGCTGCTGTCCCTGCCTGAAGTTTACAGCAGTGACCACAGGCTGGCAACCTAGAGCAGGGCCGCCCAGGACCTTGGGCCCACGGACCAGTGTCTGCCTTGCCAGGAGCCCCTGGAAGCCTTCAGTCTGCCTAGGCCTGTGGGTGGGTTCGGGTGGGCTGCCTGGGAGCAGACCCTTTGAGGAGCCCTGCCCTAGAGTCTTTCTGCTCAGTCAGCAGCTCTCTCTCGTGCACAGGACACCCACACTTTATTTAGCGTGGGCGAGTGGACGTGGCTCCGCCTCACGACCGCATCTCTTCCCCTCTGAAGAACCTCTGTCTCTCTGTGGGTTGTGGGGCATCAGCCCAGCCTCCCGGGAGCCTGGGGAAGGGCAGGATGCGTGCACAGCAGAGGGTCCTTCAGATCTGACCTTCTAGAGCATTCTGTAGGCAGACGTACAGTGCCGGCCAGGGAGGCCGCTCTGACAGCTGCGTCTCTCGCAGGGCCTACAGATCTGCTCTAGACTACACCAAGCAGAGCCTGGGGATCTTCATCGACCTGCAGAAAAAAGAGAAGGAGGCGTACGCCTGGCTACAGGCAGGGAAGATCTACTACATCCTGCGCCAGAACGAGCTGGTGGACTTGTACATCCAGGTGGGCACAGGGCTGCAGGGCACAGGGCTGCAAGGCACAGGGTGGGCAGAGCACAGGGCTGCAGGGCACAGGGCTGCAGGGCACAGGGCTGCAGGGCACAGGGTGGGCAGGGCACAGGGCTGCAGGGCACAGGGCTGCAGGGCACAGGGCTACAGGGCATAGGACCGGCAGGGCACAGGATGTAGGGGGCAAGTGGGTGAACAGGATGAGCTCACTCACTTTCCATTCACCCATCTACCTAACTACTCACCTGTCCACCCCTCGAACCGTCTAGACAGCTACCCATCCCATCCACCCAATCAAACCATTCACCTAACTACCCACTCACCCAGCCCTCCACCAGCTGTCCATCTACTTATTCCAATTGCATCCACCTACACACCCACCCACAAATCCACCCACCTGCCTGCCATCCACCCGTCTGCCATCCACCCATCCGTCTGCCATCCACCCGTCTGTCATCCACCCGTCTGTCATCCACCCGTCTGTCCACTTCTCCATCCATCTCTTCTTGTCCATACGTCCACGTGCTCATCACCCTCCCATCTGTCCATCCGCCCCAGAGCTGTGTTGGGCACCGGCTGTGTCCCCGGGGTGCATCTCTCTGTACTTCTCTGGCTCAGTCTCCCCACAACCTTATGGGCTCGTGGGCAGAGGGACGAGCTCCTGGCGGTGCCCGCATTGTGTGTACACAGCAGGCACTCGACGTGCTGGGAATCACGCCTCGCTTCAGTCGCAGGTGGCACATTTACTTTTAAAATGCATTTTTCATCAATGTTGCTTTGCTTAAACACAGTATGGTTTGGACAGTTGAGAGCTCTATGAGCCCTGAGCGGCGAGGGTCAGGCAGCCCCGGAAGGTGGGCCAGCAGAGTGGGGAGCTAGCACCACCTGCTGGGCGAGGGGGATCTCTGCAGGTGCCAATGCGCAAGCCGGAGTCTGGCTCCTGGAGTTTCGCTCAGCTCCGAGTGGGGTTTGTTGGGATCCGGCTGGGTGTCATTGGCCCTCGGGGTCCGCAGAGAAGTTTCTGGCTCAGGCGCTGACCTGTGGTGCTCTGGGATGGGAGAGAAGCACCACAAGCTGGTGGCGCTGCTGGCGGTGCTGGAGACACTCTGCGAGGCCCTGGAGTTTGCCCTCGAGGCCTGGCACTCAGTCAGGGTTGGAGGAGGCACAGGGTCGGGGTGTGTGGGAGCCCGTGAGGTGCAGGAAACAGGGCTGTGTCTGGGCCAGAGGACAGGTGAGCTTTGCCACCTGCCATCCTCAGAGCCCCCCTCTCCCCCAACTGAAAGAAAGTGGGCACTCCTCTGTGTGAGCAAGAGAGGCTGTTGGGGTGCGTACTGCGGGGGATAGTCGGCCTGGCAGGGGCTGTCTCCAGAGAGCCCTGGTCCTTGCAGGTGGCACAGAACGCGGCCTTGTACACCGGGGACCCCAAGCTGGGGCTGGAGCTGTTTGAGGCGGCGGGAGACATCTTCTTCAACGGGACCTGGGAGCGGGAGAAAGCTGTGTCCTTCTACCGGGTGAGTGGCGCTGTGGGCTGGCCGTGTGGCCCTTGGGCGGGCGACCATCAGTGCACCAGGGGCACCGGTGTGGCGGGCAGAGGTCTCCTGCCTGCAGGTGGTGCCTCAACAATCTGCTTTCCCTGGGGGGTCTTGACGCCCTCTCCCCCCTCCACCACGAGGCACATGCTCAGCCCACACCTGCACTCTGGGTTCCAAAGCCACGCTGGGTGGGAGGCCCGATCTCCACTTAAGGAAGCTGAGCTCAGAGAGGGCAGACACGTTCAAAGGACACACAGCAACCGGGGAGACACAGCGCCCCTGTCCTCTGTCCCTGAGGTCGTGGTGTGCACTGGCCCAGCCTTGTGTGAACAGCATGTTTCTGTGTCCACAGAGCTGCTCGGGGTGGGGAGAGGGTCGGCCTGAGGCTGCAGGTGTGGCTGGGTGGGGAGGGCTCACCCCAGCTAACGTGGGGTGCATCAGGATCTCCTACAACGGGATAGACACGTGGGGGCCCAGGAGGGGCTTGCCATGGGGGTCGCTGCAGAGGCCTGACCCCTGCATGTGCACAGGACCGGGCTCTGCCCCTGGCCGTGACTGTGGGCAACCAGGAGGCGCAGCTGCGACTGTGCAACAAGCTGGTGGCGCTGCTGGCGGCGCTGGAGACGCCCCGAGAGGGCCTGGAGTTTGCCCACGAGGCCCTGGCACTCAGCATAACTCTGGGTAAGTGCCGTGCCCTGCAGCCTGCTCCACGGCCAAGTCCGCAGGCAGGGCGGACGGGCTGCCAGGCCCTGCCAACTCCACGCACGCTGGGCGTGGCCAGAGGCAGTTCTCCAGCCAGCTGCGCCCCACCCCGCCCGGCCCAGAGGGTTCAGGGGGATCGAGGCTCCCTAGGGCTGCCGGCCGTGCCGAGCCTCTTGGCTGGCGCATACTGCTTCCGACACACGTGGTCCTGCGTGCTCTCTTCCTCCCCCGCGTCCCCTTCCCTGCCCACGCCAGCCACCGTGCCTGCAGCCTGCCCTTAGCCCAGGCTTGCCCTCTCCCCAGCACATAACTGATGAACACGGAGGGAGCCCCAAGGGGCTGGCCGGGGCCTTGTGTCTGCCGGAGGTGCTCAGCTGAACCCAAAGTATCTTGTACAGGCTCCGGCCGTGGAGCGGGGGGACTCTGGAGCCTCCCGCCCAGCGGGCTCGTTGTTAGTTTGCAAGGGAAGTCCTGGAGCTCTGATGGGCTGGACTCCCTGAGGCCGCAGGCTGTGCCGAGCCTACACCCCTCACCCCCCGGCAGGGGCCACTGCAGGCCTACAGGCTGGCTCGAACCCCGTGCCCAGGAAGGCTCTGCCAGGCCTGCAGGCTGGCTCGAACCCCGTGCCCAGGAAGGCTCTGCCAGGCCTGCAGGCTAGCTCGAACCCCGTGCCCAGGAAGGCACGGATTACGTGCCTTGGGATTCCTGGTGAAAGGGAGCCCCAGAGACGTGCACAGGCGGCTCTGTGCACATGTGCAGCTGGGCCCCGAGGACCCGCAGCTGAGCTGGAGGGACCCGGTGTCACCAGCCCACCTCACACGTGGGAAAAGACGGAATGTACAGGCACAGCTAGGTGCTGCAGCCCTGCAAACCTGCTCCTGTGACCCACCCGGCCCACGGAGCTGGGGTCTCAGACCCGCCCTTCTGCCAGGTGACCGGCTGAATGAGCGGGTGGCCTACCACCGGCTGGCCGCCCTGCACCAGCGGCTGGGCCAGGCCGAGCTGGCGGAGCACTTCTACCTCAAAGCTCTGTCGCTGTGCAACTCGCCCCTGGAGTTCGAGGAGGAGACCCTGTACTACGTGAAGGTGTACCTGGTGCTCGGTGACATCATCTTCTACGACCTGAAGGTGGGCAGGAGGGGACAGGGCTCAGCCTGGGATGGAGCCACGTGAGTGGGGTCTGCACGCCCCAGCACCCCTGCAGCGGCATCTGGCTCTGGTGTTGACCAGCCCAGCCTTCCACAGCTCAGGCTGATGTGGCTGCAGCACAACCTTGGGGCGGGGGGGGGGGGCAGGCAGGGGGCACCAGCAGCAGGGGCGCTGTGGGGGAGGGTGACCCCACAAGAGGACATGAGAATACAAGAAAACATTTGGGGGTCACCATGACCCAGACCTACATCGTTTGATCCAGCCCACGTCCTGGCCCCTCTTCAGGAAGCCTCACATGGTGCTGGCTTGTCTCAGCTCCTTTCCTAGCTGGGCCCTTTTCCGTCCATGCCTTGGCACCAGGTCGACTCTGAAGACAATAACTCAAAAGGTCTGTGTGCACCAGCCCTGCCCTGGCCCCTGCCAGCCCAGGCCAAGTATGGTGCCAATCTGAGGTGCAGGCTGAGGGGCGAGGGTGGCCGGCTCGGGCTGAGCTCCTGAGGGTGCTGGAAAGTATCAGGGGTCTAGGGTCCCGTCCAGCCCCCTTCTCCCTGCCCAGGGCTCCTGTGGCTGACGGTCCTGGGGCCCTAGCCATCCCATCTTGCACCCACCCTTGCCAGGGAGCCGGTGAGGGGCTGCGCTGGCGACACCTGGTGGTCAGAAGCAGTCTGCACCCTCTGCCAGCCTGCGCGGGCCCAGGGTGGGGGACTGCTGGCTGAGACCCCAGACGCCTTTATCTCTCTGCTGTCACCAGCCCCGCCCGGGGAAGGAAAGAGCCGGGCTATTGTCCAGAGGCCAAGGTTCAGGGCAGGCTGAGGGTCAAAGGCTAGAGAACTCTCCCCCTTCCTTCCTTACAGCTTGAATCCACAACTCCTACCCTTACACACGTACTCTTTGACTTTCCTGTTGGTAGGAGTGCCCCCTTCTCCAGGAAGCCCTCCCAGCTGCCTGTGCATGATTCCTGTATCCAGAGCTGCCCACCCCTAGTTCACCCCAGGACCCCAACAGTGGGCTAGGGTGGCGTTGAGCCTGGAGTGGGAGGACCCCATTATCTGCCCCATGTTCTGCTCTGCTGCGTCCTTGGGGCCTGGCTCTGGGGGGACTGGCAGGAAGGAGCCGTGGATGTCGCTTAGTTCCGGGCGCTGGGGAGCTGTTGGGTGGGGTCTCAGGAAGCCTCTGGAGGGGGCCTCAGGAGCCGCTGGGGTGAGACGGCGTTGGGGGGACGTTCAGTTCAGGGGAAGGATGCACTTCATGTGGGACTGGGGAGGTCGTTGAAGTGCCCAGGGGAAATGCCCCCCCATGACAGATGCCAGGAGGAGCCCACGGAAGGGGCTAGAAAGGCTGGCGCGAGTGCGGACGCAAGCTGCAGAGCCTGGGCCGCTTACGCAGCCATCATGGGGCCAGGGAATCCCCAGGGCCAGGCGGCCTGCAACCAGGGAGCCCACCCCGCCCGGGGAAGGCAGCGTTCACCCTGGAGGGGCCGTCAGGGCAGGGGCATTAGGCGAGTGGGGTGAGCACGGGGGTCGGCAGGGGAGGGGAGACCCGAGGAGCGGCTGGGAGGGGCAGAGCGTGGCTCTCACGCACAGGGCGTGGAAGGGCCCGGGACAGCCATGTACTGAGGCCGCCAATCCCCTGGGTCACAGTCGGGTGGCCTGGAGCTTGCGTGGCTCCTCAGCGGACAGGGCGGACGGTGTCCAGCCACAGGACGGGGCTTCGGCCATCCGGGACAAAGCCAGTGAGCAGTCCCATAGGCTGCATCTTCGGGGGCAATGCCACAAGACGGGTGTCTTCACATCACCATGGGGCTGTGGGCAGGCGGGCATGCGTGGGGTGGTAGACAGTGCCTCGTGGGGCCGCTCCTCCCGCCCCAGTGAGCCAGGCGTGGGATCTGCCCTCAGGACCCCTTTGACGCCGCGGGGTACTATCAGCTGGCGCTGGCAGCCGCTGTGGACCTGGGCCACAAGAAGGCGCAGCTGAAGATCTACACGCGCCTGGCCACCATCTACCACCACTTCCTCGTGGACCGCGAGATGTCCCTCTTCTTCTACCAGAAGGCCAGGACCTTTGCCTCAGAGCTGAACCTCCGCAGGACTAACCTGGCACCGCAGCACTTCTGCGGTCGGGCGCCCTGGCTGGCCGCCAGCCACGTGCCGTGACGCATGGAAGAGCAGCCCCCAGGGACCCCGTCTCCCCTGGAGCCCAGCAGCTCGTCTGCAGCAAGGATGTCTTGAAGAGCCAAACAACAATAAACGAGGTTGTTTTCTTTTTTACCCCCGGCCTGGTGTCATCAAGGTGCATCGTGCCCCAACCCTTCCCTGGGACCCAGGGCCACACTGCAGGCTGGCCACACCTTGGCCACTGAGGACTGAGCCTGGTGTGTGGGCAGAGCCCCTTTCTGGCTGTAAGTCCCTTTACCTCAAGCTTCTGCCCGTTGCCTGGGTGGAGGGAGACGGTGGCTGAGGCGACCTTGCGCCTTCTCTGAATCCTTATCGTCCGGCACGGGCCTGCAGCTTTCCTTCTGACGGCATCGCCCGTGAGGAGAGGACGTGGTGGCTGCTGCTGGCACCGACTGGAAGGCCGCACAGAGTGGTTAGGTGCCTTGCCCCTTGTCACGCAGCAGGTGGGGACGGAACCCCAGGGACCAGTGCAGCGCCACCCTCACCCCGTCTGCAAGGATGGGTGACCCCTTAGCCTCGAGGGTGTCTCATGGACCTCTGCCCCAGATGACAGCAGCAGGCCGGGGTCCAGTGTCCCCTGGGAAAGCCTGCTCAGAGGGTCTCTTTACCAAGCCGAGCCTGAGGCTGTCTGCGGTCCTCACCTCCTGTACCGCCCCAGCCGTCCTCCAGATGGACGGGGCCTCCGAAGGAGCTGTTGCCTCTCAGCCCTTCCCGAGGCGGAGCTCAGGCCTCCAGCAGCATAGGGGCCGAGTGCTGCTGAGCCCCAAGGAGCCAGCCCACCTTCCAAAGCCCTGTGTGGGCAGGAGCGCCCCACTGCCCACCAGGGGGCAGCAGAGACTCCCAGAACCAGCTCCCCACCCTGCGCCAAGTCCACATGCTGTCAGGGCTCCTTGGGCAGCCAGTCGGTGGACAGGAGGCCCTGGTGGCCCCCTCTGGTGCAGGCAGAGGCCCCGTGGCAGTGGTCTGCACTGCCCACAGGGGGTAGACCTCAGCCTGGGCATGGGGGGCTTTGGGGCGTCTCTGAGTCCTTGGCTCAGCTCGGAATCAAGGCGACTGTTTGGGGTGGGCGTGAAGCGAGTAGAGACTTGGCCAGCGCTGGCCACAGCGCCTGCGTCGTTCGCCTGCCTGTGGCTGGGCAGGGACACATTCCAGCAGCCGCGGCCGCTGCAGCAGAGGCCGAGGAAGGCTGACCACAGCTTAGTGCTCAGACCCTCTGTCCCTTCATCTGTAACCAGAGAAACCCAACCTGCGTTCCAGGAAGGAAGGTGGGGGCCCAGGAGCAAGCACTGGGGACTGGGGTTCTCTGCCTTGAGCTCTAGCCCGTTGTACCCCCAGCTTGGCTCTGCCCTTGGAGCAGGGTCCCGGGTGGCCCCCACGGGGTCTTCTAGCACAGTGGGTGCAAGACGGTCCGTGGATTGCGTGAGACTGTGGCAGTGGGCCGTCCAGACTCTAGGCTGCGGGAGATCCACTCAGCCACCTTCCCACACACGCTCACCACGCCCCTACTGTGTGCACGGTGCTTGCTGTGCACCTACTACACACAGCACTGTCAGCGGCTGCAGGCAGGCACGGGCAGAGCCACAGAGGGGATACGGACAAGGCTCCTGGGGCTGGGACAAAGTCACACTCTTTCCAGAGATCCCTAGATCCGAACAGAACGAAAGCACCGTGCTGGGGCCACAGCCCTCGTGCTTGGCTGGGATGGCGGGTTATCTCCACTCTCCTGGGAGTGCACGTCATTCTTCACACCAGCTTCCCCCAAGAGACAAATAATTGCCCAGGCTGACCCCCCTGAATCCGAGCTCAGAGGGGGACAGTGACCGGCACCTCTTCCATTCTCCTCAGCACACCATGGGGCTGCAGCGGCACCAGCCATCCCTCCAGTCACGAGCAGGGCATAGTTATGTCCTCCAGAAGGCAGATGGGAGAGGCCAGGTGGAGGAGGAGCAAGCACGGTCCTCAGAGGGGACCAAGCAGGTCTCTAGGGACACCCCGAGGGATGGGGGGAGCCTGGGGCACGCTGGCTGTGGCATTGCCCTTGGAGGCTTGGAAGCTATCTGCTCCTGCTTCCCTGCCATCCAGCGCCTGCTGGGGGCGGGTTGGTGGTCTCGGGCTGAGCGTGGATGAGACAGGTCCGTGGCAGCTGTGGACGCTGTGGACGTCGAGACAGGAGGCAGTCGCGTCCTAGCCCTGCCTCTGGCACCACATAGATCCCAGGACGACGGCCTCTCACCCAGATGGAGGCTGCCCCCCAGCGTTCGCCGGGGCCGTGCGTTCTGTCCCCACACTGAATTCTTGAGGGTGATGAAGTCTCACTCCTGACTGGGGACAGAGGTGACGGGTTGGCAGATGCAGCGAAGGCCTCTAACCATGTGATCCAGTTAGTCAGAGGTGAGCCTGGCCTCGTCAGGGAGCGTTCGCTGGAAGGTCTGCTCCCTGGGGACAGCTTTCTGCTAACCTCAGCACCTGCACAGGGCCCATGTGTGGAGCTGGGGCCCCTCCAGGAGCACCCCTGCTGGCCCAGAGCAGGGCGCAGGACTCCTGCAGCAGGGAGGTGCCCACTGCGAGCAGCCCCGTGAGGCCGGCAGTCCAGAGAGCCCAGCCCAGCAGACACCTGGTCACCACCCATGGGCGCACCAGTGATGGACTTAGGAGGCGCAGGCTCTGCTTGCACAGGCCTGGGGGAGCAGAGGGCACGGCCACTTACCATGCAGCTCGGCGACAGCCACTGAGGTCCAGGGGGGCAGGCCAGACCCCGAGCTCCACAGCCCATGGCATGCTCTGAGCCGGGCCGGGCGGGCAGTGCCAGGCCTTGTCCTCACTGCCCAGTGCCCACCTGCTCCACTGGGCCCGCAGGTCTGTCACTTGGATGTGGGTCTCGAGGTTTGACCCCCAACAGCGTTAGAGAGGGCAGCGTGGGGCTGCGCTCCCCCCTCTGTGTGCCCAGGCCCCCGGGCTCCGTGTCCCGCTTAGCAGACACACGTCTGGTCCTTTCTGCCCACTACCGAGTCTCTAGAAAGTCAGCGTCCATGGCCAGCCACAGAGGTTCACAGGCTCTGTAGCCTGGACCTGGGTTTGTAGAGCATCCTGGGAAATAGGAACCCCAAGGTGGTACCTCCCGTCATGGCTGGGATTGGGGGGGCTCAGACTCAGGGATGGCTCCCTAGGGACTGTCAGCCTGGGAGGCTGTCAGAGCGGGGGGCTGGGTTTCCAGTGAAACTTGAGGAAGGAGACATGGGTCTAGCCCAAGGAGGTGGGCAGTGGGCAGTGACCCCTCTCCCACTCCCAGAGCCCCTAGAAACCCCCACCTTCCCAGCGCACCTGCCCCAGGGGAGCCCTTGTCTGGGATGGTCTGTTGAGCCGTGAACTCATGCTGGACAGCTGCCGCTCAACCAGCGGGAGTGGGGGGGCGCCGTGAGGTCATTGCACACTGAGGGCATCGTGTGCCGTGAGGGCATCGTGCGCAGCGAGGGCATCGCGCGCCGTGAGGGCATCGCGCGCCGTGAGGGCATCGCGCGCAGTGAGGGCATCGTGTGCCGTGAGGGCATCGCGCGCCGTGAGGGCATCGTGCGCAGTGAGGTCATCGTGTGCCGTGAGGGCATCATGTGCCGTGAGGGCATCGTGTGCCGTGAGGGCATCGTGTGCCGTGAGGGCATCACGCGCCGTGAGGGCATCGTGCTCTAGCGGCTGGGCACATGCTTCCCTGCAGGGAAGGCCAAGGGAGGCGTGCTGGTCCTGACCTCGGGCTTTCCCACAGGATGTGGCCCCCCTCTCTCTGGAGGATGGGACTTGGGTGCACAGTATCCCTCGGCCAACAAGCCGCCTGAGCTCAGAAGCATCGGAAGAGCTCACTGAGCTAAAGAGGGTGTGGGGACCCCAGGGGAGTGATCCCCAGAGCTCTGTACAAGGGGAAGGAAGGACCCCAAGGACTGTCCCCGGAACAAGGGGACCCCACGATGGCAGAAACCCAAGAGAACCCCTGCTGCAGGGTGTGTGAGGCGAAGGCGCCGAGAGGGCAAAGGCCGATTCTGCCCGTCAGGCCCACCCTGAGGGGCAGCCAGCGCTTTGGAGCCCCCTAGTTTGTTTAGCACACATGGTGGCAACATCTGCCGTCCTCGCAGAGCTGAGGCAGGAGGATTGCCTACAGAGTGAAAGCTCGTCTTGAAAACCAAAAGAAAGAAAAGAGAAAAGCTAAGCAATTCTGCGCTGAGTTCAGCTGCTACAGAGTGCAGCCTGCAATCAAAACTGCGCTCGAGTCCTAGAACCACATGAAATTGGACGTAGGAGTGCAGGCCCACAATCCCAGCAGGGAAGGAGGAGGCAGGAGGAGAATCCAGATCTAGTGCCCGGTCATCTCAGTACATAGCTAGTTCAAGACCAGCCTAGGTTACATGAGACTGGGAAGGAGGAGGGAGGAGGGAGAGAGGAGGGAGAGAAGAGAGACGGAAGGAGAAAGGGAGGAGGGAGGGAAGAGGGAGGGAGGAAGGAGGGAGGAGAGAGGGAGGAGGGAGGGAAGGAGGGAGAGAGAGGGAGGAAGGAGAGAGGAGAGAGGGAAGAAGGGAGGGAGGAGGGAGAGAGGAGAGAGTGAAGGAGAGAGGAAGGAGAGAGGGAAGGAGGGAGGGAGGAGGAGGGAAAGAGGGAAGGGAGGGAGGAGGGAGAGAGGAGAGAGTGAAGGAGAGAGGAAGGAGAGAGGGAAGGAGGGAGGGAGGAGGGAGGGAGGAGGGAGGGAAGGAGGGAGGTAGGATGAGGGAAGGAGGGAGGAAGGAGGGAGGGAGAGAGGAAGGAGGGAGGAGAGAGGGAAGGAGGGAGGGAGGAGGAAGGGAGGCAGGGAGACAGGGAGACAGGGAGGGAGGCAGGAGCAGCCCTCCCACGTTACAAGTTTCCCCTGACGCATCGGCCCTCCTCCCATGGATGTCTCTTTCCGCAGATGCCAGTAGTTCCAAGAGGGCAGATTCTGAAAGTGTGCAGACGAGCGGACGTCTGAAGCAGCCACACACGCTGATGACGGCTGGGGAGACAGGGAGGCGCACCCCAGCAGCCTCGGCTGTCCATCACAGCACCGCCCATCGATGACGTCACAGAGAAGGGTCCCCCGCCCAGTGTTGGAGGCTCCTCAGGAATGGGCAGCCCTGTTGCTTTGGGTCTGTGGTGACCCAGCCTGTCACGGCGGGGCTGCATGGGGCGTGGGGCGCATGTGCATGGGGGTGCATGGGGGTGCATGGGGAGCAAGCTGCTCAGCTGATAGGCAGGAGCAGACAGTGAAGACAGGGCAGGGTGCAACTTCCCCTTGGAGGGCATGGACCCCATGACCTAGAGACCTACCACCAGGCCACACCCCTTCAAGGCTCCCCACCTCCCAACGCTCTGGGGAGCAACATGTCCGCAGCATCCCGAGACAAGCCAGTTTCTTGGTTCTTGTGAACAACAGGGACCCGGGGACAGCTCAGAGGTCAGTGGAGGGAGCGCTGCAGTGTCCTGTGGACTCCTCCGCACTCTACACAGCCCGTGCCAACGCTCCCCCGGGCCTGTCCTGGCTGCACGCATGCACACACACACACACACACATGCACGCATGCATGCACGCACACGCACGCACGCACACACACGCACGCACACACACACTCACGCATGCACGCACGCACACACACACACTCACGCATGCACGCACGCACACACACACTCACGTATGCACGCACGCACACACTCACACATGCCATCTCCTCGCTCTCAGCACTGTGGGCACGATCACCATGCCAGGCATGACTCTTCGCCAGAGCCTCAAGCATGGTGCCCAGGATCCTTCTGAGCTGCCAGGCTGTGGATCAGCCTCCTGCCCTCCCACCCCAAGGATGCCACTTGACCCACCTTTACTCAGTGACCCAGCATCTGGGAATTGAGGGGTGTGGGGGGGATGAGCCCTCTTCTCCCTCTCGCCTCTGTCCCCTCCCCCCACCGCTCCTGCGTCAGGGACCTGCAGGTTCCCCTGTGGGCAGCTGCTAGTGATCACAATACTTCCTGCGCATAAACCCAGTCTCAAGCCTCGGGGCACAGCGGCCCGTCCACGGGGAAACACAGCTGCGGGGTTCTCAGGGCTTGGCTTCTTACCACACCCCGCGCGCTCTGCACACACCCCGCCCGCGACACGCGCTCTGCACACACCCCGGCTGCTAATGCCTGCACCTTGGGAGTCAGGGTCTCAGCCCATGATTTGGGGGCCTCCCTCCAGCCTCCACAACCATAGTTCTCACCGTTTGAGGGGAGCATCACTTCTTCCGGCCAGGCACTGTGACATCTGCCATCTCTCTGATGATTCTGAGCTACGGAGGAAATCCCCACCCCCGAAAACTCCCCCCCCCAGTCGTAAGCTCCCTGGCCTCGCAGGTTACCTTCCTTGTTACCGGTTTGTAGAATTCCAGTCTCCAAACAGGAGCGCATGTGTTTCAGCATGCAGTGCTCCCCGGGGGGCTCCGGAATGGGCAGGTCAGGGATCCCCGCATGTCATTCCTGGACGCTCTCAGAAGAATGTCCTCGGATGATCCACACGGCCCAAGTTTCAGATCAGGACTCAGATAGGGACAAGGTGGCAGAAGGCAAGTTGCCAGTTGTGGTGTGGCCAGAAAGACCCTTTGTCTCTAGAGCCTTCTGGACAGACAGATGTCAGGCACCGGGCAGGGGACCAGAACTGGGAGGAGGTCTGTCTGTCCACCCATCCCTCCAGTCACAGAGGAGGCCACAGGTCAGTGAAGATGTAAAATGTGAGGGGCACTTGATGCTTCTTGGACTAGGGAGATGGCTTAAGGGTTAAAGTCTTTGCTTCACAAACAGAGGGACCTGAGTTCAAATCCTCAGATCCTAATAGAAATGCTGGGTAGATAGGGCAGTGGCTTGGGATTCCAGCCCTGGAAAGCAGCATGACAGGAGGTAGAGCGATCCAGGGTGACTTCTGGAGTCTCTCTTGGCCCTCAGCAGGCGCACGCATTCAATGCCCTCTCCGTCATAGGTTCATCACCTGCATGCATGTGCACACTCATGCACATGCACGGGGCACTTTGCTGCTGCCTGTCTGACCTGGGCGTCCTGGGGCACACATCCCAGGACTCAGGGCGCAGCCGAGGGTGGGGGTGAAGGAGAAGACAGACAAGAGCAGAGCCAGGGCCTCCAGGCCAACTCCCCAACAATGAGTGCAGGGTGCGACTGCAGAGTGGGCTTCAGGGCGGGGCCCACCCAGCAGGTTCCCCGGCTGCTGGCCAGCTGCTGACCAGGTGCCCCCGAGGGGGGACAGAGCCAGCTGGCGCAGAGCAGCTGAGGTTCCCTGGCTCTGTCCTCGACCTCGTCCCTGACTTGGGCGTGTGCTGGCCAGTCCAGCACCCTGAGCTGGTACAGAAGGTAAAGTGGCCAGCGCTCGCTCAAAGGTGATGCTCTGCATCACTGCGAGACCCTTCCGGACCACGAGATGCCGTCTCTGCTGGGGGCTGTTCGGCTCCCCATCCCCTCTGGTCACTCTCCTGCTGGCCCCCCCTGGGTTCTGCCTGACACGGTCCTGAGCCAGCAGGAACCGACACCAGGCAACTCTCCACCTTCCTTTCTCCGGGCCCAGGCTCGGGCGACGGCTGCCCTATCCTCTGCTCACGCGCCTGCACGACCTTCCGTCTCCCGGGTGACAAGCGCCCTGACTTGCTCGTCCATCCGAGGAACCTGAGTGTCCAGGCAGGACTGCCCATGTTCCCTCTTGAAATCCTTGCAGATGTGCAAAGAGGGGCCCAGCACCCTGCTCGCTCCCCCAGACCCTGAGGTTTGTGGATGTCGGCCCTGCAAGCAGACCTGTGACCCCATGCTCTGTCCACAGCATGGCTGCCCCAGCCAAGATGCCAGCCACTGGCAAGACGGCCCGGTGACTCCCGGCCACACCTCCCTCCACCCATCCCTCCAGACTGTCCCCTGCCCCAGGGTTTGCCAACCAAGTCACACAAGCAGGACTGGCATGGGGCCTTCTTTCCCACCCAGGCAGGCAGGCCAGGCCACCCTGCTGTGCTTACGCTAGCTGGGGTCTGCCGGGCGCTGGGGATACTGCGGCTCCTTCAGCTCCGCTCAGACAGTTTGGCTGGCATCAGCCTCAGGCAGCTACAGATGAATCGGCTGCTGGTGCTCATGTCTGGCCGTTGCTTGAACCTGAGTCTGTACTTCCGGGAAGACTGTCCGGGAGTCAGCGGGCCGTGCACCTGTGGAGAGCGCCGGTCCAGTCTCCATTTTACACTGCTGGGAAGACTCAGGTCAATGCCAGTGGCTCCTTGACTTGGTCTGTGTAATTCGTGCCCCTTCTGTTCCCACTTGGTCTGTGTAATTCATGCCCCTTCTGTTCCCACTTGGTCTGTGTAATTCGTGCCCCTTCTGTTCCTAGCCCTGCACCTCCCAGTTTGATGAGATAAACATGTAATTTGCAATGTATGTGTCATAAGTGGAAAAGGTAATGCTCTAAGAAGGATTCTTAGGTATTTTTTAATGGACACGGTGGGTCTGTCATTTGATCTAAGCGTATGTTTGCAGAGTTCCCAAGCAAGCACACGCGCGCTCATGCACACGTACACACACACACTCATCACTGAGAGACCAGAGCAGCCATGCGGAGCGGCTGGCTCAGGACCCGCTGACCGTTGGGATTAGCGTCGGCGAGTCTTTCTTGTGCAACCATTGACCCGAGGCTGGGCCGGTTAAGACAACAAGAATGTTTCTTCTACTGCCGGCTGGCAGGAAGCACACAGAGGTGCGGGCAGCCCCCTCCTGCCTCCGGGGCCACGGGGAGCTCCGCGGCTTGGGTCTCCTTCACCCCGCCGCTGCCTGCCTCTTCTGTGGGGGGTCTGAACGGCCTAGCGGCACAGACACTGCCTGGATTAGACCAGGCAGCGGCAGGAGCTGGGCATGGCCTGCCCTTCAGGGGTTTCCATGGAGACAGCCTCCAAGAACACTGTGTGCTCGCCCGCCTGCCGTCCCCTCCCCCACCCGCTGACGTCTGCAGCGGAGCGACAGCCGTCGCAGCTGAGGCAGCATCACGACATGGGAGCGAGACGAAAGTTGTGAAAAGCAAGTTGTTCATCCCAGAAACAAGGACAGAGACCCCGTGGGTGCGGACCTCCCTCTCCCTGGGCCCTTCTGACAGCGAGCCCCTCCCCTCAGACCCTTCCTGGGGGTAGAACCCCCTCCCCCATCACAGCCGTAGGAAGCAGCTGTGTCCCTGAGGCGTGACATCATCGTGGGGCATTTCCTCTGGAGTGACAGAGCCGCAGGAGCCACCCTCCCAAGACCACGGGGACAGGAATGGGTGTTGAGCGATCTGTGGACGGAAGACCGTGGTGGCTGCTGACCACGCTGCCAGTACCGTGCAGGGTCCTCTGAGCCGCCCCAAGGGGTGGCGGCTCTTCCTGTGTTGCACCCTGAGGTTGACAACAGTCCAGACGATGGCATCATTTGCTTGAAGCTCACAGCCAGGGAGTGACAGAGTTGAAACGCAGAGACACCGCGAAGCTGACGATGCTGAGCACGCGCTGTGTGGTGCACACAGTGGTGCTCAATGAATGCTCCTGGCCTTCATCTTCCCAAGGGCGCATGTTCTTTCTACCTGTGTTCTCGGGACTAACCCCAAGGAGAGACTCTGGGGGTGACGGCGGAGGGGCCAGGCAGGCGAGGACGCAGTGGGTGCAGGCCAGTGCTCTGAGCCCTGAGGCCCCAGCCACAGAGCCGCACGCGGACCCTGTGGTCTGCATGTCTGGCCGTCCAGCCACCCTGAGGGGGGCTTGTCAAGACCCCAGCAAACTGCTCCTTGGATCTGTGCAATAACTGGAAAGTAGCCTTCATCCCCCCACACCACCCCTGGGAAGTGCCCAATCCAACAGGGACCTCAGAGAGCCCAGAACCTCCTTCCTGGGAGAGACAAGGACGGATGCGTGGCTACTGTACCCTCCAGACAGAACAGCGTGCGCACCATGCTACACAACACAGGCATGTACACATGTGTTAGCACATGTACCCTCCAGACAGAACAGCGTGCGCACACCATGCTACACAACACAGGCATGTGCTCACATGTTAGCACATGTACCCTCCAGACAGAACAGTGTGCGCACACACCATGCAATACACTATACGACACATGCATGTGCATACATGTTAGCATATGTACCCTCCAGACAGAACAGTGTGCATCCACCATGCTACACAACACATACATGTACACACATGTTAGCACTTGTACCCTCCAAACAGAACAGCATGTATGCACACACAAATCATGCAATACACTACACAACACACGGATGTACACATATGTTAGCACATGTGCCATATGAGCACATACATATAGACATGCACTTACACCACAGACACTCACATGCACGTTCACACACATCTATGCATGCATGCACCACACAGACATGTATGTGCATATAATAACACACCTTCACACACCTGGACATAACAACATACATGTGTACACATATACCCATGCACACATGCGCTGATCACACCAACACACACACTGCTCTCAATAATAAAGGAGGTTGCGCCCTCACAGCGTGTGCACAGAGGAAATGACCAGCAGAGTAAGGCCGTCCGGGCCTGGCGCACTCGGTCCCCGCCCCCGGCCCCGCCCACAGGCGCGCCCCTCCCCGCCCACAGGCGCGCCCGTCCCCGCCCACAGGCACGCCCTGTCCCCGCCCACAGGCACGCCCCCGTCCCGGCCCACAGGCGCGCCCCTCCCCGCCCACAGGCGCGCCCCTCCCCGCCCACAGGCGCGCCCCTCCCCGCCTTGCTGGAGCTCACAGGGTGCAGCTCCTGCCCGGCCCTCCCCCCAGGATGTCAAGCTCCACATGGGCACGGGAGCGTCGTCCATGCCCCTGAGCCAGCACCATGAGGTCAATCTTGAGATGCGTGGATGGTGCTGCGGGCGACCTCCTGCGGCTGGACATTTGACAAAGCCCTGGTGGCTTCTGAATGCTTTGTCCCTGGTGAATTTCCCAGCTGCCTGGGCTCAGGGTATAGCGATGGTCTCCTCTCAGGGGCCAAGGCCCTCCCCCAGCTCCTGCCCTCTGTCAGCTCACCCCGTGGAGAAGCAGCCGGCCCCATGGGAAGGCGCGCTCTGTAGGAGTGGCGTGGGGAGCCTGCTGTCCACAAGGCGTCCACGCAGCCTCTCCTGCAGTGCCTGCGGCCGGCTGTGCCGGAGCTCCACAGACATGTACGACCCCCCCACCCGACCCGACTGTGGAGAAGGGGGTCCACCGACATAGGAGCCCAGAGGGCCTGGTCCGGTTGTCCTTCCCATGGTTCCGTGCGGATCCCACCAGTGTGTGGCTGGAGTGTTGGCCAGGACCACAGCCCAGTGTCTGGCCTTAGCTTCTGCTCAGTGTGGCCAGCCTCGATCCAGGGGCTGCATGAGAAAGTAGAAGGAGGCCCCACAGACACCCACGGGTCCGCCTCCCTCCCCTCTGCGTGTCCACTGACTCCCCAGCTAGAGGAAACCATGTCCACTGGCTGTCACGAGGCTAAGAGTCTTGGTGGCTGGTGTTGGAATCCTCCTGATTTAATAGGGCCACACCCTTCCCTGGAGAAGCCTTCCTCCTCACGGCCCATCCTCCTCATGCCCCGGTCCTCCCTGGCAGCACTGAGCACCAGGAAGCGCGGTAAATGCTCCCCAGGACGGTTCCCAGAAGCCACAGCAGAACTGGAGATATCACTTCCTGAGCCCCAAGACTGCAGGTCCCTGGGGGCAGGGGACATGTGGCTAGGACAGGCCACGTTTACAGATGACGGAGCATCAGCAAAGCCATCGAGAGCTCGCTGACCGTGGAGCTGAGCTGCCGTCCGGGCTGCGGTGGCCGGAACAGTGTGGGTGGCACATGCCCGAACGTGCTGGACAGTGCAGGAGGTGCGAACTGGGAAACGACTCCCAGCCTCAGGAGGCCGCCTGGACCGAACGTGCAGATGTATGGAAGTCCTTTCAGCAGGAGCAAGGCCTAGAGCTGGAGAAGCAGGCCTCGTGGGGTCAGAAGAGAAAGGCTCAGAGCCGCGACAGAAGCAGAGAGACGAGAGCCTCCGCTCGAGCTCCCAAAAGTTTCCACAACACCAAGTGCGCCAGGCAGCAGGACCCAGGCCGCGGGCACGAGATGCTTCCAGAGTGAAGTCACCCGCGGTCCACGCTGCGTCTGCACAAAGCCACTGCAGGGCTGTGGCGACTCTCGCCAGAGACAGGCCTGTCCCCCAGGCAGCCACAGCTGCTGTGGCCAGAGCTTCCTGCCCACCGAGCGGGGTAATTACAGGGGTCGGCACACCGCGGGCAGGAGCCCAGCAGCCCTGCGGCCGTGAGCACCGCCCCTGCGTGTTTGTCACCGACCGACCGCATCCACCAGAGGACTCGCGGTCAGTGGGGCATCCTGTCTGCAACGCGGTGTCCCCAGGGCCAGCCTGGGTGGAGGCCCCCACTCTGGCTGCTCTGAGGGTCTGCCCTTACTCGGCCAGGAATGGTGAACTCTGAGCTCACGTAGGCTCATTTCTAACCCTGGCTGTTCTGCAGGTTTAGCATGCGTGCCAAGCCCCTCACCAGGGGGCAAACCCACCTGACAGCTCCACCTCCTACCACCTATCCCGGGCCTGCCCTGCCTCAGAGAATCTTCAGACCCGCAATGCTTCCCTCCCTCTCCCCCTCCCCGTCACCCTCTCCCAGGAAAGAGCGTTCAGCCTTTGCTTCACATTGAGGGTAGACATGACACCCCGCTACATGGGCCTGGGAAGAGAATTCACCCCATCAGGACAGAGCTGCCCAGCCCTTGGGAGGCCCGTGGGTCTTCCACTGAACCACAGTGTTCCACCTCCCTGAACTCTACTCCCTTTCAGCTGGGCTCTAGGTTGAAGTGCACAAGTCAGGGAGGAAGAGAGGTGAGCCCTCGCCCCCAGGCCCTGCCGGCCGCCGGGTGGTACACTGCTGTCCTGCGGAGTGGCCAGCAGCAGAGGCCTCGGTCATGGGGCCATGTGGCTTTCCTAACTCCAAACACCAGCTCCGTCTTGCCTGGGGCGGCTTCGCGCTGAACCCGTCTGATCTCTCACCTCATCTCCTGGCTCTGTGGGCCCAGAGCATGGGAGGGTGTGTTTAGGGGGCGTCCTGCTCTCTTAGAATGCATGCTAGAAAACCCAGGCATAGCCAGAGAGGACAGCAGCAACTCCCTTGAGACAGTCTGAAGAAAGTGTCAGATGTGTATGGGGGAGCAGCTTAGTTTGTTTTCTGTTACTATAAATGAACACCTGAGACAAGCTAAATTACAAAGAACTTTGAAGTTTGCTTGGCTCCCAGCTCTGGAGGCTGGCGCAGCATGGCCCCTGCTTGGTGGGCACCTGCCCAGACTCAGGCTGTCATCACAGGGCACAGGCACCGTGGGCAGCAAGCTGCTTGCTTGACTGTTCCTAGCAGCCGCTAACCCAGGACAGAGCCACACCCTCGGGACTCCAGAGGCCCCGCCCCCCCTCCTGCCAGCGTTGACTTTGGGATGAAGTTTCCAGCCTGGGATGGGGGGGTGCTGCAGAAGGACCAAGTTAATGCACCAAGGGCTGACCACAGGGGGTCACAGCGCTGCGGCAGGCTGGCCACAGAGCAACGAGACGACGTTCAGGAGGGGCAGCGCCTCCTGGGCTGCTGGCTCAGCTGGTGTGAACACCACACGTCTCGGGATGGAAAGTTCCAGGGCAAGAAACAAGGTGGTATCCCGGAAAGGAGGTGCAGTAGAGGGGGGCTTGCGACGTGAACCCTTAGATGTCAGTGAAGACGGCGGTGGGCTGGGGAAGGGACATCGTTTCCCGCCCAGCAGACACACTGGGTGTGAGGGCGGAGGATCGGCAGCCCTGCAGAGCAGCCACGGGGGGGGGGGGGCGGCTCTAAGGGGAAGGTCTGGGGGGCGTGCGCCTCTGAGGTTTGAAGGGAGGGATCAGAGGACGCAGGCGGGCCAGAGCTGCCAAGCGTTCAGCCCATGCTCCGCGCTGCTGAGAAGCCGAGCAAGCGTCCGTCCCCTGAGCATGTCCGCAGCCCCGTGGACTTGCAGATCTGTCCCCTCACAGGCCAAGTGAGAAGGCGAGTGTCCAGCGGGGACATCCCGGGAAGTGTCCAGCAGGGGCATCCGGGACAGTGTCCAGCAGGGGCATCCGGGGCAGCATCCAGCAGGGGCATCCAGGGCAGCATCCAGCAGGGGCATCCAGGGCAGCGTCCAGCAGGGGCATCCGGGGCAGCATCCAGCAGGGGCATCCAGGGCAGCATCCAGCAGGGGCATCCAGGGCAGCATCCAGCAGGGACATCCAGGGCAGTGTCCAGCAGGAGCATCCAGGCAGTGTCCAGCAGGGGCATCCAGGCAGTGTCCAGCAGGGGCATCCAGGGCAGCGTCCAGCAGGGGCATCCAGGACAGTGTCCAACAGGGGCATCCAGGGCAGTGTCCAGCAGGGGCATCCAGGCAGTGTCCAGCAGGGGCATCCGGGACAGAGGACTATTCAACTGAGGATCGAGTCCATCCAGGAGGACGCGCATGTGTGGCGACACTCGAGTGGGGCCCAAGAAAGCTGAGCGCAGAAGGTGGGGTGCCGACAGTCGAGGCACAGGCCAGCAAGCATGCGCGGAGGCCTCCCACCCGCAGTGCGTGATCAGCAATACAACTCAAAACAGCCAGCCACGACTTTCAATGTCTCATCACAAAAGACGAGGCACCGGAGGGGCCACATTAGAGCCGCATCGTGTGCGCAGAGAGTGGAGTGCGAAGGTCACCGGCACGCCGCTCACGTCAGCCGCTGCTGCCTGCCAGTCAGAAACAGTGTTCAGGGTGGTGCCACGGGCCTGTCATCCTGAAATTGGGAGGCTGAGGCAGGAGGCTTGCTGTGAGCTCAAGGTCAGCCTGGACTACAGAGAGAGAGAGAGAGAGAGGGAGAGAGAGAGAGGGAGAGAGAGAGAGAGAGAGAGAGAGAGATTCTGCCTCAAAAGGAGTGAGGAGGCGGAGTATGTCCAGAGTCCCTGGAGAGGAGGAAGGCAGCCGGGCGCCTGTGTGACTGCTGACACTGATGTTTGGTGGCCCTGGCGGGATCCCCATGATGCTGGGAAGAGGCTGGGGTGGGTGGGGGTCGAGCACAGTGCTACCGATTGGGGTGAGGGGGAGAGAAGTGCCAAGACCACCCAGCGGGGAAGGAACAGTGGTCTTGCAAAGGTGCTGTGACCCCAGCCTCAGCACACGCACTTGCTCAAAGCTCACCGGGAGCCACGCGTGACTCTCAGGGCCGCAAAGCTCCTGTGAAATCACGGGATGGAAACCTTGATCTTGGGCTGAGCTTGGCTCAGCGATGACACTCAGGCCAACAGACCTGGGGGACCCCACGGGAATGAAACTCAGGCTTCCAGGAAGCCCCAGAATGGTAGGTACTGGCCATTCATGTCTGTGATGAGATTCCCCAGAATCCTGATGAACTCTTACAGCTCAAGACTGAGACACGGCCCGGTGGCCTGGTTGGAAAACGGCCAGCACCCTGACAGACACACGCGGACTTGCAGACACGCGCTGTCCTTAACCCTCAGGGAAATGCAAACCAAGCCCCAGCGTCACGGCTAATCAAGCCCGGGTGTGGGGACGGGGAACCTCGCTGGTCATGGATCAGGGCACAATGTGGCACAGACGTATGGAAAAGCCGCTGGTTTCCTAAACAGTTCCACATGGAGTTGCTCCACGACACGGCCGCGCCTCACCTCAGTCTGCCCTCTAGAGAATGGAGACCGCAGGTCCACAGGAGACCCCCGGATGTGAGCTTGAGCTTCACAACAGCTGAGAAGTGGAAATAAACCGTCCGGTCTGTCCACAGAACACAGACGAACATGCTCTGTCTGCGCAATGGAATATTACTCAGTGCCACAAAGGAACGAAGTGCTGATTCTTGCTATGATAGTGGATGAATAGAACACCACATGCCTGACGACCCAGAATTCTCTCCTTTTAGAAACAAGGGCAAGGGTCGGAGGGGAGCGTGGTAAGTGGCAGCGTGATAAGTGGGGTCTTGGGCGAAATGTTCTAAACGAGTTATGCTGATGGTGCGTGCTTCTGGGAAGATCCCAGAGCTCGCTGGGCCCGGCCCTTTCAACAGGGAGGGCACGCTGTGCAGGCCGTGTCCATGCACTGTGATGTTCTAGGATGAACCTGGGACTAAGGAACTATGGCTGGCTCAGGGGCTGGAGGAGCAGGGGGAGTCAGGCTGGGAGGGGCACAGGCAGGAGCGAGGGTTCTGGGAACACCGGGCAGAAGTGCACATGGATCTGGTGAGGACCCCGGCTGCCCAGGCCAGAAGAGAGGGTTACCCCAGGCCTGGAGCCAGGGCTGCCCTGCTTGGAGAGGGCACTGGCCCCAGTCAGGAGAGAAGACAACCCGCCCTCCAGCTGCCCCCCCAAGGCTTCCAGTCTCCCTATGATCCTTGACTCCCAGCCTCAGATGGCAACATTGTTTTTCCCACTGCAACTGTTACTCTTGCAAAGATGGAAACTCCCTGAGTCTGTCTATCCACTGTCTGCCCACTCCATTCTCCAGCTGTGTCAATGTAAGAATCTGATAGGAGAACTGACCTTTTTACTGGGGGTGCCTGACCCCGTTCTAGGCCCGTGGCAACCAGCTCCTCATCCACACCTGGCCCCCTGGCCCCTCCTGGCCCCTCCCACATCTGGCTCCATCACACCTGGCCCCTGGCCCCTCCTGCCCCTTACCATACCTGCCCCCCTGTCCACATCTGCTCGGTCTTCTCTCTGTGCCTGTAACAGCTTCTTCTCGAGGTGGCGGCCATCTAGGCTAATAGCAGCAGACCCCTCCTCAGTCCTGGGGCAGCCCGCACCCCCCTGAGCATCTGGCAGGGCATGCAGACAGAACCAGGCTGCCCCTGGGCATGGCGCATGGGCGAGATGGCCGGGGTCAGCATACAGAGCTGGGCAGGCCCAGTCTTGGAGATGAGCGCTCGGGGCTGGGCTGCCCGGGACAACGCAGTCAGGATGGCTTAGGGCTCAGGGATGACTGTGCTGTCCTGTGACTGTGGAGAGTCAGCTGCCCAGGGATGGGGGGGTTGTCTGACCTCCTGTGTGTAGTGGAGTCAGGCTGCCTAGGGACGGGGGGGGGGGGTTGACCCTGGACTAGAGACTGTTAATCACGTGCCAAAACCTTTAAAAGCGGGGAGCCCCTTTGTCCGGTGGCCAAAGGCGACCTCCTCAGAACTCTGCCATGCTGGTGCTGTTCCACACAAAGGACAACTGACCTCGCCCCCCGTGGAGCCTGTCTCCTCTCGATGCCACGCCCCAGCATATCTGATTGACAGGAGGATGCTCTGGGCCTGCAGAGAGAGGACTGCTCGGGTCCTGCAGAGGACGCTGGCTGCTGGAGATCAGAGAGGGACCCGGATGCCCTGCGACTGGAGAGGAGACCGGGTCACCAGGATCAGGAAGGACTGTGCTGACCTGCAGAAGACACTGGACAGAGGCGGAGATGCTCCAGGTTTGGACGAGACCAGACCGCCCTGCGCTTGGAAAGCTGGGTGCCCCGTGCTAGAGAAGATGCCAGGCTCCCCTGCAGCCTGCTCTGGGTCTGGCCAGGGGCCTGGGCTGTGCATTAAATATAGAGGGCACATGCTACACCCAGCCTGCAGAAGGCCAGACTGCTCTCCATTGAGGGTGACTGCCCATGCCTGCAGAGGCCGCAGGATGCCCCAGGAAGGGAGAGGATCAGATGGCAGACCCTCTAGCTGCACTCAGAAATCAGCCCGCTCCCTCCCCCCCGCAAGCTGTCTCAAACACCCTCTCTTCACCCCATGGCTCCCCATCTACCCCCTCCCTGCTGCGCTCATCCAAGACAGCCTTGAGTGACGCGAGATCTCTATCAGTGCCTTCCTGGTATCCGGCTCGTAGACCAGTTGTGCAGCACGGAACCTACCCTTTTGTCATGGTTTGGATGTGAGTTGTCCCCCACGGGCTCATGTGTTTACATCCTTAGTCCTCGGCGTTTGGAAAGGTTCTGGTGCCTTCAGGAGGTAGAACCTGGCATAAGTCACATCTCTGATGGAAGGCGGAGGGAAGATGAGTTTGCCAGCCCAGAGCAACAGTCCTCTCAGCTCCTGTCTTGTGGTTCCTTCTGTCTACTCCTATCTAGTCCACTCTGGAAGGTTCCATCCAGATTAGAGTGGTCTTTGTGTTGCACCATGTCTCCAGGACTGCTGAAGGGGGACAGTCCTTACTTGGCAGACTGGCATGTCTGGCCAAGTATACCAGAGGATGCCAACTTCCTTAACCAGCTCCCTTCATCTTAATTATCTGCCCAGGACTTGTCCCGCCCACCATGGGCTGGGTCTTCCCCATCAGACAGGCAATCTCCTGCACGCATGCTCGGAACTTAGCTAAAAACCTAATTTCTCACAGCCGTGTCCAGAGCTCAGAGGTGACCTGCTCTAAGGAGGGTACTAAAGGTTCTACGGCCTGTTACTCAGTTCAGTGGTGTGAGAGCTCTGCTCTTGCGCTGAGAACGTGTAACAAAGCTCTCCAACCCCTGAAATTATCTAAGAAGCTGCCGTGGGCCTGGAGAGCATTCAAGCAAGCTGTTCATGTGCAAAGAGGGTCTTACGCCAGGCCTGGAGAGGGGGCCACGCTGCTCTGGGTGCCAGGGCCTACACAAGACCAGGTTGTGCCCAGGCCTGGAGAGAGGGCTGCCCGAGGCGTGAAGTCCTCATCTGCCTGCCTGGTTTCCCAGGACCAGGAAATGTTGCCTGCTGTGCCCCTTTTTGTGAATTTTAAAAGCACGAGCTGCAGGTTGAGGCAGCTTCGGGGCGGGGGAGGGAGCAGTTGTAGAGATCGGGGTCTTTAGAGACAGTGAGGCAGACACAGGGTCACCTGCTTCCAGGCTCTTGTGTCCCAGAACAAAGGACCACACCAGGGACAGGTGCTTAGAGAGAGAACGTGCGTTAAGGGGCTGCGGTGCAGTGTGGGCCTACGAGCTGAGGGCCCGAAGCACGGGACTCCACGTAGTTGAGTGGCCCTTTACAGCAGCCCCAGGACCACGCGCGACGCCCCCTCACGCGGCACCCCCTCGTGCCCCAGGACTCACGCACGCTCTGCTGGTTACATGAGGCCCTGACATATTAAGCCGGGCGTTTCAATCTCCGCCTGCAGAGTCCTGGCTGAAGGGGCCCCAGAGGAGCAGATCTCCAGAGTGGAGATGCGCTGAACCCCGCTTCCTCTGGGAGAGCGCTGGGCTGCCGCCTGGACAGCGTCAACCGGGTGCAGCTGTCTCAGCCCCGCATCTCTCTGTCCTGCTGGGGGAGCCAACCAGCAACACCCACTGTGACCCCGCAGTTCTCCAACACCCGCTGTGGTCCCGCAGTCCCCCAGGCCAAAGCCCACTCCCCCCCTCCTATTACCTCACTCATCTGGTATCAGAGACTCCCCAGTGTGGGAAGATATTATGGGCTGCTTATTAACTAAGAGGGTGGAATCTCTGCATCATCCCAAAACCTCTGAAAGGGGGAGCCCTGCTTGTGTGTGGCGTCAGCTCCCCCGTCTACCTCATCTACGGTTAACCATTTTCCATCAACTCTCGCCTGAAGGACGAGGCGCCTCTCTCGACCCCACCACCTCGCATCCCCATTCCAAATTTATGTCAGTGACAGGGATCTGTTCTGGCCCAGGAGGGGACCAGGTTATGCCAAGCCGGGAGCAATGGCTGCCTGGGCCTAGAGAAGCCAGGGGCCTTGGGTCTGGAAAGAATGCTGCAGGCCCACAGCAGGGCTCAGCTGCTGCTGTGGGAACAGAAGGTCTCACAGGGGCTGCCCCCAGAGGCCGGGGGGACTGTATTTCCCTGGCATGGAGAGGGGCGGTCCCTGACCCAGAACATGGATTGCCCTAGGATTGAAAAGAGGGTGACTTCAGGAAATGGGTTCAGACTGTCTGGGCTTCCAGACGGGGCTGGATCATACCAGTTCGGAAAAGAAGATGTCCTGGGCCTGGACGGAGGGGACTGGGCCCCCGGGCCTGGACGGAGGGCTGCCTGGCCTTGAGAGCAGGCTGAGGGGAGGGGTTGGCGTCAGACAGGGGTACAGTGTGGTCAGGAGACAGCAGGCTAGCTGAGGGTTTGCATGTATAGCCTGTCGTTCTGGGGGTGCAGAGAGGGCTGTATTTACTCTGGGGTTCAGCGATGGGCGGCATGCAGGGCCACGAGGCCATGGGCGGCCCTAGTTCTTTCCTTCTTCATCGCTGTGTCCTGCCAGCAGCTGGGAGGACCGGGAGCTCCGCAGACCTGGGTCAAAGAGGAAGAGCCTGAGGTCAGGGTGGCGGATGAGATCACCAGCTGAACGTAACGAAGCCCAAGCTTTGGGGCTGACGGGATGGTGACCCTTGTCCTGGCTCGGAGCCTCAGGGGCCAGAGGGTCATGGGCCACAGACCCCTTGCAGAGCTGGTCGGCTCCGTGGAGACTCATGGATAAGCAGGCACTCAGCACACGGCCGGCAGCAGGGGAGGTGCTGGGCCCAGGTGCCTCACACTGAGAGGCAATCACCCCCCTCAGCCTGCCCCCCAGCTGAGCCCTCCCGGCTTAACCCCATCCACTGCTGTGATCCGGCTGGGCACAGCACCCCCGCACCACCCACCAGGTGGCAACAGAGTGGTGTAGCCACGGGAAGCTCACCCCAGCCCAGCACCCCGCCTGGATCCCTCCACGGCTCCGCCACTCAAGGCTGTGTGGCCATGGACAAGTGCCTGAACCTCTCTGAGCCTTGCTCCTGTCTCCTGGGACAGAGTCGTGGTCGGCCTTACCATCTCCCCATGGGTGCGCTGAGGGCTGAACCCTTGACGGCGACATGTGCCTGGTATTGCACATTTTGAGACTCAGCAAAACCTGGTATCAGCAATTCGCTTGGGGGTCCTGTCTGGGCACCTCTCCCCTTTCTGGGACCTCTGCCTTCCCTGCTGTGAATGGTGACAGTCCAGCGCCGTGATTCGCACCTGGAACCACAACACCTAGGAAGCTGAGGCAGAATGGGAGCCTGGGCTAGAGCAGGTCATGTCTCAAGGAAAAGGAGAGAACCAGGAGACGAGACTCAGCTTGGGGTGAGACTCACCTGCTTGCCAGCCTCGTACTTGGGCCAGGGCTTGGGCGGGTCCTGTGAAACTCCAGTTCTGCCTTCCGCAGTCAAGAAGGGGCCGTGTGTTCCTCCTCAGGCTCTTCCCAGGGCAGTGCCCTCATACTTTGGTTCCTCCCCCCACATCCAGACGGCCACACCCAGCCTCCTGCAGACCTCCATCTTATGTGACAAGTCACAGACGCTGTCTTGAGGCCATGCGGCTGTGTCCCCAGTTCCCATGCGAGGGCAGCGCCTCTACTCAGGAGGCTGCTGAACGGATGGGTCTCACAGCTTCTGGTGAGCCCCAGGTTCCTGCCCAGGGGTCTCCCTACACCCCCTGTAGCCTCTGACCTGCTGACTCTCCCCTCAGCACGCTCAGCCCCTTTCAAGATCTACGTGGTTAGGCCAGGCCCGATCAGTCAGGGTCCACTCAAATGCCCTCTCTTAGAAAGTCCCTTCACGTGGCATCCACTGCGCACGGTCATGGTGAGGAAGCTGTAGCCCAGAGCATCCTGGGACCCAATCCCACTTCCCCTGCGCAGCTGCGCGATGCGGGCACTTGGCCCCACCCGACTGGCCTGCTGTGTCCCTCTTCTTGGGCCCCTCAGAGCAACTGGATGCTGCTGTCCTGCCCTTCTCTGTCCCCTCACCCCCGGGAGTGCCCGCGTCATCACCCTGAGCAGGGCCCGCTCTGTGAGTCACCCGCTGACATGGGCTGGGGAGCCTTATCACATCCAGAATGACTTCTGAGGTCCCCAGAGCCGTGTAACATGAGTTCATCTGATGGGAAGCCCGGGGGCAGGGGGGCAGTGAGGAGCAGGCTGCTTGCTGCCCTGCATCCTGGAGGGCGCCCAGGAGAGCCCTGCAGAGTCGCCTCCACCAGCTTAGTGAAGAGCGGCTGCACTCAGAGCAGGAGCGGGCGACAGGTCCCCATCCATCAAACTGGCCGCCAACCATCGCTGGAGAGGAGACATCAGCCAGGGCCAGCCCGGCCTCTGCGGAATGTCATATCCTGAAGGGAGGAGGGGGCTCCACCTTCCCTCAAAGACTGCCCAGGGGATGCCAGGATCTTAGAAGACCTGGCACAGGAGGCCAGGGGCCTGGGGACGCTCAGACGCCAAGAAAGGGAGAGACGCCCCCGGGGCTGAGCGAGAAGCAGTAAAAGGCAGAAGCAGCAGGGGGAGCCCCTGCCCCTGCAGAGGACCCCTGGAAGCTTCCAGAAGCAGAGACAGGGCTGGGAACGGCGTTCCTGCTGGGGAGGAGCAGGGGGCTGTAGCTCTACTTGTCCCTGAACCTGGCTCGCAGCCTCCCACGCAGGGACTATAGACCCTGGGGCCAGCAATGGAGCGGGTCACATCAGGTGGCCACTGAGGACAGTGGACTTGGCCTCGGACAGAACAGATGTTGGTCGCCCATAGGAGATGCCCGCACCTCACAGCAGATGGTCTCAGGAGGTCAGATGGCACACACAGAGCTTCCGGTCAACTTGGGGTCCTCCAAGTTGCAGCCACGGTCATGTGTGAACTGCAAAGGGCTGGGCACATCCGGTCTGCATGGCGTCCCCTGGGGCCTGAGACTTGACTTCCCCATCTGCACATACAGACCCTGGAAGAAAGGCTCTCGAGACCCCCGTCTCATCGACTCCCTGTGCCCTGGCACGTTGAGGGGCGGGGCGGGCTTCAGCCGGTGCCCACGGCATGGCAAGGGCCGCAATGGGCTGCTCCCCGTCACGGTGACCCCGCAAGGAGCATCAAGGGGCTGGCAGCCAGAGACAGCGAACAGCCCCCTTGCCTGAAGGCCTGAGCCCAGCAATGGAGATGGGGACCAAGAGCCTGGTGACCCCAAAGTCTGACCCATAGCACTGTGGGTCACTCTCAGCAACAGTGTGAAACTGTCCGTAGGAAACTCACTCTCTCGGAGGGAGCAGTTGTGGCTACTGTCAGGTGGCGATTTTTCTCTCACTAACTTAAGGCGTCTTGCTTTGCTTCCATCTTACCTAAGGAGGAGGTCGTGGGGCATTTGGAATGTTCCATCCCGGAGGAAAGCTCAGAGAGTGAACGGATCCTTAGTTTCAGGAAGTTCCTGAAACTAACAAATTGGGGGGCTCTCCCCAAGGTAAAGAAAAAGAGTAGTAAATGTCAGCTTGGAGAGGAGACTACCATCCCCATAAATATCTGGGGGAGACGCTCCCCTGAGCAAGTTACGCTGGCCAGAGCTCCAGGGTTGCAGCTTCCGTGAGCCTCGCCCAGGCTGGGGTGGGCTTCCGGAGGGCGCAGCCGCCTTCGAATCTTTCCCACTCCTGTAAGTAATTCTCACCCCTACTCCCGTGAGAAACCCCAACAAAATCTGGTTTGCCAAGTTGGACTTTGGGGCGACGTCATCCAATCCCATCGGAGGTGAATGGACCTGTGTGGCATCTTCCTTGGGCAACTGCCACACTCAGGGGAGTTGGCAGGATCCCGGCAGAACCGTGAATGAGCAGGGAGGAGTGATCGCTGGTCCTGGCTACGTGGAATCCTGGCACGGCCGCCCTTCAGCGGTGGGCGGCAGGGGGCGGGGGTAGTGGTTTGGCTCCTGCTGTGTGACTGAAGCTGGACCAGCAGAAGGTGGAGTGTCTTGGGGGGAGGGAATCCAAGGGGCTGTCTTCCTTTACGTATGGTGTGGGCACCTGCTTAATGAGCGAGTCTACCTCACGTGTGTGGAGTTGCTTTAAGAACAGTTAACTGTCTGAAGAAAATACCATGGTCTCAATAGTACCGTCCTAGGGATGAGGGCATCAGCGAGGGCTGCATGATAAGAGATGCATCTGAGGCAGCGGTGAATGGACATTCGCGGCATCTCCATCAGACACACAGAGGCAGGAAGGATTGCAGCTGGAGAGGGAGACGCGGCTAGCATCTGCTATGCTGGCCTCTGACTTGGTCAGAGAGAGAGAGAAAAGGGGAGAGACACAGAGAGAGAGACAGAGTGACGGAGGAAGAAGGAGGAGGAGGAGGAGGAAGGAAGAAGAAGAAGGAGAAGAAGAAGAGAAGTGGTGCTGGTATTGCCATGTTTTCTGGCTAGGTCACCAAAAGATCACGTATCAGTAAAATGATTACTGAGACGTCCTTCCTGGGATCCCCAAACTCGGAACCCTTGGAAGAACCAGAGAGCGCAGAGGAAGCAAACATGGAGGAAGCGATACATCCCTCGGCCCGACTTCAAGAAAGAAGAGAGAGGCGCCCGCGGCTCAGCCTGCGTACGGGAGGACCAGGAGCGGAGCAGCACAAGGAACAGCAAGCCGCTCGGCATCGGGGTGCAGGGGGAAGAGCCAGCCTGGCTCTCAGGGCTGTGGACGCAGGGAGGATGGGCTGTCTGAGCGCTGTGGAGGTCCCCGTGATGCCAGGCAACGGAGGGCAGCAGAAGAGGACCAGGCTGTGCTGGGGGAACTGGGAATAAGAAAGGTGGTGTTTGATGCCTAGTTTGCTGGGCAGACAAGGTGATGTTCAGAACAGTTAAGAAAGACGTTGACTCACCGGGGACCTGGGGTCTGACGTGACCTTTAGTGGCCTCTTGGTGGGACATGAAATTCACAGGTCAGAGAGACTCAGGCCCGTATGCAAACAAGGCTGTAGCGGGGTGAAGCAGTCTAGAGGAAGAGAGGCGAGGCCAAGCCAATCAAGGGGTCTGTTGGTGTGTCTGGAAAGCAAGTGTCATAAGACTGCATCGCGCTGCAGTTTCCGAGAGGAAACATGGATAGAAACCCATGTGCTGTGCCCATGAACCTCTGGGACGCTTTGGAGCCTGAAGAGAAGTTTGCAGAAGACGTGAATGTCACAACAGTGCAGGTGAAACACAGCCAGCCCGTCCAGGGGTGGCTGTTGTCCCCGCCCAAGGGTGAACTACGTATGTTATCACCTGGGGGAGGAGGGGAGGAATGCTGGGGGTGAAACTTCAGCAGCCCGGAGCTCTCAGCACGCCCGGGTGTGGTTAAGGGGGAGACCATGAAAGTCTACAGCTGCAGTGCCCCCCAGAACCTGCTAGAGCAGGCCCTGTGGGAGAGAGCAACGCCTCGTGCTCCACTGGCTCTGAGCGGGGCCCAACTGCTGGACTTGCCCCATCCAGCCCAGAGTGGGGGAGATGCATGGAGGCCCCACGAAAGTGGCCCAGGATGACGGAACAGACGGGAGGATAACCATGGATTGCAGGGTGGCGCCTGCCCTCCCTCCGCACCAGGGTACCCCACGCTCCCTTAGGAAACAATTGACAATTGACAAGCTGGTGTTGGAAGCCTTTCGTGCTGGCCGCACCTTGCTAATGTTTTCCTTTAGACCCCTTCAGCTGCTGACTCTCGGATCTCCGGACCCTCGGAGTGGACTGCGGTGGGCTTTGGCGCTCCCGTCCACCCTCTCTAACAGACATCGCTGCACAATGCTAAACATCAGCGTCTTACAGATCCGTAAAGCATCGAAAGAGCAGAGAACGCAGCGGGTAGAACGTCCAAGGAAGGTGTCCCACGGGAAGCCATGAACGGACATCGCGGAGGCGGGGGTGGACAGCTCTCTGCAAATAGTTGGTCAGGGAGGCCCCCGAGCACCCACAAGCACAGAGGCTATTGCCAACGTTACTGGGCATGTGCCAGAGTTGGGCAGCAAGACCCTGTTGCTGAAGACGCCGCGTGCTGGGCTGTGCTGAGCTGAAAGCTCCACCCTGCTGACTGGCTCGCGCAGTGCCGGAAGGTGCTATGCAGGCTGCTGGGGGGAAATTGTCCCAAATAGTCCCGCTTGACTGCGGACCCCGCATGCTACAGGCAAAGTGTGCCCACTGGTACAAAGGTAGCCCAGGCCGCTTGGGTACAACTGCAGCTTTCTGGCTGGATTAAGGCCCACGCCACAGGAGGAGCTCGCCACTAGTAACCCAGGACGAAACCTCCCAGTGAGGAGGCCTCTGCGATCGTCTTGTCGGATGGATGTGCTGGGCCTGTCAGCTGGCCTTGTGAACACGGGGCATATCATCCGCGCAGTGCTGCTGCTGCCTGCTGCCTGCTGGAGAAGTCTGTGCACTGGACAGGAGTTGCTGGTGAAGAGGCTCATGTGACCACGGTGAGCTCCCAAGAATGGCTGCCCCTTGTACTGATGCCCACCCGTGGACAGCTCCCAGGCTCCGGGAACATTGTGGAAGAGGGGGTGGGAAAGAATGGAGAGCAGAAGGAAAGGGGTGAAATGTCGTGTGATCTTCTTCCTGGGGGTATATAACATATTCCTATCTTGGAATTTGCCCCCAGTCTAACCTAAAAATGACATGTGACAACTTTAAACATCCCATCCTCTAGGAATGATGAGAAAGCAAACACTTGACCAGTCTCAGGAAGTTCACAAAACTAACAAGGGGTGTGTGTGTCCCCAAGATTAAAAAAAAAAGGTAGTTAACAACTGACTGGGGGCGGAGACACCTCACCCTCCAATACCCTCACTCCCCAGTAAACTAAGAAGTCTGGAGGAGACTCTGAGCGAGTGAGTCATGGGCGGAGCTCCAGGGTCGTAGCTTCTGTAAGTCTCACCTAGGCAGGGGTGGGCTTTTCGGCAACGTAGTTGCTCCTGTAAATACCATCACCCTACTGTTGTAAGTAACCCCAATAAACTCACTGATTCCCTAAGTTGGGCTTTGGTGTAATTGTACTGTGGCTTATTGTGGAACTCCTGTCTGGGAGGAATAAATGTTTGTGTGGATCTCCACAGGAAGTGTCACGCAACACTCACCTGTCGTTTTTGTGAGGACACAGCCCGACCCATTCACTCCTGACACCCACCTACCAGCCCCTCGCTTGCTCACTTTACAAGGCACCTCCTCTCACCCCAGATACTCCCGCCCCTGGCAGTGCCAGGCCTGTAGGAGATGAGGAATGACACCTCCTACCCCTCCCATCACAGGTTCCCCCCATCTCTAGCCTGGGTGTCTGTCAAGTTGGATTAAAAGAATCATGTTCCACGGGCCCTGCCGAGGCCCAGCACACCTTCAAAGGCACACTGCCCTGGCCACCGTGCATGTGGCGCGTCGCGTGGGGCAGCAGAGATGTCTGCCTGGCATACTGTGCCCTCCACCCCAGTGCCCCTCTGCTCAGTGCTGCTGGGGGAGTGCAGTAGGTGAGAAGCCTCCGTGGTGACGCGTGGCTCTGGGTTCTGACGGGCTTTTGGAATGCCAGCGTCATCTCCAGGCAGCTGGGAGCGAAGCCCTGAGCCCTGGCTGCAGGCAGGACGTCACCTTTGGCTGCAGGCAGCACGGCACCTTTGATTTCCCTACAGATTCAGCTCAGCTGCTCCGGCCCTGGGCGGGCTGTGTGCCAAAGCCCTCCGCAGCGCAGTCCCTCGCAGTGCCGTCCCGAGGGCTCCCCTGTCTGCCGTGACCTTCCATGGGCAGCGAGTCCCAGACTGAACCCCGTTTTTCTGCCTGGGTCTGAAGTGGGGCTTCAGAGAAAGCCTGAGGGGACATCCTGAGGAGACCTAGGAGCACCTCTTTCCAGCTCCTGCCCAGCCTAGGATTCCGTGCGCTTCCGACACCCCTGAGCTCAGAGGTGCTGAATCTTGAAGCAAGGGAGGAAACCGAGGCATGCCAGGCAGTACCAGAGTTTCAGGTCTGGGAGAGGCGAGACCTGAACCCCTTCTCCCAGCCCACAGCAGGGAAGAGGCCTCCTAGTGTCTGTCCCAGGGGCGGCCTTGCAGTACCCGCAGAGACGGCCCTGCTAAGCCGGGCAGCTCAGGAACCCCAGGAAGGAGATGGCTGAAGACAGGAACTAGGGGCCAAGGCTGGACTTGTTCATGGCTGACAGGGGTGTCCTGGTCCTCCAGCAAGGCTGGCTGAGCCTGGGGGGACGCTGCGGCACCCTCTTCCTACCCTCTCCCCACTGGGTTCACAATGCACGTCACTTAGAGTTGCCCTCCACACCCGCAAGCAAGTTGAGCCCCAGGGCGTGGGTGGGTCCCGTTCGGGCAGGGCGGGGAAAGTGGGGCGGGGGCGGGGCTGGCCACGGGCAAGGGCCGCCCCTTCCAGCGTGGGCGGGTGGGCTGTCGCCTTTAAACCTTGCGGGCCTGGCCAGCAGACGGTCGGCAGAGCCGCTCTGGTGCGCCTCCCCGGCCCCTCCGCCCGCGGATCCCCGCTCCGCCGCTGTCTCTCGCCATGCAGGCGTCGGCGCTGCTCCCCGCCGTGCTGGCCGCGCTGGGCGCGCTGGGCGCGCTGGCTCTGGCCCAGGAGACCCCCGCCGCGCCGTGCCCCACGCGCTGCGACGTGTCGCGCTGCCCCAGCCCACACTGTCCCGGCGGCTACGTGCCCGACCAGTGTAACTGCTGCCTGGTGTGCGCCGCCAGCGAGGGCGAGTCCTGCGGGGGCCCCCTGGACTCGCCGTGCGGGGACAGCCTCGAGTGCGTGCGCGGTAAGTGCCGCTGCCGCCTGAAGCAAACCGTGTGCGGCTCGGACGGGCGCACCTATGCCAACGTGTGCGCGCTGGAAGCCGCCAACCGCCGGGCGCTGCAGCTCTCGGGGAGGCCCGTGCGGCGGCAGCAGAAGGGCCCCTGCCCCTCAGGTAAGCAATGGGGGGGTACTTCATTTGGGGGAAACTGAGGCTGGGGTAAGCCCACTTGCTCTTGAGCTCTGGGCACAAGTGGGCAACCCTTTAGAAAGTGCAAACTGCCCTCTGACCTCCCAGGTGGGGAAACTGAGACCGGGGAAATCAAATGCTGTTCCCTGAACAAGGAATAGTCAGAGCTGAAACTTCCTGGGGCCGCCAGCAGGGCCTGCCCAGCATATTCGTGTTCTGGCGGTCCCCATGACTCTTTAGGGTGTCAGCGGAGAGTACCGTTCTTGCCTTCAGTCTCTCCCTCGGGGTTGCTCTGGTGGTCTTTCCTGATGCCCGGGGCCAGAGCGGTCTCTCTGGGGTGTTTGTGGCTGCCATCCGAGGGGTCCCCACACTTCTGGAGCGCCAGGGGACCTGGCTGCAGGGGAAAGAACCCTCAGTCCCAGACAACTGTCCCGTCTGCAGGTGCCCCTAGGTCACACGAGAACTCTTCGCTGGGAAGGTTGCTAGGAAGCCCTGCTGCCCTGTTTCTCATTCGGGGTGCTGCATTGACCCCCCCAGGCTCTGCGCTTGGTGTTGTGGGGACTCTTCATAGCTGAGCCCAGGCGGCTCATGTGGATGATCAGACCCCTGTGTACCCTTCACCCGCACAAGCCCTTGCTGGCCATGTGGGAAAGTGCAGGCAGCTCAGAGCCAGTGGGATGGGGGAGCTTGGTGACAGGGCGGGGGACGCCCCAACTGGGCAAGTCGTCAGGGACAGTGGGTTGGGTTGTCTTGGGCATTGCGCCAGCTGCCTCAGACTTCGTCCTTCAGGCAGTGCTGCCCCACGATCTGAACACCCTGGTCTTGTGCTCCCAAAAGGCCGGGAGGTTGTGCAGCTCCACAGGCCAGGGTGCGTCGGAAGCTAAGACGGAATCAAGACCAGGAAAGCAAACCCACGCCTAGCCGGAGGCTTCCCGGGGAGCCCTGAGGGGGCTGCTTCCCCTGGCAGATCTGTGCCCTGCGTGCAGAGAGGACACTGGTACCCAGGCTGGGAAATACCACATGGGATTCTGAGTTACCGCTTGGGTCACTGTGCGGCGTTCAGGAGATGGACACCCTCCATCGTGTAGTGAGGTGACGACAAATCGCCTGCTGCTGGCGAGTCTGCAATCTGGGCGCTGGACGTCCGAGATCAGCCCAGGCAGGCTCTGCTGTGTGCCCAGAGCCACACCCCTTTCAGAGGAGGAAGCGCGTGCCCAAACCGCATGGCGGCTCAGAGGGTAGGCTGGCGGCCAGGGGAGAGCCCCCTGTGTGATGAAGTCCCATTCATGAGGGGAGGGGTCTTCCAGCGACCACGAAAGGGACCCCCCCTAGGGGTCATGGGTCGGCGGGTCGGCAGCTCGGCACTGTGTGATGTGATGCAGGGAGGACCCTCTGTTGGGGGCACAACTTGATGTTGGTTCTGTGCATCCGTGTGAGCTTTGTTCCCTGGAGGCGGGGGCTCAGGGTGCCTGGTTCTCTTACTTGTGGTGTCCGGTGGTCTCTTCTGTGACAGATGCTGTTAGTGTTCAGACTCTGGGTGGGGACAGGCAGCCTTTGTTCTTCACGGATGGATTGAGTCACTCGGGGGGGGGGTCGCCTTCTGCACCTGGCTGGTCACAGGTGTGCTGCAAAGCAGACCCCACTGCTGCCCTTGAGACCTCCAGACCCCGAGGGCAACGGTGGGCGTCAGGGGGAAGCCACCCTGAGATCAAGGGCTGGCCTCGTCGCCGGGAAAGAACGGTGCTCTGAGAGTGTGCGGGTGTTGGCGGGACCCCGGGCCTCCCTCTGGGCTCTTCTCTGGCGGCGACAGCACTGGGCAGGGCACTGAGCACTGGCACAGCAGCACATAACCACCCTAGTATCTTTCCTGGGCTGGGAGCATGTCGCTGCCAGGCCTGTGTCACCCGGTGGCCCGCAAGGTGTCCCCAGAGGCGGTGCTGAGCTAGAGGCTCCAGCAGGTGCCAGCTGAGAGCACTTGGCACCACCGAGCTCAGATGCCAGGGCGGGGCCAGGAGCGGGCCACAGCCGCAGGTCAGGGTTGGAGCCCCTCACAAGTCAGGCTTGGCTGCCTGCCAGAGAGGGACAAGTTAGGGTGAAAGGCAGAGATTTGTTCCGCATGGCCACATTGGGAAGAAAAACAGAGATGTTCAGGGACTGCTCCCCCCAAGTTCATCTTCAGGGTTCTGACATAGATTTAGGTCTAAATAAAGGGCAAAAAACTGAATAACTGAATAACTAAGCAGCCCCCGCTGAGGTGCGGCCCTGCCCACCACTGACTCGATGATCTGGGGTCCAGTTTCCTCCGACAGGTGGTCTGACTAGTCGTCAGAATTGCACAATCTTTTCCTGGGAGGCGTGCTCCCCCTCGGCTAGCGTGCTCCCCCTCAGCTGGGGTGCTCCCCCTCGGCTGGCGTGCTCCCCCTCGGCTGGCGTGCTCCCCCTCGGCTGGGGTGCTCCCCCTCGGCTGGTGCCCCTCGGCTGGGTGCTCCCCCTCGGCTGGGGTGCTCCCCCTCGGCTGGCGTGCTCCCCCTCGGCTGGGTGCTCCCCCTCGGCTGGCGTGCTCCCCCTCGGCTGGGGTGCTCCCCCTCGGCTGGGGTGCTCCCCCTCGGCTGGCGGTGCTCCCCCTCGGCTGGCGTGCTTCCCCTTGGCTGGCACCTGGCTTCAGTCTTCTCTCAGCATGAGACTCCTGGGAAATTCCAGTGTCCGGTCACCATCTCAGTAGTTGACAGTGGAAGGCAGGGTCACGTGCGTCTCTTCAGAACGGCTTTGTTCCTGCACGGTGGGCACTGCGCGACAAGCCGAGTGACCTTTCACCTGCCCATCGCGTGCGGTTGGCTGCGTTGACCCCCGTTGCACCCCACTCCAGGGACGCTCTACTCGTAAGTGCGCAGTGGCGCCTGCCGCCCCCTCAGCCCTGCGCTCAGTCCAGGAGAGCAGGGCCCACCCTTGGCAGAGCCGGGCCGGCCCAGGCTCCTGCCGGGGGACACTGCCCACGGCTGCTGGCGGCCTGGACACCAGTGGCCAGCGCCGAGTGGACTGGCCCGTCTCTAACTAGTTCTCCCAGATGGACTAGTAGCATCACCCCAGGACATGAAGGCGCCCGTCTTTGTCACCTCGGAACCTGCACTGTGAGTGTGGTCACGACTCAGCCCAGCTGCAGAAACACCACAGCCCGACACTCGGCTCCTGCATGTCCGGGAGCCAGGCAGCTGATGAGCCCCATGGGAGGGTGGCGACTGAGAAAGCGTCGGGGTCACAGGACGGACGGGGCGTCGGCGGAACGCCGAGCCAGCGCTAGGTCTGCTGCACCATCACCTCCCTCCGCTCCTGTCACTCAGCCAGCAGCCTGGTGGCTTCGACCAGCCCATCCTGCTGCCACCAGCGATCCGGCAGGGCGCCACAGGGCACCCCTCCAGTGCCAACCCCCAACACCTCATTCCTCCTCTCCCCCTGGTCTGTGCACAGTTCCCTTCCTCATCCTCCCCAAGCGGTTCCCTTGGTGCATGTGGCCTTGCAGTGTGTAGACCACAAGGTCCCACCAGGCCCTGCGGCCAGGTACCCCCCACCCCGCTAGTGCTGACCTGGCCGTCACTAACTTCCCACGGAGCCATGAGCTTTATCCACATCTGCTCACTCGCGCTCCTGGCCAGCAGCAGGTGACCCAGTGGCCGACATGTCCCCACAGCCCTGCAGGCTGGCTCCAGTGGGGCGGTGGTGGCTGAACCCTGCTCTGAGGAGCCCCTGTTGGGTCCCACCTGTGGGCTAGAAGAGCGTTTTCAGAGCGAGGGTTTCTGTTGCCATGGTGACCCTCTCTCGGGTTCCCACGGGAGTCAGTGCCTCCTCTGAGCTCATCCTCAGACCTTCCTGCCGCAGACTCTGGCTTGTGGTTGGACTTCTCGACTTGGAGCCCCAGGGCAGCTGACACACAGATTTAACCATCTGCTTTGTGTGCCAGCCCCGGGCAGCCTCTCGCCCTGCTCTGGCCTTGTTTATTTAAGAACTTCGGTGGGCTTTTGTCTTCACCTCTTAGCAGCTTCCTGGGGCTCTGTGGGTCTTGGAGATCAGCTTTGGGACTCATCGGGCAAGATGGCATGTCATGGGGGCTTCACCCCCAGAGACAGCAGAGCCCTGCTGCATCTCAGAACCCGTGCCAGGACCATTGGGGACAGGAATGTAGCTGGGGGAGCTCAAGGCCCAGGTTCTGCAGGGCTGCCCCTCACCCCACCAGGGCTCAACCTAGAGGCCAGTCTAGTCAGGGGCCTGCAGCAGTTCAAGATGCTGTGGGGTGGCCAAGAGGCCAGGCCCAGGCAGGTGGAAGAGTGGCCTTGCCCAGATATAGGGGTCAGCTGCCCAGTGATGCAGGGGGTCAGCTTGGTCAGCACAGCCCATGTGCCCAAGCAAAGGGCTACGAGAGGGCTCCAGGGCGTGCGGCTTCAGGACCCGCAAGTGGCAGTGGGGGGGACAGGTGGTGGGTCCTATGGGAAGCAGGACACTTAGGCAAAGTGACCACCTTAGCCAGGCACTTCGGGGACACACGCAGGCTGGGGACATTGACGAATCACTCAGTGGTTAATGTCCATGTGCCATGGGACAGTATAGGGGAGGGGCTTCACCCCCATGAGATAAGAAGCCCCGTCCAGACCCGGGTCCCCTGCTTCATGCACATCCAAGGGACACAGCGTGGCCACGCGTGGCTGTGCGGAGATAAACTGCTGTGCACGGGGTCAGACCGTGGAGCCTGGACGGCTGGTTCCTGCCACTCGTCCCGTCCTGGACCCTCTGCTTCCAGCCTGAGGGAGCTCTGGGGACAGTGCGGTAGGCTGGCACTGACGCACGGCGGTGTGGGCGGGATCTTGGTCATCGGGCGGCAGCCATAGGGCTCCTAGGCTCGGGCGTCGCAGCCACAGGCTTGGGCAGGGCCGTCCGGTCTTGAGCTCGCCGCGGGGCGCAGTGCCGGGCTCCTCGTGAGAGGTTCCAGCACCGCAGCGTGCCATGCCAGGGCTCTCAAGGCCGCTTCCAAGGCTGCCGTGACAGTGAGTTCCGTGAGCGCTCAGCTCCGCTGGTGAGGAACAGAGGGGTCACGAACCCCCAACCCCAGGGCTGCGGAAACAGCCAGGCGTGCCTGGCCCCTGGGCCCCAAGCCTTGCTTAGCTCAGGTCGCTGCATTCTGTATGGCTCCGCCTGCTCTGTGCCAGCTCCATTTAGGGACACTGGCGTGGGGTCGCCTGCCTTGCCACACACAACCCCCCCCCCCGCCAGGCACTTCTCTTTATTCCAGGAGGGACCAATGCCACAGGCCCCTCCGCACCCAGCGGCTCCTTGGGGCCTAAGACCGTCTCTCTGAACTGTCCCCTGAGCCTGGGCTGAGCCGGGCCAGCAGGGAGCAGGGAGGGGAGCGCAGACCCCTGCAGCCTCGCCCCACCGTGCACACAGCACCAGGCTGGACCCCAGGGCCCCAATGCTCAGCGCCGCATGGTCGGCCCCCTGTGTGTTTCCTCCTCTTGAAGGCTTGTCCGTCCCCGAGTGACCTGCCTCCTCAACCCAGCCGAGAACATCTGCCTCGGATCCAGATGTGGCTCCCAGGAGGGCAGATGCTGCCGTCTGCACCCTCAAGCCCCTGTCCTGTCCGGGGAACACAAGGTGGGGTGTGTACAACCCAGAGCAGACACATCACTGCCCATCACTAGGGCTCAGGGCTCAGCCGGCTTAGTGAGGCCCAACCTCGCTGATTCTTACAGCAGCTCTTCAAGGAAAGAACCATGAGACTGCTACAGGTCAGGAAGTCTCCGCGAGGTCAGGGGACTTGCCAAGACCGCACCGGACTCCACCCCTGACCCCAGCCAGGCCCAGCCCTGGCCCCTGGTTCCCAAGCTGTTTTTGGCCAATGTCAGGACTGAACCCCCAGAAGAGCTCAGAAGGCTTATTTTTGGCTTGCGTGGCCTGGAGCCTCTGTGGTAAAATTCCAGGCCCAACTGGCTGAACGACCCATAGAGGAGGTGCTGCTGCCCTCCCTCTGCCCGGGTTGTTACCTCACAGGCGCAGGGCTCCTCTCACAGGAAGAGCCCCACTCCTGAGACTGGCGATGGAGAGGAGACAGGCAGAGAGTGCAGGGAGCCCAAAGAACATCCCCCACCCAGTCACCGGCTTGGGAAATGCTCACCTGTATCTAGGCTTCGTTCCAATGGTGCTTTCACAGTGCCAAACCTGGGAATTCATGGCTTCCACTGGCGATGACCCTGGGAAGTGAACTTCTCCTGTTCCCGTTTCATAGGTGGGGAAACCGAGGCATGAATCATTTAGACTTGCGGGATCCTTCTGTAGGAAGGTGCAGAGTAGAGAAACACCTTTGAACATCCTGGACTCAGAGAACAGAATTGGGCTGCAGGTCTGACGTACCTACTATGTGTCAGCAGAACCAGGGCTGCACATGCGTGTCAGTGAACATAATTGTACATGTGTGTCAGTGCTCACGGTTGTGCATATGTGTCAGTGCACATGGCTGTGCATGCGTGTCAGTGCACACAGCTGTACATATGTGTCAGTGCTCACGGCTGTGCATGTATATAAGTGCTCACAGCTGTGCATGTGTGTCGGTGCACACGGCTGTGCATGTGTGTCGGTGCTCACGGCTGTGCGTGCGTGTCGGTGCTCACGGCTGTGCATGTGTGTGGGTGCACAGGGCTATACAGTGCGCCCTGTGTAACCCTAGAAGATGTGACCTGTTTACCAGGATCCTGGAGTTGGCCAGCGCACGACTCTGACAGCCTGAGTGTCTGGGGCGTGTCTTGGTCATTCACTCTCCAGTCTGGGCCTCGATTTCCCCCTTCTGTTCAGAGGCAGTTCTGACCCTCCGGACCCCTCAGGCAGTGTTGGAGGCGGAAGCCTGAGACCAGCTTCCCGGGTGGGCTGTGGCTTTTTCACCAGCCCATGGCTACCTGGTCTCACGGGCGTCAGGCTGCCGGCCCACACTTCAGGGCCTTCAGACTCCTGCTCCGTTTATTTTTGAAAAAAACAATGACAAGAAGCCAGCAGTGAGACCTTGGAGCTCGCTCCAGCTGCCGGGGGTGGAGCTGTCAAGAAACCCCAAATAAACAGCTGCTCCTAGCTGGGGAGCTGGGCCCTTCCGTGAAGTTGACTCACACTGACTCATCTGCGAGTGGGGCTCTTAAAAGGGCCAGGCCTGGGGGGCTTCGGGATCCACGGTCCCGGGACAGTTCTGCCATCCCAGGATCCCCAGCCTGTTTCCGGAGCTGTAACGTGGTCTGCAGCTGCTGCCCTGGGGCGGTGGGTTCCGAGGTGGACGGCCAGCCTGGCTTGTGTCCGCTTTAGCGGGGTAGGCAATGGCCACACTGGGCGCCGTCCACACGGAGTGTTCAGCCTCATCTTTCCTTTCATGCGCCTGGCTGTTCCCCGGATCATCTGCCTGCGCTGCTCACGCCGGACTTGGGGTGACCAGATGCCTGTCCGTCCCAGGGCAGTGCTGGGGTGCAGGAGACACGGCAGCGTCTCCTTCAGGGATTCTGTGCCCTGCGCCTGGAAGGAATTGTCCCCCACACAGCCTTGGCTGGGCGTGGCCTTAAGCTAGCCAGGCCCTCACAGAGAGGTTCACGTGCCCCCTCCCCCCAGTGGAACACAGCCCCAAGGCTTGAGCCTCAATAGCCTGAGATGCAGGGGCCCAGCACCAGGCCCCCGCCCAGCCCTGGGCTCCAGCGCTCACCCCCAGCCCAGCCCTCACCCCAGCCCCAGCCCTCACCCCTGCCCTCAGCCCCAGCCCTCACCCCAAGCCCTCACCCCAGCCCCTCGGCCCCAGCCCTCACCCCAAGCCCTCACCCCTGCCCCTCAGCCCCAGCCCTCACCCCAAGCCCTACCCCAGCCCCTCGGCCCCAGCCCTCACCCCTGCCCCAGCCCTCACCCCAAGCCCTCACCCCTGCCCCAGCCCTCACCCTGCCCCAGCTCTCACCCCTGCCCCAGCCCTCACCCCTGCCCAGCTCTCACCCTGCCCCAGCCCTCACCCTGCCCCAGCTCTCACCCCTGCCCCTCGGTCCCAGCCCTCACCCCTGCCCCAGCCCTCACCCCAAGCCCTCACCCCAGCCCCTCGGCCCCAGCCCTCACCCCAAGCCCTCACCCCTGCCCTCAGCCCCAGCCCTCACCCCAAGCCCTCACCCCAGCCCCTCGGCCCCAGCCCTCACCCCTGCCCCAGCCCTCACCCCAAGCCCTCACCCCTGCCCCAGCCCTCACCCCTGCCCAGCCCTCACCCCTGCCCCAGCTCTCACCCTGCCCCAGCCCTCACCCCTGCCCAGCTCTCACCCCTGCCCTCGGTCCCAGCCCTCACCCCTGCCCCAGCCCTCACCCCGGCCCCAGCCCTCACCCCAGCCCTCACCCCGGCCCCAGCCCTCACCCCGGCCCCAGCCCTCACCCCTGCCCCAGCCTCACCCCAGCCCTCACCCCTGCCCTCACCCCGGCCCCAGCCCTCACCCCGGCCCCAGCCCTCACCCCTGCCCCTGCCCTCACCCCTGCCCCTGCCCTCACCCCTGCCCTCACCCCTGCCCTCACCCCTGCCCTCACCCAGCCCTCACCCCTGCCCCAGCCCTACCCCAGCCCTCACCCTGCCCCTCGGTCCCAGCCCTCACCCCGGCCCCAGCCCTCACCCCTGCCCCAGCCCTCACCCCAGCCCTCACCCCTGCCCCAGCCCCAGCCCCAGCCCCAGCTCTCGCTTCGGGCCAGGTTTTTGCCAGGGCCGGACGCTCTGAGGACCTGGTCTGTGGAGAGTCCACGGAGGGCAGGCAGTCTGTGTGGCGTACCTGTGAGGACGACCTGCTTCTGTCCTCTCAGGTCACAGGGCCACTCCCCACCCGTGCAGACAGGCTGCCCGGCCACTTCCCGCGTCACGTGAAGTCAGCAGTGGCTTTGCTGCGCAGGCTTGCCTGACGTGGGGCTTCCCTGTCCTGGTCACTCCTTGCTGGCCTGGCAGCCAGGCCCTTGCCAGTGCAGGCTGAGCGTAAGGCACCCGCAGGGCTGGGCACACAGCGGTTCTGGACAGGCATGGCGTTGGCCATGCGCCAGTGATGGCCAGGTCTGTTTTCTGAGCCTCGGTCTCCCCAGCTTTACAGTGGAGGTGCCATTCTCCCCAGGGGACTGCCCCACGGTGCCTGTGGGGACAGTGCTGGCCCATGACTGTTCTGGAAGGGACTGCTGTCCACACGCCTGTTGCGGTTGGTGGCTATGCACGTCTTCACTCCATCCTAGAGGACTATGCACAGTCGGGTTTCACCCTGCCCAGGGCAATGCCCAGCCGCTTCCCGGAGATCCTTGGCCTTCGGCTGGGCGGTGTGGCCGACAGGGCCCCATGCTCTGGTTTTGCTGGTGCCAGAGTGGGCGTGGGGCTCCCCTGGGGCAGGGAGAGTCGCAGTCTGCACATTCCAGTCACAGTTCACGGAACCTCCTCGGAGGGTCACCTTCAGTTCCATTTTTCAGAGGGGTAGTTAAGGCCCAGGGAGGTCAGCGACTTGCCTCAGACCACATGGCCCGTGAGCAGCTCTGGCCTGCGCCCTGTCCAGAGCCCAAGAACTGTTCCTGAGCCACTGCAAGTGGCTCTGTGAGAGATGGGAGGGGTGGGGGTTGGGGGCGGGGGGAGACATCAGGCCTGTGGTCCTGGCAAACCGCAGCCCCACTGCTGATGGCGGCAGAAAGCTGAGCCAGAGAAGGTTCCAGCCGAGTTCGTGAACTGCTTGAAAAGTGGGTCTGGGCTACGACCAAGTCAGACCAGGCAGGGTGCCCTGTCCCCTGGGACCAGACAGACAGGCAGGGTGCCCTGTCCCCTGAGACCAGACAGACAGGCAGGGTGCCCTGTCCCCTGGAATCAGACAGACAGGCAGGGTGCCCTGTCCCCTGGGACCAGACAGACAGGGTGCCCTGTCCCCTGGAATCAGACCTGTCCCCTGGAATTAGACAGGCAGGGTGCCCTGTCCCCTGGAATCAGACCTGTCCCCTGGAATTAGACAGGCAGGGTGCCCTGTCCCCTGGAATCAGACCTGTCCCCTGGAATTAGACAGGCAGGGTGCCCTGTCCCTGGAATCAGACCAGGCAGGGTGTCCTGTCCCCTGGAATCAGACGGGCAGAGTGCCCTGTCCCTGGAATCAGACAGACAGGGTGCCCTGTCCCCTGGAATCTGACCAGGTAGGGTGCCCTGTCCCCTGGAATCTGAACAGGCAGGGTGCCCTGTCCCCTGGAATCAGACAGGCAGGGTGCCCTGTCCCCTGGAATCAGGTGGGAGGGGCCTATCTGTGGGGCTAGCTCACAGGGAGGTCCCAAGGATTTCACTGGACCCCAACCTTCACTACACTAGTCCCCAAGTGTGGGGGAGCCCACCAACACCAAGGCCGGGGAAGAACTCTCGTACAAGACAGTGCTGTTAGACAGAAGTGGGCCATGCCCAGGGGCCCAGCCCCAGCTCTCCTTCCGGGATGAGTGCCGTGTGCACCAGGACAGACAGACAGGCCTCTCTGAGCTGCTGAGCAACCCTGAAGGCCCGTAGGGTAGCTCGCAGAACCCCAGCTGACAGGAGGCCCAGCTAGCCGTTCTGCAGGACAGGAGCCCCGTGCCCAAACGTGAGAGAGCCGCTGCACGGCTGGAGGCTGGGCGAAGCTCATGCTCAGGCAGAGTCCGAGGAGGGACGGGCTGTGGGGGCCGGG